>OZ026623.1:4093189-4188189 GCA_964020975.1 Hermodice carunculata | reverse complement strand
CTGAATCTCGAATGTTTGAGAATCTCTCTAAGGTAATAGAACACATTATTGTAAAGAAAACTGTAAACTAATGGCAATATTTAGCATAAAGGCCATTTCCCGTCAATTTCCGCAAACTCCTAAAGTTCAAACCTTGGTTTCTAGATACCGAACTTGTACATGGTACCACAAAAACCGCCGAGTTTTTTTACATTATGGAAGGATTACAACTAAAAAAACATTGTGAGCGAAAGCCTTGAAATTTGCTTTATGTCTTTAAATAAATAAAGTTGACAGTTTTGGAGAAGTCAAAACAATTCACACCACACTATTGATCACGACATGACAAATACGAAGTCCTCGGACATCCAATTTTGATACACATGTATGTGGCTCAATTTCCTATCATTCTGCAGACATAACTATAGTGCCCTATACATTGGAGCATCCCAAATCGGCTGTATGGTACATATTGAAAGGCATTGACCCTTCGAAGGACGCCTCTTTTCAGTGCATACATATTGCTCTGTGTGGACTTCCGTTCGATACTCTGGGATAACATACCCTCTGCTGCAGCTGCAAGCCCAAAAAAGAACATCATGGATTATCCTGGACGTACCTGATCTACTACATCAGGGCAAGGATATAATACAGAAGACCAAAGTGGATGCCCCCTAAGGGTAGGAGTAACGTTCGAACTGTACCTTTAATGAGCATAGGTCTGGGCAACCTTGAAGAAGAAGAAGAAGAAGAAGAAGAAGAAGAAGAAGAAGAAGAAGAAGAAGAAGAAGAAGAAGAAGAGGAAGAGGAGGAGGAGGAGGAGGAGGAGGAGGAGGAAGAAGAAGAAGAAGAAGAAGAAGAAGAAGAAGAAGAAGAAGAAGAAGAAGAAGAAGAAGAAGAAGAAGAAGAAGAAGAAGAAGAAGAAGAAGAAGAAGAAGAAGGAGAAGAAGATCCCCTCAGTTGCCAGGCAACAGAGCTATGCCTGTGCCATGATTAGGGCAGCATAGGATCTCTTACAATATGAAGACAGTATCTTATAGTGTCGTTTTTGCTTCTCCTTTACGGAAGCCAAATTTGTAACTTAAGTTAAACATGGCAGGCATATCCACTTTTCGCCACTCAAATCAGACATTTTTTTTTGTATCATACATGTATCCTCAATGAACATATTCATTACAATAAACCTTGAAAGAAAAAAAAAGGGTTAACATGAGGTACAAGCACATTATCGTCATGACCAGCTTCGTAGCACTATCCACGCATCTGAAATAAAGCCACTATATGCTGATATACATAAGGCCAATGGGAAAGGTCGCACAGCCACCAAATGCCACCACAGAAGGTTGATAAAAACATAACAAAAGGCAGAAGGCTCCAGATTTCATTCTGCAAGTGCTCTCACGTTATGAGCACGGAATAGGATTCTGTTATTTTCAAGCTGCAAATGGGTGACTTTACAGATGTTCACGCACACACCTGAGCCAGATTAATGCCTGTAAAACAATGGAAAATAAAAGTGCTATGATGAGAGTTGAGGACTGGGAATCGCATGCACAAAGGCAGTATAATGACCACGTACATGGATATAAGCAATCAGACTCGAGCAATCCAGAAGAGGAACTATCATGCACCGATGAAAACAAAACACCTCTGCTTCCATCGGATCAACAAGATATAAAACCGCGCCAAAAGACTCTGTCGGACTTGAGCAAATGGCGTAAGCGAATTCTGATGACCTACATGTGTGTCATCATGGCTTTTGCTGCCACAATTTATGCTGTCATGGCGCCGTTTTTTCCCATTGAGGTGCGTCAGCTGTTTGCTGGAACTTTTTATCTTTATACGTTTCCCTCTGCATTAAGACTGAGTCAACAAATTTCCTTACCATGGGTTACGCAAGTGACCGGCCCATGCAAAGGAAAGCTGTTGACCTGGTGCACCTGATCTTGATAGGTTTTTCAGTACTGTTGAAATTAGTAAAAAATACTGAATGAGACGACCTTTGATCACCAGCCTGTTTTGGCCGGTTTAAGGTGGAAATGATTAAAATGAAGCTCAATTTTCATGGACATTCTCCTTTAACGGGTTCACATACTCTGGGAGGTTCAAATATATCAAGGCAAATATTATCTTATGGTTTATCATGTCCCGATTAGATTAAAACGCTTTTGGTTGGGAAAAAAGTGGGACCGCATTTATACCGTGTACCTCAAGTTTCAATAAGGATAATTACAAAGTAACGCCGTTTGTCAGCTGTGGCTATCGACCGTGTCACGTTCAATTCCCGCTTTAATCATTGTCTTTCATTTTTTTTCTAATGTGGACAACACCTTAAATATCTAAGCCGAGTTACTGCATTTTGTCCCATGGACAATAGAAAATAACAGCGATTCAACTGAAAGCATTGAATGAACCATTGTAGTAACAATAGGCTCACGGTCTAAATACTGCAAATCTGCAACTGTGATGTACGAGGACAAATGCCAAAATGTAGCTTTGCACTATTATCCTTTCCTCCTCCCCACATCGTGATTTATATAGAATATGTACTAATGATGGCCAAATATTTAAAGTATAACAATTATTATCAGGAGATTGAACAGTTAGAGTATACATTACATAGAAATATCCTGGCGTAAGTGAAAAATAAACAAATAATAAACCTTGCGCCTTAAACTTAGGAACTATTATCATATTTATATTAATTTTTTTACAGGCTCGTGACAAAGGCCTGTCGCCTACCTCTGCCGGCGCGGTATATGCTGCGTTCCAACTAGCGGGACTGATAAGCTCACCGATACTTGGGTCGAAGGTAACAATTTCTAAAAGAGGGAGAGGGGGAGTCTTGTATGGAAGGACTGAACAACGGACTAGGAAGGAAAAAAACGGACAGGCGGACACCCCGAAAATATAATGGGTCGCTCCTTTTGGAGCACCCATGAAATCAACACTCATGATTGAGTGATAGGCCTATTGTAAGCTGGAATGTAATGGCAGGAAATATTAAATTGTTGTCATTCGCAATTGTGTCCGTTGCGAATGACAATTAAAGGTGTGCACGGTCTACCAGTGGACTCATAGAGCGTAATTGGGCTTGAATATTAGCTATGTTGATTTTTCCAGAGAGAGAGAGAGAGAGAGAGAGAGAGAGAGAGAGAGAGACAGAGAGAGAGAGAGAGAGACAGAGAGAGAGAGAGAGAGACAGAGAGACAGAGAGACAGAGAGACACAGAGAGAGAGAGAGAGAGAGAGAGAGAGAGAGAGAGCATTTCTCTTTCAAAGCGTATTTTACGTGCAGCGAATGCTCCCAAATGCGTGACTGTGTATATGACTTTTGGCCTACATTTTAATTTCATTGTGCCATTTATAACTTAACGCAAATTTACGGCAAATATGAATACATTGTGTACAAAAACACAACGAAGCAAATACAACTACTAATGGATACCGTACCGACCACATCTAGTCAAAAGTGGTCAGTATGAGCCATCTCTGTGTTATATCACTGACGTCATGATTCATATAAATACTTCCATTGTAGATTCACATAATTGGTTGCAAATTTATGTTTACAAGTGGGCTCTTTTTACTTGGAACATCCGCCATATTGTTTGGGTAAGTTTGTGGCATGGAGCAGCATTTTGGGATCAGTAATTCATAAAGTTCTGTCTCTCTTCCCTCTCTCTCTCTCTCTCTCTCTCTCTCTCTCTCTATCTCTCTCTCTCTTTCTCTCTCTCTGTCTGACTGTCTGTCTGTCTCTTTCTCTTTGTCTCTAATACATATGATAAGTATGTACCTGTGTAAATTGTGCTGCTGTATGAAATTGACATTTTGCAAAAATACACACGTTAGACAGATATATATACAAATGTAACATAACCCAATGGACGCACAAAGCATTACGATGTCCGAAAGATAGATAGATAAAGAGAGAGAGAGAGAGAGAGAGAGAGAGAGAGAGAGAGAGAGAGAGAGAGAGAGAGATAAAAAGGTCATTTTACAAACCAATCAAACAAACGCTCCGTTCATCTACTATCCTGATATAGCAATTTATAATCGTTTTAGAATGATGCCCTGTTCGTTATGAATTCTGGAAAGTATTTAATTAGTAATATTTTATCATGATCAGTACGGTTCATGATGAATTTGAATTCATTTGAATTGCTTAAAGTTAAAAATGCTGGGAAAATGTCTCACAAGTTTTTAAATTATATTTATCTCACAGTTAAGTTTAGAACATTTAAGTATTATATGCGTTTCATCTTCTAAAATGCTACAATCTTCACATATTCTGTCGGCCAAAGTTCCTGTTTCAATTTTCAACATATGTGCACTTATTCTGGATCGATATTGTATTGTAAAGCTGGGGCTTTTATATGAAGTACATAGTTCTGTATTTTAAAATGACTTTTGAATCTGGTATATGCTCATAGCTTTGTATCGGAGTCAGAGTTCATTTGCATTTCTCTATCCCATTGTTGTGTGAAATATGCTCTACTGCTATTCTTGAATTTTAACGTTGGAAAGTCGTTTGTTAGTAGTCCGGGATTTTCCCATATTGTTTGATAACCAAATAGTACAGAAAAACATGACCCATATTCATAAATTCCAAACCCATCAATGACAGCAAAGAGATGCCAGAGTTACCAAAGCATCCACATTCATTTTCCAATACCAGTGTGTAGAAACAAATTTCACTCCTGACTTGAGACAGGCAGAAACCCAGAAAAGGAACTGATGGTTTTAAACCGGTCCTCTCAATCTTTGAAATATTCTTCGTTAACAGTTTGTGATATTTATGAATCTGGAACGTTATAAGCATACTCTAAGTACATATTGTGTCCCGAATACTAATTAACCAATTGAATAATAATAACTGAATTTGTCAGGGTGTATTTTCAGCATTACAAAGAGGGTTCCATAAAGTAGGGAATCGGGTTTCATATGAACTACTCTCAATCAATTTCTACCGATCAGATTGGATTTTTTTAACACCATTGGATATTCTCCCAATTCACTAAGTGGTGCTATATGTCTTGCCTTTTTACGTACCCCACGACAGAAACATAGGAAGCTTAAATGGACCTTCTCAAATGTACTATGGTTGATACTTATCAATCCCGCTGCTGCCAAGACATTTAATAGGTTATATCAAATAGGGTCTCCACATTTCAAATGGATACGGAAGGATTGGAGATATCAAAGTACGATATAAACGTAATAGTCTATTGATACTACAGCAAGTAGGGGATGGTATACTATTCATAATCATAGACAAAGTTGAAAACCATGTGGGATGAGGTGTGGCTGGAGTCATCAAAACAACCCTTTGTAAATTACTGTCTCAAGTATCAGCACTCATGTTGTAACTGATACATCCTGGTCAGAGACCCAAATTTTCAACACTTTATTGACAAACAAAATCTGAGACTACATATTTTTCTGGTTTGAACTTTGATTTACAAGCTGCACTTGCATATATTGCCCGGAAACAGACTCTTAAGACTGTCAACTCAGGGTGATCAAAATAAGCTGGCACCCAGCACATTTTACCCTCTGCTTCCAGGGCCGGTGCTGGCTACTCAGTCTCGTACTCTATAGAAGATGTGATGCAATGATTTGTATTGCTTACCTGGGTTAACTTTGGGGTGCCCACAACTTTGTGGCTAGTGCCATGCACTTTAAAACATTTTGAACACCCTGTAAACCCTCACATCCCCCCCCCCCATCACAAGTTCAACTGGTATCAAGATTGTGCAAGTCCTGGTCTCAGAGATACAATAGAACCTGCAATTTGAGACCACTGTTGTGAGGGACCACCTGACTTGTATTGTAACTACATTTCTCATAGCACAACAGTTGAACTTCTTTGTAGATTTACCTGTAATTTAAGACCACCTGTCACATGTATATGTGACCACATTAGGCTGGCAGTTGTGGGGGGGGGGGGTCCTAAAAAACATTACAAGGGAAAGGTATATTGCACTCTACTACATGTACTGGGTTTCCCATAGGCCTACATTGTAATGTACACACAGGATCATATCTTTGAAATATTTCAAAGGCCCGCTTTGAGTAAGTCAAAGATTCAAACATTAACTTGAGTGGGACACAATTCTAAGTGTCATGTTTTGTGTGGTATTTACTTGTAACTGAGTGGCATAGTGTCACCTAGTGAAAGACAACTGTTCTACTTCACAACCTGCAGACCTTTGCAGGGGACAGGTAGAACCAAATTTCGACGGGTGAAACCTAACCCTTTGTGTCCTGTCAAGCAGGCGAGAAAAAAAAATAATGTCTACCCCTGTTATAGTCAATATGACATATATATGTCAAAAATTCCAAATGATCATTATTTTGTGCAAAGTGAAGCCATTAATGATGCATGGGTCTCATGTCAAAATGGCTGTATATGCATGCAGCTGTGTTTCCTTTATTGTCACAGCTTTGCTTGCCTCCTGAAGCTTACCTGCTTATAGTTATAATTAGCTCACTGGATATCAGGGTATTTTTTATCTGCCTGGTAGCCTGTGAGTGCTCTGACACTCCACCAGTCAAAGGTCCTAGGTCTCCTGAGCAGACAATAGCTTAGCAAAGCACATCATCATAATTAGGCAAAGTGTGATAAATTACCAATTGCGTTTGCTTTTATTTTATTTCATTATTGTTTTTCAATATTTTACGCTTCAACTAATTATTTAATGTAGATGCTTTTGAAAATGATCACGGACCTCCCTTCAGACCAGATATCAACAAGCCAAATTAACCACATTTTACACATTGGACCTATTCTTGTTAATGGGTCCACGTTTACATTCACCCATCTATTACTGGTCAATATGCTATCCCTCCCCTCATCCCACTTGCTACCGTGACCAGGTCCAGGGGCCATCAACAATGCTTTTTTGCCCCATTTACCTGTTTACCAGCATGTCTGAGTATCTCATTTCCCAATGGAACTTATTTTTAAACTGATCAGAGCTTTTAATTTGGCAGCCTGTGGAGTGGGCATACATATGCACCCATGGGCGACACTTGAGAGCAGCTCCCTGCAAGGAGCAAAGGTGGCTATTTCAGTGATCACATCATACCAGAGTGAGTGGGTGGACACCAGCTGTTTTCAGCCATGGTCATATAAATTGCCTGTTTAGCAGACCTAGGCCTTTTGACTGATTGCATGACTGGGCCCACTGACAGGCCACCATCCACACAAATGGCCTGACATGCAGCTAAGCAGGCAATCATACAAAAATTGTCTGCTGAATATTACAGTACAAGACCACCCCTTATACCAACCTAAAGAGGTCACATGCATTAGGTGGTCCTAGATTGCAGGTAAATTTGCTCCCCAAAGTTAACCCAAAATGAACAATATAAATCGCATTGCATATTGTATTGAGCACAAAACTGAGTATTTAGCACTGCCCTGGAAGCAGAGGGCTAAATGTAATATGTGCCGGTTTATTTTGAACAACTTGGTTTACCAGTCTTATAAGTGTGTTTGAGAGAAATACATGCATATACAGCATCAAACCAGAAAAATATGTGGTCTCAAATTTTGTTTGTCAATAAAATGTTGAAACTCTTGAAGCTTGACATCTTGGTCTCTGACCAGGATGTACTTGATATAGGCATTGCTGTCAGTTACAACATAAGTGCTGATAATTGAGACAGTAATTTGCATAGGGTTGTTTCGATGACTCCATCCACACCTCATCTCACATGGTTTTCATTTTAGTCCATGATCATGCACAGTATACTATCTCCTACTAGCTGCATTGACCCCTCATTACCAGGTTGAGGCATCTTTTGACTAGCTTTGTCAACACAATACAACAACACAACCAGTGACCCAATTTACCATTTACACCTCCATGCAATTAACAGTGGTTGGCCTGTTTATGCATTGGCACAACTTGTAAAAGATCACAAGTGGGACTCAAATATACTGGATAGCCTGTACCCAGGGAAAAGGAGGAGGGCCGGGGTGGGTGGGTGTCCCAGTACACCAGTACAGGAAATAACTTTGTCATAATAGGGTACAGAAAATAGGAATATTCCAACATAATGGCCAGTATGAATATATATGATGACCTGAAACACAGAAAAAGAGGGCCTCTAGTTCACTGGTGTGGGAACATATCACCCCAGTCTGCCAGCATGGTGCTAGTAAGGAAATTCCCATATCCGCCCCCCCCCCCAAACACACACACACTAAATGACAAGCTGATCTGCCTCTTTGCAGCCTGCTTGCATGACTACCTTTATGCATACAAGAAGGAACTTTGCAATACATATATATCCATTCAAACTCCCGTTCAGAGTTCATAGATGTACTTAATAAGGGAGGATGTCTGCCTACCATCACTCTTTCTGTACATCCATGACATCTCTACCAGTGAATTTGTCCAACACTTTTCTCTGGCACTATTATACATAGAAACTCCAAACTTGACATGATTGTACCTCCGTACAAGACGTTGGGCTTTTTTATACAGGGGAATAAAGATGTTTAAAATTATGCAAATTAGGGGCGTTTGAAATTTTAAATCTTGAATACCTTCAAAAGTATAACAGATGGTGACATCATTCCAACTTTTACCAGGGGGTTATTGATCATTGAGCATCTAATGAATTTAAAACAAAAGTTGTACCAATTTATATTATGCTAATTAGCAGCACTTGAAACTTTAGATCTTGAATAGCTTCAAAACTATTAAAGATAGAGATGTGATTTCAACTTCTACTAGGGGGTTATTGACCATTGCACATGTATTGAATCTAAAACAAAAGATTTGGAAATTTAAATTATGCTCAGTAGCAGAATTTGAAATTCTAAAACTTCAATATCTTCAAAACTATTATAGATAGAGATAAATCTAAAGCAAAAGTTATAGCAATTTATGTTATGCTTATCAGTGGTACTCGAACTTTTCAATCTTGAATATCTTCAACACTATGATAGAAAGAGATGTCATTCCAACTTCTACTATGGGGTTGTTGACCATTCCAACTTCTATTCATGAGTTATGGAATACTTGTACATTGCCATACCAATATGCTTTGAAAGTACACACTGATTTGCTATGTAGCAAATCATCTTTTCTAGTTTCAATTTTGTATCTCAAGGCCTAGTTGAAGGTCATACCATTTTAGGATGACTATTGAAAGGCGTCATAAACGTTATAAACGTAGATTTGGCATACAGATTTATTACAGATGCTTTTTTACCAATAGGCTTTAAAATTACCATTATTTTTCCAGATGCATCTTGTTAAAGTTGTTTTGTCTCAAATCTATATGTTTTTTGTTTGTTAGTTTTTTTCCTTTTTCCCCCTCATTTTTTCAACCTAGAGTGCCATGCGGTAATTTGTGTGTGATGTATATTTTAAATTTTTACACCAGACCATTTCCACAATCATTCCTAATATAACATGTATCAGCAATTTTCTCTCAATTTCTGGGACTTGAATAGCGTACCTAGAAGCTGACCTCTATGTTCCTGGGACTTGAGTAATATATCCCTGGGATTTTAGTTATGTTCCTAGGAATTTGCCACTATATTCCCAGGAACTTGCCATTATGTTCCTGGGACTTCTGTTGAATTCCCAGGACTGGCATTATATGTTCCTAGGAACACGCTGATATTCTCAGGAAATTGCCTAAATTCCCAGGATATTGCCTAAAATCCCAGGAAATTGCCTAAATTTCTGAGAATGTATTAATATTCATAATTCCATTACTCAAATATGAGTAAAGTAGTATTCATAAATTGCCAATTCACTACTAGAACCCATCTCCACACACTGTGAAAATTTGGTGCTTCTACCACGAGTAGAACTCTAGATATGATGATGGGGCAAAATTGTCCGAACGGAATGGACAATTTATTTTGGAATGATTTCCTTATATTTGTGTTAAAAGTAATGTTTGACGTCTGCCGATAACCTTGTGAACTTTGCTGCTGAGGATCTTCACAGCATTTATGTTTGAACTGTCGGATTAAATTTCAATTCCTAAATAACAATATCTTTTAGTTAATTCTAACGTATTAATTCCCATGCATGAATCAAATTTTATTTTTATGGCCAGACTTATTTAAGATCATCATTTTATATTTTATATTTTTGAACTTTAATAGTCACATTCCACTCTGAATAATATTTATTTAGTTTGTTGAGACAATGTTGTAATCCAGATTCACTTTCACACAGTAGTAACCAACCATCTGCATGTAAGAGATAGGTAAGACTTTTTATATATAGTTTAACGGAATCACATTGAGTATCGAAAATATAAGGAAAGTCATTAATAAGTATATCAAAAAGGGTGGGACTCAAGGTGCATCCTTGTCTTAAAACATTATTAAACGGAATTTTGTCTGATAATCCATATTTTAGTTTAAGTTGTGTCAAAGCCCTAATATACATATCGCTGATAACATCGTAACACTTTCCACTGATATCATATTTTAAAATTTTGCATCATGCCAAACCAAATCAAATATTTCCCTTTTTGCACAATTTAAAATTTTTATCAATTAGAATTCTTGAAACTTAAATGTGGTCGCTTGTTCCAGCATTGAAACCAATTTTAAATTCATTTTTTAACTGTCTTGAATTTAGATGGTTTTGTAATTTATTATTGATAATACTACAAAATAATTTTGAAATATAACTGCCTAAAAATACCTCTATATCGGTTTTGGTCATAAAAAGACCCACCATTGTGAAGAAGAGTATGAAAACTTACTTCCCAAAGGTAAGGAAAAATTCCAGATGATAGTACTGCATTGGATATTTTAAATAGAAAAGGTATCAATATATCTTGGGCTTTTTTAATCATTTAATTCAGAATAAGGTCCTTCCCTGGTGTTTTGTCATGCTTCAGTTTGGACATTATTACATGTAACTCAATTTCCACTGTATCATTTCTATAGTCAAGTTCGGAAGCATAGGAATATAGCAGGAGTCAATGTAATTCTTTAGTGTACTATGCAAGGGAGATTTCTTTGGGTCAAGACCATTGATAAAAATTGCCATAAATGTTTGGTCCATGTTCCAGGATGTATTCTGTTCCTTGTATTATTAGACTTGTTTTCCGTCACCGTTCCCTGTTAATTTAATTACTCCGAAAAGTTTTTTTCAGTGGGGTTTAACAAATTATAAAGTCAATTTTCCTTAAATGTCTTTTCTTATTTTTTAGACAATCTGGTGAACTTTCACCTGGTCGAAGAATATGTTTGGCTCACTGCGATGTCCCTAACGTTTTGGATAGTCTTTTTGCAAGTTGTTTCATAGCACAATATAATCTCTAACAATGGTCGTCCGCATACCTTAGTTATCGTTTTACTGTGTTTCTTTCTTTCTTTTTCTTTTTTTCATTTAAGTGACAGCATGCCCATTGTATGTCACAAAGCTTGGATAAGAAAAAGGAAATGCCAAATGAGGATCGAGCCACCATCTGTTTTATTTTCTGTTTAAATGCTGATGCCCGGTATAGGAAACGTGTGCATTATATCAAGTATGTGTGTGTGTGCGGGGGGGGGGTAAGAAATGTGCAAATATAATTCAAACACACACACACACACACACACACACACACACACACACACACACACACACACATACATACACTTAAATACACAGAAATATTACTTGAAATGCTTTTCTATTTACTCTGGCGCTGTGGGTTCGAACAATAAAGTTACGTATTGTTTTTTCTCAGGGTGTTGGATGAAGGGCCAGGCGGAATGATATACTTCGTCACCTGTTTTATACTACGCCTCACACAAGGACTGGGCTATTACGCCGTTGCAACGGCGACGTTCACTATGATCAGTCTGATGTATCCCGATAATATTGCAGGAGCAGTGGTTAGTGACGTTAACTATTGACCACAACTTAAAGATATATATATATATATATATATATATATATATATATATATATATATATATATATATGTATATATATATATATATATATATATATATATATATATATATATATATATATATATATATATATATATATATATATATATATATATATATATATATATATATATATATATATATATATATGTATATTATACAGATATTGGATGGCAGGGAGTCCAATATGAAGTTTACGGGACGATGAAACGTTATATTGGGTGAGGCGAAGCCGAACCCAATATAACGTTTCAGAGTCCCGTAAACTTCATATTGGACGACCTGCCATCCAACATCTGTTATATTTTGCAATTTGTATGATTTTCCTTGTATAAATACAGAAGTCTGAAACACTCTCTAGTTAAATCACAAAATTTATTTCCAATTGAAATTTTACACATTTTGCCTGAAGCTAAGGAAAAGCCCCAGTGAACGTCATTTGCGTTATGACGTCACGCGCGCACGGGGATTTCCTCGAGCTGTCCAATATAACAATCCAATATAACATTTACAGGGCAGGCACGTGGTACAAATAGAGACAGCTGATTGGCTACCAATAGACTAATGCAGAATATATATATATATGTATATATATATATGTATATATATATATATATATATATATATATATATATATATATATATATATATATATATATATGGGGGTGTGGATAGGTGTATGTATTATATATCTTTCAACATAATTGTCCATAAAATTATGTTACACATTACGTAGATTACAGTACTAAACCGACAATAACACACTTAAGTTCCGTATGAATAGGAGAGGTCACAATTACCAATTATCTGTGTATCCAGCTGAATACACAATCCAGCATACACAATTCTTCAGGGATAGAGATGTGTATTCCCGTTGGATTGCATGTTAAATTAACCTCAAATTAAAAGACAACTTCTAAAGCTGTACGAATAAAATTTATGTGAACGTTTAAGCTATGTACATAACTTGACCACACAAATTTTGCTGTTTTTGCAACAAGTGGTTTTAAAGTTATTAAGCTATAAATTATAATGAAACGTTGAGGAAATACACAACTCTAGCCCTGAATGACTGAAATGCCCTCTACAGGGGGCAGTAGAAGCTTCTGTTCTCGCTCTCCCCTATCCTTTTTCAAGACGGTAATGGTATCAAGAGTGCGTAACTGAGACCATCGTATGGGTACGAACATTTCCAGTGTGTTCTTAATATTGTACGGACGGATATATGAAAAAAGTCAACAACAACAACTTCAAAAAGTGGCGTAACAAATACATTCCATATAGATTAAGTTATATAGATATAATTGTGGCAAGATATATTATACTTCATATGCCTGTATGGCATTAGAATTTAATCAGTCCGACCTGGTAAATAAACTGAGATGCTCTTTGACATACGTCTGAATTGTGCATTATTATCGTAGAAATCATGTCTCAGACAGCGTTCCAAAGTTGTAACGATATATGGGAATTCATGATGTAAGAACAAATGATACAGTACAAGAAAATGCCTGGAATGTGACAAAATAAATATACACTTTAGCAGCGGCATCCAGGGGATGTTAGGATATTTACTTGATAGGAATCTGTTCAGGCATTCACTTGACATTGGGGGGGGGGGGTGTTACATGTACGTATACTTTTATGTGCGGGCCTAATCTCATAGTATTGTCTATAGTAACGAAAAAAGTTCTATATATATATATATATATATATATATATATATATATATATATATATATATATATATATATATATATATATATATACATATATATATACATACATACATACATACATATATGCACATATATATATATATATATATATATATATATATATATATATATATATATATATATATATGTGTGTGTGTGTGTGTATATGAATTTAAAATGGTAGCCCCAACTTGGATTTGAACTCCAAAAGGCTAGTCAAGGTTATGGAAAAACGTGATCGTGAATTTGTATGCGTCGGTTAGCACACTTTGTGTTCAACTGAAGACATTATGATACCTTTATTAACTTGAGAGAATTTTAATTAACCAATTTCCACTTTTGAAAACTTTATTTTCGATAAACCCAAAATGTCATTAATCACGACTTGGAAATATATTGCACCAAAAGAGATCCTTGAGTCCTCCTGGCCATTGACACCTACCGTTGCGACTAGTAAAATAACTGGGCTACAAACCTGATAGCGTTGGGGTCAAAACTGTAGGCGCCCAATCAAGATATTATAAATGAGTAGTATGCAGTGTTAAGTGATTCGGGAAGATTCAGAAAGGGTTATAAAAGTGCATTAGCTCGCATTTATTCTCATTTGATGCGCTTTGTTTTGCTTTAGGGCACGTGTGAAACCATGGTCGGATTCGGAACTCTAGGCGGGATGCCTCTTGGTGGTGTACTGTACAACGTGGGTATTCACTTAGTCCGTTTATGATCGTTTGTTAATATCCTTTTGTTTCCATAATAAGGATTGGAAAGTACTTCAAATCGCTATCCTCATGTAGACGCAAATTAGCGCACATTTGTGAACAATGTATAGTAACAATACATAATAACAATACATAGTGGCAATACATAGTAACGCACAGAAGAAAGTACACAATACATTAGCAGTAGTACGAAAAGGAGGCAGTCCAAGCATAGAAATACAAGTTTGTATCAGCAAGGCACCTAGAAATAGGCTACAATACACAGACATAAGCATGTGCCGAAACCATGCGACATGTAGGAAATTTGTAACATTTGGATAGTAGTTCGTTTTTCTTTGACCGAAGTGCATCAACCTAAACAATCAAAGAAAGAGATGCACGGTGGAACTACCTTCGCCAAGGAAGTCCCGCTCATAAATACATGCTAGTTATGTCTGTGTGCCAACAAACACATATTGATTTTTTAGAAATTCTTTCTTTCTTTCTTCTTTTCTTTCTTTCTTTTTTCTTTCTTTCTTTCTTTCTTTCTTTTTTCTTTCTTTCATTCCTCCTTTCTTTGTTCTTCTGTTTTGCGTAAGTTATTTCTTTCTTTTGATCTTTCTTTTCTTTTTCTTTCCTTCCTCCTGACTTTCTTCCATTGTTTTGCGTTCTTTCTTTTTTATCTTTCTTTCTTTCTTCTTTCTTTCTTTCATTACTCTCTTCTCCTTTTACAGGCAAGTTTATCCTACTATTTATTTAAAAGCCATTATTTTTAGAAGCTCCAAACTCGACAAAAATAGTTTCACACATGAAGTCTTGAGTTTTTGTAAATCGGTTTAGCGGTTTTTGAAAATTATGCAAACTAAGGTCGTTTGAAAATTTAAGTCTTGGAGATTTCCAAAACCCTTATAGGTACACCTGCCCAGCCCCAACTTCAGTTACTATGTACGTAACACCGCACATTTTTGTAATTTACATGTAACCTCATAGTCATTTCGACATTTAAAACATTCTTCGAGCCATAGCTCGGTCAATATTTATCCAAGTTTGATCATGTTTTGCTCAAATTGCAAATATGGTCACACTGCACCTTTCTGAACTTTGCATATCACCTCTAAAGTTCAAAGGTTAAGGTCATTTGGACTTTTGAGTGTTTTACTAGAAATAGCTAATAATAATTTTCGTCCATTTTTAACCATATAGGACCAATATTGTAGGTATTGCAACACTGCATATTTACCTAATTGACTAATGACCACTAAAGTTCAAAGTTCAAGGTCATTTTTCCATTTAACATTTTCTTCTAGCCATAACGTGGCTAATTTTTATTTTCATCATGTTGTGCACAAATTGCAGGTATTGTAACACTGTACAATTAACAAAATTCATGTGACCTCTAAATGTCACACTTCAAGGCTAGTTGGCCCTTTGGAATTTTCATATAGCCATAACCCAGTTATTTTCATCTGATTTAGTTCCCGTTGGTCTTTAAAAAGGGATATTGTAACACGGCACATTTTTGTAATTTACATGTGACGCCTAAAAGTCTTGTCATTAATTGCTGAATTTTCATCTCATTTGGTTCATGTTGGCCTCAAATTGTGATAGTGTAAATAGTACACTTTTGTAAATTACATGTGACCTTTAAAGGTCAAAGGTCAAGGTCATTTGGACTTTGACATTTTCCTCTAGCCATAAGCTTAATGGAATGTGAAGTACCAAAGGACGAAAGTTGTAGCACTTGATATTTACAACTTCTGAAGGCACACAGACAGATTTGCTTTGAAGCAATTCTTCTTTTCTAGTTCTTTCTTTCTTTGTCTGTTTCGTTTTTTCTCTTTCTTGCTTTCTTTCTTTCTTTCTTTCTTTCTTTCTTTCTTTCTTTCTTTCTTTCTTTCTTTCTTTCTTTGTTTCTGTATTTGTTTGTTTAATTATTTATTTACCGGCAAACATGTCTGACATTTCATTTGAAAATATCATGCATGGAAACTTTAAACTTGGCACGAGAAATTACTTCCATACATGAAGTCTTACCTTTTTGTAAAGAAGTTCAACGTTTTTGAAATATGCAAATTAGGGCCATTCGAAAATTTAAATCTTGAATATCTCTAAAACTATTACAGGCACAGGTATCCAATCCAACTTCAACGCATAGGTTTGCTGCAATGCACATGTTATGTTGTTTATACAAGACCTTTAAAGGTCTTATGTCAAGGTTAATTTACCATTTGAAATTTTCTTCTAGCCATAGCTTGGTCAACTTTCATCTAATTTCAATCATGGCGGGCTCAAATTGCAAATGTTGCAACACAGCAAATTTTTGTGAGTTACATGTGACCTCTGAAGGTCATTTATAAATGTCATTTTGCCATTTGAAATTTTCGTCCAGCCATAACTTGGTCAATTTTCATCCAGTTCCAGTCATGGAGGGCTCAAATTGCAGGTTTTGCAACATTGCACATTTTTGGTATTCAGATGTGGCCTCTAAAGGTGAAAGTCATTTGGAATTTTCGTCTAGTCATATTTACAACTTTTGAAGTCAGACAGATTTGCTTTGAAGAAAATCTTCTTTTCTAGTTTACGTTATATTTGTTTACGGCCGTGTATAGCTTGGAACTTGCCCTCATAATAGACCAAAAGTCACAGTAGGTTGAGTTTGCATTAAACAAGGACATTACTGTAACACTCTATGTATAATTGCTTCCAGAGGTGTAAACATGCATATACAGGACAATCAGTATGAATCGTGTTATATATAATGATCGTGTAATATACAACAGTAGCTTCAGGAATGCAATAGAATACCCTACTAGTAAAACTACCTAATGGTCCAAGCTTGCTAAATATTTATATGCATGGCAACACTTTTTGTAAAAAAAAAAAAAAGAAAAAAGAAAAGAAAAAGAAAGAAAAAAGTTAGAAGCATCGAAACAATAAGAGACGCAGTCGATCATGTGACACCTTCTTTCTGATTTCTTCGCTGAAAAGGGTCGAGAGACTCCTCTTGACCTGGGGTGAATTGTTATATTATGCCAATTTTATCCCCAATACAATGGTTTTGAACCATATCAAATTGTGAAGGCGCCAACAGCACGACACTTCACCTATATTCCAATCTTATAATAATATTGTATAATTAAGATCAATATTTCGATGCACCTGCGCGATATTTTGCTGCCATAGAGCTTCTTAATAAAATAATACAACAAATGGATAATAACCAACTCCCAATTAGTATCTTCATAGACTTGTCTAAAGCATTTGATACTTTAGATCATCAAATTCTACTTGCAAAGTTAAAATACTATGGAATTAAAGGTCTCTCCTTAAAGTTGTTTGAACGTTATTTAAGTAGCCGTAAGCAATATGTAGAATTTGATGACACAAAGTCTGATCTGCTGCAAATTACTACTGGCGTACCGCAAGGTTCTATTATAGGACCTCTCTTCTTTATTATTTATATCAATGATTAAGCACACGCAAGTGAAATATTTGACCTAATAATGTACGCAGATGACTCTACTCTTTCTACAACCCTAAATGTTTTCAACACAAACACGAACATGGACATAGACAACAACATAAACTTTGAACTTATGAAAATAACGGACTGGTTAAATGCTAACAAATTATAATTAAATGCAACAAAAACAAAGTTTATGATATTTCATCAAATGAAGAAAAAATTTAAAATGCCTAACATTTAAATGCATAATGTGCCTTTAGAACATGTTGACTCTTTCAACTTTCTTGGCAGCACAATCGATAAAGTGATTCCACTCAGTGCCAAATTAAAAATTTACAACTCACTAGTATTATCCCACATTAACTATGGAATCTTAATTTGGGGTTGTAAGCATTCCAAGATTCAGAAACTACAAAAGAAAGCCATAAGAATTATATCATGTAAAAAATACAATGCCCATACAGATCCACTATTTAATACCCTTAAATTACTGAAACTAGCAGACATTTTCACCTTATTCAAATTTAAATTCTATCATAAATATATAAGCGTGGAACTACCAGTAAATCTACAAAGTTTGCCTTTCCAAACAAGTCAAGATATACATAGATATAATACAAGACAAGCTGGTTACATTTATATACCTAGATACAAGCACAGCTATGCTAAAGACTGGTTACGTTGTGATGTGCCTGAGACTATTAACAAATCTCCAGCCAATTTACGTGAAAAAACTATATACGCATAGTTATGATGGACTAGCAAATTACATAAAAAAATTATATATTGAAAATTATAAAGAAAATTGCATAATTGAGAACTGCTACATTTGTTCCCGAGAAGGTTTGCGTTGAAGATTATTTTAGAATTATTATTGCCTTCACCAGAGTGTATGTGTAAGTACTTCATATTATTATAATTTATTGTTTCTTCGTGGCTGAACATTTTGTTTTTTTCCCCTTCATTCTGCAAATACAGTCGCCATGAAATATTTAGTTAATTTGTACAGGGTGGCCCGTTGAGAGCAACAGTTGTCTCTGTCTTAATGGGAGTCTCCCTGACCACACAATATGTTCATTGATTATTATATTGTATTTTTGTAATTTTTGGTCGAATAAA
Organism: Hermodice carunculata; assembly: GCA_964020975.1. Lineage (NCBI taxonomy): Eukaryota > Metazoa > Annelida > Polychaeta > Eunicida > Amphinomidae > Hermodice > Hermodice carunculata. The sequence continues at coordinate 4,169,275 of OZ026623.1, read as the reverse complement.
ACTGTCCTGAGTCCTGAGTCCTGAGTCCTGATATATTCTCTTCATCAACGTTTCACAGGTCGGAGGGTTTGTCCTGCCATTTGCAGCATGCGGCACCTCCATCACGTTTTTGTGCTTTACATCCATGTTTGTTGTGCCGGCTGAGACAGGTAAGCCATAATATGCTTTCGTATTCCTCAGTGTACTGTGAACAACAATTTACATTCCATTTTCATAGGAATAACTTATGACACACACATTCTCTCTCTCTCTCTCTCTCTCTCTCTCTCTCTCTCTCTCTCTCTCTCTCTCTCTGTCTCTCTCTCTCTCTCTGTCTCTCTCACTCTCTCTCTCTCTCTCTCTCTCTCTCTATTTCTCTCTCTCTCTCTTTTCTCCAAAAAATGCAATAATGGCTGTACTGCACATTTTTATATTGAAATGCACATCAACGATGTCTATTATTATAACACAGGCCTTTTACCCATTGCCCATCTGTTGTAGCTTTAATCTGAAAGTGTAGCATCGCATCATGAACAAAATTGAATAGACAGGGCAATTCTGGAAGAAGAGCTGACAAGCAAGCCGTACCAACAAACGACCATCTGTTTGACAAAAAAAATAATAATAAAAAAAAATAATAATAAAAAATAAATAAATAAATAAATAAATAAATAAATAAATAAATAAATAAATAATTGTAATATTTGGCCGAAGTCCAGATACCCGTTCTCCGACTTACCTAGGCAAACGGTCATTGAAATATTTTGTAAACAAGACTTACTATCTTAGCTTTAATGCGGCCGGTCGGTTTTGTATGAAGCAGTTATCATCGTCAATTACAAAGCCAAAATGTAATACGATACCCTGGCTGGCAACACACCACGTGTTGGTGAGGGTCATTTCGGACATGACACAATACACTGGGGACAGTCTCACAGAGACAAAATAACATTTGATTTTGATATCAAAGTGAACGGCAGCCACATCTTTTCACCTCTGTAAATGTGCACGGATGAAAATAACGAAGGAGGCTGAGCATCATCGAAAATACCCAAGTTTGCACACGATCGTGTTAAATTTCAAATTGCTTGACACGTGGTCTCACGCTTTTTGTTGACTATCTTTGCTTATTCATAGCCCGGCTGACACACACATCGTAATTATTATTATTATTATCACATCTTTATTCGCACTTATATATGTATAAGTACACTGTATATATCATTGAAGAAAAAAAAACAACAAACAAACAATTTGTCATATGACTGTATCAGTCGTAGAGAAGAACATAAATTCACAAATGTCCGTCGCTGCAAGCATGGCTAGCCCATGCTGCAAAGCACAATGTCTTGCGTACATTGAAGTTTTGCTGGCTTTTTTTTTACCGCTTCCTGAGAATACTTTATTTTAACGTGTTGATTCTGGTAAGGTAGCTTTTAAAAACAGGGTCGGAAGGTTTTATTTTACAAAACGGCACGTTTCCGTTTTATTTTGCCGATTCTGTGATACCATCCACAATCACGGAATCTGGACATATCCATTCGGTTTAACATCACCTAGTCTCACAACCCACAAAATCCTACAAAGTTTTCCATTTTTGCTGCTTCTACACTCCAGTGGATTAATCGTTACTGTGGAACCTTCTCTAATCAGAAATTAGAAATCTTCCAACTTTGTCCCAATTTAAGAAACAAAATTCAACTCCCAGACAGTTTTCTGTTAAATTTCCCGAGCTTCTTAATGTAGGCAATATATATCTGTCTATTTTACATTCTCGTTTTGCATATGGGCCACAGCCAATTGAACGAACATCTTTTTAAGATTGGTGTTAAAGATTCAGCAGCTTGTTCATGTGGCGCCACCACCGAGAGTATCTGGCACTATTTTCTCACCTGTCCAAACTACATTGTCGCTCGAGATGCATTGCATACAACCATTGGTCCTTTGGCTCCATTTTTCTATAAACACAATTTTGTTTGGCAGTGCTTCTTGCAGTCCCGAGAACAATATTATCATATTTTTATCTGTTCAAGAGTTTACTGAAAAAAGTAAACGATTCCAAGGTGAAACTGTGACTTAATCATCCATATCGATAATTCGAAACTGTAAATTAATAATATATATACTGGTAATATTGATAACTTCATGAGCTCTGCTATCTGTGTTTGTTCTGGTTGCGTCTATCCTTCCATTTGGTTTATCTCCCACAACGCTGGTCATCAAGTCCCCTTGAACATTGAAGCTGTGCTGTCAAATCAGTCCTGTGTTTTCGTCTTTTCTCCACAAGAGGGATTAATATAGGGCTTTGCCCTTCTTCCCAATTGTTTTTCTTTTGGAAAATAAAATACGTTTAAACAAATCGTTACTGGGGCAGTTTGTACCTCCTACTTTGTGCACATGTGTACCGACGGCCATGATGCTATGGATTAAGCCCTGGGCAGCCCGAAGGCTCCACCACCCCCCCCCCCCCCCCCACTCGCTACTTCAAAGGCCATAAAACTCAACTTAATATGATTGCTTGAGTGGCAACCTGTGAGAATGTTCAGAATCATGTAATGCTTCAAGTACAATTAAACTGAAACACAATTCGGCCAAGCTATAAAGCTCCCCAATTAATTTATTGTTTTCCAAACCATTTGAAGCTCGATTTCTCTCTTTGATAAAACGGACGAGAGAGGTTGCTTTAGACGGCTATCCCGTCCAGGAGAACGGCTCAGCGAAGGAAAATGGAGTAAAAAGGATTAGGTTTGTAAAGGTCTAACTAATATTTATCCAGCGATTTTCATTTGCTTGTGAAGCTGTCAGAAATTAAAGGAAAAATTGACATGTCAAACTTTAGGGTCTTGTGGTGACAAAGGTATCAAGAGACCAAAAAAAAAAAAAATCGTAGGATAGTTTTTCCGTACATATTTGAGCTACAGAATGCACAAATTTTATCAATTTATATTAATCAAGCAAGGACTTATTTCGATGTTTTTAACATAGTCCATTGTCTACAAACTAGTCAATGCTTATTTGACAATTGTAGACTATGCGCACACTATATTTGGATCATGAAGAACACACATACATATATGGTTTGGGTGCAGTTCAGAAAATACTTTCGGAGATATTAGTGACTAAAATCGCAAATAGTTTTGGTGTATCTCCTGTCGTTAAATACCGTCCAGGAATGTCTATCTGTAGAGTTCATGCCGTCATAGAAAATATAAATAGAGTATGCGCTATACAGTTGCAAGGGTTCGGAAGGAATACATTAAGGTAGCGAGATACAAATCACCCGAAATATCGGCCAAAAATATGTTTTTTGAGCTTTGTATGGATGAATATCTTGTGTATCTGTCATGTAAAAATCAAATTTCTGCTGAAATTGCAAAATAGAGAAAAACGGGGGTATTTAATAGAGCTTCTTGCTGAGCGTTGACAGTCACGCCGACCGTGTTTGTTGTTAGTGTGAAGGGGATGGACTTGAGAGAGTGGTCACATGGCATCTCGCGTCACCACTATTGGCCAATCAAAATGAAGCGTAGCAAGGCGGTCCGCTTGGCAGGGAAACCATGTTTTGTGATCTAATCGCAAATAGCAAATATAAATATAAACGCAATTGAGCTCTTCAGAAATAAACAACATGAGTAACAGTTATCATGTTTCAAACATACTGTGCACTCTTATTATGCAAAATTCCACGACTGTTTGAGAAAAATTGCGAAGAATAAATATCAGCCTGTCTGTATTATTAAAGTGTGTGTGTCAACACACACTTTTCTTTTTCTTTCTTTCTTTCTTTCTTTCTTTCTTTCTTTCTTTCTTTCTTTCTTTCTTTCTTTCTTTCTTTCTTTCTTTCTTTCTTTCTTTCTTTCTTTCTTTCTTTCTTTCTTTCCTTCCTTCCTTCCTTCCTTCTTTCTTTCTTTCTTTCTTTCTTTCTTTACCAGCGAATTTCTCCGACACTTTTTTCGGACACTACTATACATAAAAATTCCAAACTTGGCATGATTGTACCTCCATACAATGAGTTTGTCTGTTTCAAACAGAGGAATGACGATGTTTAAAATTATGCGTATTAAGGCCATTTGAAATTTGAAAATAAAAGAAAAAATAAAAGAAACAATTTAAATCATGCTTAATAGCAGCATTAGAAATTTTAAATCTTGAATAACTTAAAAGCTATAATAGATAGAGATGCCATTCCAACTTCTACTCCTGTGTTATGTAATAGTGATACATTGCCACACCAATATGCTTTGAAGACACACACACTGTTTTGCTATGTAGCAAATCATCTTTCCTAGTTCTATTATTTATTTACAACTTGTTGCTAACATTCCGCTTCCCGGTGGAGGCAGCGGCTTGTATTTCGTCAGGCAGGGCTATGGTTACTGAGACAACCAGGTATGCAGCTGTGGCGGGGAATTAACGCGTATTGCATTTCAACCGCGCTGATTACCGTTAGTGTCTCATTAAGTCAGTTCAGCCGGTGTAAATTAAAACATGTAAATATGATGGACGCACCATGATTTTAACCCTGCTCCAAAGGTGTTGCCGTTGCAAATGGTAGTTTGGTAACCAGGATGATAATCATCATCATCATCATCATCATCATCATCATCATCATCATCATCATCATCATCATCATCATCATCATCATCATCATCATCATCATCATCATCATCATCATCATCATCATCATCATCATCATCATCATCATCATCATGGTGCTGACTCGATGAGACAATCCATGTTTACAGTGAATGCCTGGATATATAGTTTTGTTGTTTAGCTGCTTTTGGGCAGCCTGTGCATGGAATATCCTATTAGTTTTCTCCCGGAAATAGTTATGCTTTTCAAAATGCAATACCTGACCATATATCCTTTAGTTTCTTTACTTAACCACATGAACAATGTTTCGACTCTGAAAATGTAGTCTGACCTCAAATGCCTTAATTCTTTAAGTGCCAAATTTTAAACTGATGCCTTTAACTCTTTAAGTGTCAGATGTTGAGCTTAGTCAACAGTTTTTTTTTTGTGCACAAAGCGCCTAATGCGTGTTGAGAAAAGCTATTGACTTGGGATATTTTTCCTGGAGCTATAGGCCTGCTGGTACTTGAATGAAAGGCCTTTTTAGGGGGATTAGGAATCTGTGATACTAATGATAATTCAGACTAGTTTCACTTCAGTACATCAACTAAAGACGTGATTGGCACTTAAGGGTTAAAATTCCCGACGTTTGTGCTGGTCTTGGTTTCCACCAAATTTAAAAACAGAGAATTTCAGAATATGATTGAGGGAGCTTCATGGTAAAGTTGTAATGCCTGCTAACTTTAATATTCCCAGATCAGGAGAATGGAGTCTCAGAATTTGCTACCGTCATTTCAGAATTTCAATCCACTTTAGACCACAGCTGTGCCACAGGACACAAAATAATAGTAATAATAAAAATAAAACTACTACTACTACTACTACTACTACTACTACTACTACTACTACTACTACTACTACTACTACTACTACTACTACTACTACTACTACTAATAATTATAATAATAATAATAATAATAACAACAACAATAATAATAATAATAATAATAATGATAATAATAATAATAATAATAATAATAATAATAATAATAATAATAATAATGATAATAATAATAATAATAATACAAGGAGACTGTTCATTTATCCCTAGTCAGAGTACGAACGAGTCAATAGCTTTCCTTGGCAAAATGTTTTCTGGTAACCAGAAAGTAAGTAAAAACGTTAAGGCAGATAATTCACATCGAGACGTTTCAGGTTGATTTGAGCGGGAATGGGTGAAAGGGTGGGAATATTTCAGATTTGTATTCTTCATTCTAATCATGGAATGCGTGTAGCCCGGAAGATCCCAATGACGATGGATGGGCATACAACATTTTACCATAAAAATGACCAGATGTAATGTTCAAGTGTCGACACATCCATGACATTGTCAACGTTTTTCTCATGAAGTCAAATACAGGCAATATTTCTACAGCTTCCCATTGTAAACGCCCCGGTCTAAATTTGGATGGTACGAAATCTGACTGCGTTAAGTTGAACAGGTCACTGTACACAAAGGTGGACTTGTCCACAATGACAACTTCCAGATTCGATCTCCAAGTTCAATTTTTTTATTCTTCTTCCTTGTACAATGTTTGATTTGCCAATCTGGTTAGGCGCTTTGGTTCCTTCTTCAGAAATCTCTTCAAAGCTCCCAACAACTCTTTATAGTGAGAGTTACCACTGCCTAGCAAGGCAACTGTACCTCTTTATATACTCAGTTATGAGTCATTCCCATGAGATCTACTACGCAGCAGTTATGTCTGGCTAAAACCAGACAAATCCAGTTAAATCCTGTAATTATTACGTTCTACGTAAACAAGACATGATTCAGTGATGGCAAACCCTAAACTAGGTTTCTATCTGACTGTCCAGTGGCTCCCTCTATCAGGTATTACGTATATGAAACTTCCCCTACTTTTATTCTCATACTAGAGATGACATATCAGGGTGAATAAGTACATACACAAACATGACAGAAAAGACTACCTATTTATATGTATGGATTTGCCATAATCTATACAATCTCAAGCTGAACCTCAAATATCAGTTAATTAATTCTGAGAAGAATTAATTCCACTTTTACACAACACACTTTAAAGTACTGTGCAACCTCTCATCCATCACTGTCATGAACAACTGCTTTATCCTGTAACTTGCTTACACATCCTGTATTGACTCATTACCCTTGTGACTGTATCTAGGTTATGTTCTTGCACAACAACCATTGCTAATTTAACACTCTGGGTCTTTCCAGTGCATCAGCAATTATAATATTTCACAATTTTACCACTTTTACATTCTGGGGAATTCCACTGTTCCGCCAATTACACAACAATGTTTAGGGGATTTTACTGTTCTTCCCCTTTCCTAAATATAACCTCCAATAATAAAGCATCATGGTTATATCATGGTTATTCTCTGAGCCAACCAGATTTACAATATTTGATCAAATTTCCCCTAGGGTAATCCCCTATGGTTACAACTCAAGTCTGGGGTAAAGACTTTACACTCGTCCATCCCTTAAAAAGTTTCCAAAGATCTTTATCTTTGAAACTTATTTTACTCTTAACATTACAATCCAATCCAATACAAAATAAAATACATTATACAATACAAATATATCAAGATTATACAATACAAAAAAATAGTGATAAAATATACCTTAACTAATTAAGCATGTTAGGCTTAATATGTATTGCCCAGGGCTTGCAAGTATGAAGTAACTTGTTAGGATAATGTTACCTACTCTTTAAGTCACTTATATTCACACCAAACTGACTTCTTGGGCAATGATGCTCGCCACTATGGTTTACAAAACATAGAAAATTAAGATGTATAATAAGAACATAAATATGACTGGCACATATTAATGTTTTAACATATCACACAACCCTTGTATCAGTCTTCTTTAAACTGCTTCAGTACTGTATACTGAAGTATTTTCCCAGCAGATGTACCAATCTCGCTATAGCTAGGAAATAATGAAGGATATAGGGAAGCTAACTTTGGCTTCTCAGTTACCTTCAAATTATGCATCTCAATATTATCATTTGCATCATCATCCACCTTATGACCCTTATGTTCTTCCACAGCATTATCTGTGGGCTTACCAGTTAGCTTACTCAATCTTCCCTTAATACCAGTCCAATGGTATTTATATATATAACATGTAATTACACTTCCAGCAATAATCAGTGATGCCAGGATTCCTAATACCACCCAAGAGATACGGCTACTATGTTTTGTCCAATTGATTACTGCTTCCGGTTCTATTAGTGGTGTTAATTGAATATGTGAAACTGGTTTCATTGCCTGAAATTTAACTTTCTGTAATTCCTTCAGAGCGTCCCCCTCCGGCATTACTTGTTGTATATTTAAGGTTGATGGTATTTCCTTAATACGCAATGCATGGACTGAAAGGCTGCCAATCCTTTCTGTCATACCAGGTAAGATCCAATGTGTTCCACTAACAGTACAACCATCCCTAACCTGAATCAGGTAGGTTCCTGCCTAAGTTGTTGAGGCTGTTCTGGACTAGATGTGCATCTAGTATAAACTATCTCACCCCAAGTTATGAGAACATAAGCTCCTAACGCTATCTCAACGGCCTGAGACAAATCACTTGTTTGTGTAAGTCTCACTGCACATGAGACTCTTAATTCAGTATTCTGGGACAGAATAGCACATGTACATGACTTAGCATTGGGTGTATAGATTGGGCCAGTCCTACATACTATAGGGAAATATCGTAAACATAAGCGTGGATGGAAAATCTTGCCTGTAAGTGGATTTGTTCCTACTTCCGTCTGTTTAACTATCAGCTGCATAGCTAAACCTGATTAATTGTATGGCTGAGGCCAGCTATGAATGTTATACCACCAAAAGTCTGTCTCCCGTACAAGTGGAATTTTGACTCGGTATATCAAAGTAGTCTCGTCCCATACCGGTACAACTTGAACGTACTCGTAATACCACTGTATTGGTGATACTGGTCTTGTCCTTTGTGATGTGGTTTTTGTAGAAGTTCCTTGAGTCGATTCAGTGGAAGTAATTCCTCTGTCAACCTTCCTACTTCCAAGGAAGATTTCTGTCGTGGGAATTTATCCACTTGCTGAATGTAATTATTAACTACCTTTTCTTCCAATAAACTAACAGCTTTGTCTATATTCCTCATCATCCAGAGTTGTCTTATGAAATGTCTGTTTATCATGGTATTATTTCTAAGTTCTTGATATCTTGTCTGAACAACTGTGTTTAAATAGGTTTTCGAAATGTTAATCTTTTGTGAATTTTGACTTGCTTCCATATGTGTATGATTTAAAATTGTCAACATCTGATTTTGTTGATGTACAATTATCTTGTTCTGAAGTCTGTTCCATGATACGGCTCTTCTAATTTCATCAATTCCTTGGTCCGTGGCGACTCCAAATAATGAACTTGCAATGTTTCCAATGAAGTTGAATAGTCCTCGTTTTTTGCTAGGAGTTCGGTTGATTCCTTTCACCTTCTTTAGTATTGGATTAAGTTTGACATGAAGTTGTAGAAGTTCAAATTTTGTCTTCAGACGATCCATCCAGTTAAGTTTGTCTGCCAGTTGCATCTCCTTTACAGATTTAATGACGTTTCCAATCTTCATGAATTGTTGAATTATGCCGCTGGGGTCTGGTGGTCCATCCAAAATAACTAAGACTGTCCACTCAGCTGTTTGTACTTTCATCTGAAGTTAACCTGCTATTAAGACTCCATCTGCCAAAGGTTTTACGTCATCTGCTGTTGTCTGGGTAACGATGATCGAAGCTACCAGGAACGTTACTGCTCCATAGCCTCTGTAGGTTTTTTCCGTTTCCATCGGAATACATGGTCTCTTTTGTGAAAGTAGTTGATCCTCTGCGTGATCTAGTTGTCTTTTCCTAAGTCTGGTAAAATATCTTGGTGTGAACTTCTCTTCTGGTTTCTCCTCTGGTTGTCTACTGCTCGGTCCCGGTGTTGGTTCCTCTGAATGGTCTTCTGGCTGTTCTGTTGGTTCCTCACCCTCAGTCTGCTTTGGTTGAGTTTCAGGGTAAAACTGAGCTGTGGGTTGTGGAACTACTGTATTTCTACTGTTCCTAACAGGATGTGGGTGTACGTCATCCCCACCATATTTGGATCAACCAATCGGATCTTGTTCTGGTTGACAACTTTGGTTTTTCCAATTTGTTGTTGACGTAACAAGCATAATTTTCCTCTGACTCGTATGACTTCATACTGTGGATCCCATCTGGATGTCAGTGTAAGTTTCTCTTCACCTTTAAGTACCACTGTATCACCCACTTGAATATCACCTGCATTGGCTTTCTGATTCAATCTCTCCCGATTGAACTTTCTAGACTCTTCTAGATTCTGTCTAGCACTAGTGAGAGCGTCAGATAAATCACTGTGACGTCCTTGTAATGTTTGAGTTCCCTTCTTCAACATTTTTGTTAAAGGCAATCTTCCTCTCCTACCATACAATAGGTAGAATGGGGTACACCCAGTACTTATACTAACACTATTCCTATATGCTAGTAATGCATTTGAGAGTTGTTCTTCCCATTTCCTTGCATTGTTATTCACCAATTTAGCAACCATTTCCTTCAACGTTCTGTTGAATCTTTCAACTTTGCCATTGGCCTGAGGATTATAAGAGGTGGTTCTAATGTGATCCACTCCCAATCCTTTCAAATATTTTTTGAAAATTTTAGCATTAAACTCCTGTCCTTGATCTGTAATAATAATTTCCGGAATCCCATGTCTTGGAAAGAAGTCTTTTGCAAGCGCTTCTTCTACTGCCAAAGATGTTTTAGTAAGCAAAGATAACTTTCTGCCCAACCACTATAGTGATCTATAATGTTCAAACAATACTTGTCTCCTCTGTCTGTAATACCAAACGGTCCTATGGGATCCATTCCTACAATCTGCATAGGGTAATTTGGAAAAGGCATTTCTCCCATCCTAGTATGATCTTGCCTAGGAGTATGTATAGTGCACGTCGGACAGCGTTTAAGCTGTTCTATAATATCTTTCCTCATTCCTGGCCAGACATAAGCCTCTCTTGTCCTACATAATGTCTTTTGCACTGACATGTAGCCTAAGTCCTTATGACAATGTTCTACCACCTTTTCCCTGTATTGTTGTGGCAAAACTAACCTCAGATAACTTGCATCCATTGAAGTTGGTTGTTTGGTTGAATACAATAACCCTTGGAATACTTCATAGGAATTATCTTCATTTTTGCTTCTTGAAAGAGATTCTGAAATTCCTCCTGTTGTTTTTGTTTAATTTCTTCTGGATTCAATTCATCTGCTTCTAATGGAATTCTGTCCATTATGTCATCTTGCATTGCATCTGGGTCAACCCACTCTTCCGTATCAAAAGTGTTAACCTGTTCCCTTGGTTTTATTCGAGACAATACATCTGCCCTGATATTTTTCCTTCCTTTTATGTACTCTATTTTTGCACCAAATTATGTTAATAGGATGGCCCATCTCTGTATTTTGGTATTTCTCATCTCTTTAGTAAATAAAGATCTGAAAGGTTTGTGGTCAGTGTACACTGTGAACTCTGCCCCCCATAAATATGGTTGGATTTTTGATACACAGTCAACTACAGCATAGGCTTCCTTCTCTATAGTAGCCAATTTCAATTGTGTTCCTGACAATTGATGTGAAACATACTGTATGACTCTTTCTACTCCTTTTTCATCATCCTGTTTTAGTATACCACCGACAGCATGACCACAAGCATCAGTGTATAACTTGTATGGTTTGTTAATCTGTGGATATGCCATGACCTCTCGTGATTGCAAAAGTTCTTTTAACTTTTGAAAACTTTGTTCCTGTTCCTTTCCCCATGTGAAAGGTTGATAATTCTTTGTCAACTGATATAAAGGTGCAGCAATAACAGCATAATTTAGAACTGTTTTTGAATAATAATAATACATTCATAAAAATGATCTAACTCCCTTCAAAGTAGTAGGAGTGTCCATTTTAACAATGGCGTCCACTTTTTCTGGATTAGTACAAATACCTTCTTGATTTATAATGTAACCACGAAGTTTGACTTCCGTTTTTGCAAAGGAATATTTGGATGGTTTGACTTTGAGTCCAGCATTTTGTAATCTTCGGAATACCTCTTCCAAATCTTTTGCATGTGTATCTTTGTCTTTACTATAGATAACGTCATCTATGTACACAAATACACATATTCCTATCATTCCTGATAAGACTTTGTCCATAATTCTCTGAAATTGTGCCGGAGCTTTAGCTAACCCAAAAGGCATTCTAAGGAATTCATATAATCCCTCATGACAAATGAAAGCAGTTTTTGGAATAGCTTCCTGTGAAACCGGAATTTGCCAGTAGCCGCTCTTTAGATCTAGGGTAGTATAAATCCCAGCACCACGTACCTGATCAAAGATGTCTTGAATTAATGGCAAAGGGTAGCTATCTTTCTTTGTCACATCATTCAACTTCCGGTAGTCCACACAAAATCGTGTCGAACCATCTGGTTTTGGCACCAAGGTCACTGGTGAAGCCCAAGGACTTGAACTTGGATGTATAATTCCATCTTCCAGCATTTTTTATACTTTCTCTTCTATAACCTTCCTCTTTGACAAAGGAGTTCTATATGCCCTTTGTTTTATAAGTGAATGTCCTTGAGTATCAATTACCACATAATCTAAGTCACAATATACATGTGGGTCCGTCTTATCACTAAATACATCACTATATTTTTTTCCAATACATGAGCAATAGCGGAATGTCCTGTACATTTGTCTGATTTTACTACAATTGAATCCTTTTTTCCATGTTTATTTACAACATTGATACCATTTCTAATTTTTGTAGTTAATGGCCAATCCTTCTTAAACCATGTCAATGTTCATTTTGGATAATTTCTAATGCCCTGTTTTTTATTCAAAAGATCATGACCCAAAATCATGTCATGAGAAATTCCTTTTATGATTATAACTTTAGCTACAGTAGCATTATCAATTTTGATCTCTGTTTGTCCCAAAGCATTTAATTTTTCTCCTGAAACACTAACAATAAATGTGCATGGTTGAAGAAGTTTTGATCTTCCAATACATAGACACAACTTGTCAAACAGTCTTTCATGCAACAAGGTTACCCTAGCACCAGTATCAAGGAGAGCGCCACACTTAACCCCTGACAAAGTCAGTGCAACGTCCAATCTACCTCCAGTGTATCCTGCCGCAGCCTCTAGTTTAAAGACTTGTGACTTGTTGGCCTTTGCATTGTTTTCTGTTGTTGCTGTTGTTGGTTGGCCATCTTCTTTCTACAGTCCGCTGCCCTGTGTCCCATCTTGTCACAGTAAAAACATTTCCCCTGAATGTTTTTCGACATGGACCTGGATTGACAAAGCATGTTGGGTATTGTTTCCAACCTGTTGATCCTGTCCGCCAATCTCTGTTGAGTTCTGGCAGTGGTTTCCATTAACTTCAACACTTCCTTCATGTTATCTTCCAGTCCTCCAATCTCCATTGGTTCCTTGGTCCTTTTCCTTTCCAGTCTTCTAAACATCTCCAGTCCAGCCTCTTGTTTTTCTGTGTATTTCATTGCTTCCTCCAGTGTTTGGGGTCTCGACTCCACAATTAATTTCTTTGCTAACTCAGCATTGTGCAAAGCTTTCATGTAAGCTCTGACAATTGTCCGTTCTGCATCAGCACTTCTGTTTTGAGGGTATGCACGATGTGCAGCTTCTCTGAATTTTCTATTGAAATGTCCCAAATTTTCATAGTCCGATTGTTCAATTTTGTCTAGTTTGTTCTTCAGAAGTTCTTCCTCGTTGGCCGGAAGAAATGATTTTCTGATAGATATGGAATACTCATATCCACTTCATCAAGCCATTCTCTAACATCAGCCGTTACCTGTCCATCACACTTCCCAATGGTTTTTACAATGGATTCAAGTTTTTCAGTTCTTTTGTAATCAGTATGTCGTGCTCCCATGCCTTGATTCAGATCCTGTATCATTTTAGCGAGGCCTTCCGACAAAACCGTAAATTGGTCTGGATTCATTTTGTGTTTTTATTTCTGGTCTTAGTCTTGATCCTGGTCTACTTGTAATCTTCGGAGTCTTCCGAGAGAAGTGTTAATGTAAGTGTTGTTCCCGTTCTTGTTGTTCGTAGAGACTTGCTAATTTTTGTCTTAACCAATGAACTTGCCTTATGATTTCTCTTTTCTGTTCTTTTAACCTTCTTCTTTTTTCTCTCTTCTGTCTTCTTTCAGCTAGCCAACGGTTTCTTGCTGTTACTGCTGATTCTGTAATTTGCATATGGGCAACCCGTCTGGTCTGTGTTGACTGGTGTGAGGTGTCTGGTTCCTGTTCTGGTTCTGGAGTTGGAGTTGGTGTCCATACAGGCATGAGTTGATGCCCGTGTATGGTATCGTCTTGAATATATATGATGTAACAATCACTGTCCTCTTCGTCTGAACTACTTACCACTATGTAGTTCAGGTGCTCTTGAGCCATCGGATGATCAGTTGATTCCAGGGTGAGAAGAATCCTGGCAAGCTCGCCAATTATGTAAATGGCCTGGTCTAAATTTGGATGGTATGAAATCTGACTGCGTTAAGTTGACGAGGTCGTCGTACACAAGGATGGACTTGTCCACAATGACAACTTCCAGATTCGATCTCCAAGTTCAATTCTTTTATTCTTCTTCCTTGTACAATGTTTGATCTGCCAATCTGGTAAGGCTCTTTGGTTCCTTCTTCAGAAATCTCTTCAAAGCTCCAAACAACTCTTTTTAGTGAGAGTTACCACTCTGCCTAGCAAGGCAACTGTACCTCCTTATATACCCAGTTATGAGTCATTCCCATGAAATCTACTACGCAGCAGTTATGTCTGGCTAAAACCAGACATATCAAGTTAAATCCTGTTATTATTACGTTCTACATAAACAAGACATGATTCAGTGATAGCGAAACCCTAAACTAGGTTTCTCCCTGACTGTACAGTGGCTCCCTCTATCAGGTATTACGTATATGAAACTTCCCCTACTTCTACTCTCATACTAGAGATGACATATCAGGGTGAATGAGTACACACACAAAGGTGACAGAAAAGACTACCTATTTATATGTATGGATTTGCCATAATCCACACAATCTCAATCTGAACTTCAAATATCAGTTAATTAATTCTGAGAATAATTAATTCCACTTTTACACAACACACTTTTACGTACTGTGCAACCTCTCATCCATCACTGTCATGAACAACTGCTATATCCTGTAACTTGCTTACGCATCCTGTATTGATGCATAACCTTGTGACTGTATCTAGGTTATGTTGTTGCACAACAACCATTGCTAATTTAACACTCTGGGTCTTTCCAGTGCATCAGCAATTATAATATTTGACAACCTTACCACTTTTACATTCTGGGGAATTCCACTGTTCCGCCAATTACACAGCAATGAATAGGGGATTTTTACTGTACTTCCCCTTTCCTAAATATAACCTCCAATAACAACTCATCATGGTTATATCACGGTTATTCTCTGAGCCGACCAGATTTACAATATTTGATCAAATTTCCCCTAGGGTAAGCCCCTATGGTTACAACTAAAGTCTGGGGTAAAGACTTTACATCATGATGCATTGTAGCAAGCTCACTAAAGTGAACTTTTGACTCAGTGTCGGAATAGTTAGATTTGTCATGATCAATCAATCAAAGAGCAAGCTACGATCCACTAGCGCATTTACTCCAGCAGGGCGTTAAGTTGAAAATTTGAGTTTAAGCCAACCATTGAGTATGCTCCATATCTGAATTCCCAAAGGTACACAACTGAAGAACTATGACATGGAATTTCTATAAAATCTATTGCTTGCGCTGTAAGTCTTAGAATTTTTATTGCAGCCTGCTTATAATGTAATGGTGTATTACACTTCAAGTGTAATGTCTTATATTTGCAAAGTATTAGATTATACAAAAATATACTTCAGAGCATTTGCTCAGGAATTGAGTTAGCTGCTTGAAAGGCCACATTAAGCTATTCTAGGTCAGAGGACAACCGAGTCAATAGCTTTCCTTGCTTCCATACAAGTACCGACACGCCAGTCGTTTTGGCACTGCCTGGCAAATCATACAGTGGCAGCCGCAGTGCCCAAACCACTGTCTGATGCCTCTTCCCATAGTATGGAGTGAGTTAAAGCAGGACAACTTGTCGCCATTGACTGGTGTGAGAGAAAAAACTCCCAAATTCTAATCATTTCGTGCAGGTATAAGCAAACAGCCAGGTAGCAGCATGCTGCATATCTTCCTGGACAGTGTCTACATGCAGATCATAGCTGCCTTTGTGTGTACCGGATATGCTGCCGTTGGCTTCATGGAGTCAATGTTTGCATTGCGTCTACAAGAAGTAAGTTTTGTCATCATGGGCAAATAATTATGAAATCGTCATGTTATAAAATATTGTCAAGATTGTTATTACTGGAATATGGCAATTACTTGATTAATTTCTGTCCGATTTATAAGCAGTGTTGGTTACAGATGGTCGATCATTTATTGGGACATAGTTCAGTGTCTGATATATAACATGTTAACTTCAGATTAGACATTGGTGTGCTCTGTTGGGGATGCTAGAATTTAAATATACTCATATAAATCTATACACTAAAATTCATATTCATATAACCAGTTAACTCAAGCGAACCAAACGTCTGGTGGGTTGCATAGATTAAGCTGCATAAAGTCATGAATATATGTCATTAAATGTACTGTTTTTGTTTGCTCTCATATTTTGCACAAAAACATGAACAAGCTTTCATTTGCAATGAAATTCATTAACATAGTTCTCAGGATGCTCTGCACCAAGTTAGCTTTTATGTATGCTGTGTTAAAACATTTCTGCATTTCCTTTTATTACAAAATGTGGTCTTATTGAACGTATTCATTCTGTTTACTTACCCTGAAATGTATCATACTTTAACGTCACTCGGACATCACAGTGACACAAATTGTGATCTCTCATCACTCAACATTACTCCATTAAATGCCAGTCATCGCCCTCAGTTGATCAATTTCAAAAGAGTTGTCTATATGTTTCAGTTGTCCTTACAGCCAATAATAGTGACGTTAATATTGGCCTTTGGTCCTGGCCTATTCGGTGTATTTAGCCCTGTCGTTGGGATTATATCAGATAAGAAGGTAAGAGGCAGGTATACGTGAAGGTCATAATCGATACAACCCAGTTCATTGTATTTATTCCGGTACAAATGAAGTACTGTGTTCAGATTTGTCAGATATTGGGGGCTGTACTTATGCAAGTCTGCCATCATGAAATTAGGGTCAAAAATATATATGTTTTTATGACCATGGAATGGCCGGGTCTGAAACCAGCAACCGTCGGCACCGATATACCTATGCATATTATGTACATGGTATATTTATACACTCTGCAAACATATTTCGTATGTGCAAAAATGAATTTGACTATCATAACAATTACAATTTAAAAAACACGTATACTTTATGATTCATTTGGAATGGCTGATTGAATAGAAAATGCAGACTAACTTATTGATTTTGAGCCAAGTCTCTCAACAGTAAAAATGTAACCAAATGCTCTGTAATAATGCTTACTTTTCAAAAAAAAAAAAAATGAAGGAAAGAAAACAATAAAAATATGAAAAATAAGCTCACTGTTTGATTGCACATTATTATTATTGTCCTTAGCCAACTATCCATTTTTTTTTTCTAATTTATGATGTGTTTTAACTTCAATCTGGCTGAATGGAGTTTGCTTCATGCGTCAGATGGTTCCATTTTTGAGTGCAATGGAAAATTTTTGATTTTGTGACTATTTTGTCCAGAGTCACTTCCTAGTAGTCTTTACCCTATTCGGCAGTCCGAACTCTTTACTCTCCATAAGCTAACCTGTCACTGTATAACCTATATACATATGGAAGCACTACTGTCCATTGCACACGTTCTTCTGTAGAATTTGACATAGGCTGGATTAACCCAAATAAATTAAAAGGGTCTTCAGCGTGTAACTACTCAGAAAATGTTTCGGAGCCTGTGCCCGTACATGTCTCTGTGTGTAGTGGCTGCTTGTCTAAGCTAAAGACTCAGCAAAGACACCCCACATAATAATGGATAAATATATACTTGGCAAATAATGCATTATCAGAATTGGCGAGGTAATGATGCATTATTAGAACCGGCGAGGTTTTGCTTATTAATGCAAAGCTTTATTATGAATGAAGAATACATGTCAAGCCAAACATAATTACTAAAGTTGTATCGTGCAAGTGCGATTAGAACAATTTGACTTACCCCTGAACCAGAATGTACCCTTCCTAGCTTGATAGCTTTTCTTAGTTAAACAACGTGCAAGTGTAGGTCTGAAGTAGAAACACACTGGGGCATTATATTCAGTCCCAGTGACTGTAAAATAAACAGTTCCAGCAAGACCACCTGTACAAATCGAGGGAAATCCTAGTATGTATTGCAACAATGGACATTCTGCACAAGTATTATGAAACAAATCCCATCTTGACACCTACTCCACTTGAGAGTCTGCAAAAAATGAAAGAGTTACTTCCTTGCCAACCCTGAGTCAATGTTTCAACATAATGGGTCGGAGTTTTTGACATTTGGGTAAAAATCTTCAAATTTGAGTAATTTGTTTACATTGAGTAAATGTGTTCTTAGGAATGTCAGAAAAAGAAAATGAAAGTCATAAGCATTGACATCAAAAACATGTATTCAAAAGACAATTTGTTGCAATCAGATTTAATTCTAATCAGATGAGCTGAAAATGTCTGAAAGGTGAATATTAAAACAGAATGAATGCAAAATATAAAATTAGGTGACAAAGCAGGCAAGTCTAAAATCTGTAAAATTATTGCAGCCAAACTGTCTAACCATCTTTGGATATCAAAAGCAATATTTTATAACATGTCAGAAAAGAATGAAGGTCATTATCTTATAAGCCAAGAAAATGTACTCAAAATACAATTTTCCGTAGCCAGATATTCAGTATAATCAGGCAAGCTTGCCACCGATTCCCCGGTGGTTTTAACCCAACAGAAAACAAGCTAGCTTAAAATTTCTTAAAGGTGAATGTTAAAACAGAATGATGCTATAAGATAAAGTTAAGTAGCTAAACAGGCGAGTCTGAACTCTAAAATTATTGTCGCCAAACTTTCTTACAATCTATGGATATTAACCGCAAAATTTGTAGAAATATTTTATCAAAAGAACATCTTTTGATCCTCTTAAGTCAAGTTTATTTTACATAGATTTGGTTCTAGATTGAAATTCCTGAACTTGAGAACAAATACGATTAAATTTTAAAATGTATGACAAAAATGTATTATATCCAGAAGCTTCTGAAATATTACTGTCTGGGGAAAATAGTTAACTGTTTCAAAGTTAAACTCATTTATTTTGTGATAGGCCTTTATGCAAAACATGTCATGAGTGACCCAAATAAACAAGTCCAAAAACACATCTCTGAAGCCACCTGAATTGTTGCCTTCCAAAGGCATATCTTTTGGGTTAATTACTTGCGGAATTTTACTGAAAGTTTGTAGATTTACGCAAGCAGTGTCGACAATATATCTTGAGTTGTTTGGTAATTCTTGTAGCCATTTAAAAATCCTTGGTCATTAATTTATCCGTACACTTAAATTCAAGCCTGGTTAAATATGAATCTGCAAGTTACAGAGTGCAGTTGTTGCCCATTAGAATGCTTTTTATTTGTTGGAAGACCAATGCTTCGCATTGAACATGAGCATTATCCAAAATAAATTTTATAGCTTCTATGAACGATTCAGCAGTGTAAGATATAATGTTACGTTATGAACATTTATCGTGCGACCAACATGCTTTCTTTGAATATGAATTAATATTTATATGTGGTTCACTATTACGTTTAAAGATGTTGTTTATTGATTCTTAAAGAGAACCGTGGCTTTATCTATGGGTAGATTTGTGAACAGTGTAGAAAAATCAAAATATTTGATATTTTTTGCTTTTAAATCTTTGATTTAAGATACAAACTGGGAAGAATTGCTGATACTTAAAAACCAATTGATATTTCAAAGATTTTAGAAATTGCATTACATTATTTACGGAAATTATGCCTTAATGCAATCAGACACAGTGTTAATTCCTTTGATAATTGTTTTGTTGTACACATCGAAACACCAGCTATGAATCTGTGGCAAAGGAGAGGTTTTATGTAATTTGTGTATATAGAACAAAAGTGGAGCAGAGGAGTCTTCTCCATACATTTTGATATTAAAATTTTATTACTATAAGAATATATTTGGAAATAACATTATCAGTCTAGGTACAAATTTTGAATTTTGATATTTTTCAATTTTTCTAAATTCACATTAATTTTACATATCACTTTGAAACTGCACAGTCCATTGTCATGTATTTGTTCATACATAAATTTTTCTTAAGGAAAGAATGTTGAAATTGTCATTTTTTTTTAACATTTCTTTTTTCTGTTAAAATGTTGTTACACTTTACATGTATACTTTTCATATATTTACTAAGTGCTTTTGACATGCATAAGCTTGCGAAATAATTTGATATCATACGTTGCCAGCTGTTTAGGTGTGGAGATGAAAGTTTGAGCACTCTGCTTCTGAATGCAGTAGATATCGATACATAACGATTTGATAACGAAAAAAAAAAACTAATTCTTAGTATGGTAAACCATGGGAAATCTTCAATTATGGTGCATGGATAAGCTGATCAGCAAGGAATTATGGACAATATTGTAATGGTGGACCCTGTGCCAGAACAACTTTTGTCTTTTTCAGCCACACTGGAACCAAGCTATACTTATAATAGGGTATATCATCGTGTCCATTGGGATAGTCCACACGGGTTCGTCACCTTTTCTAAGTATTCCCAGGTAAAAAAATTCAATATAATGCAGTCCAAATGACTCAATCAGCACGGGAAGACATGCTTGACATTTTGGCAATGTATATTTTGTTCCTGACTCCTAAGGCAGAATTTTACAATTTTTTTTCTATATCATCGAAAAAATAAAAGAGTTGAAATGTTTCCACTAAAAATAATGATATAAAAAACAATCTCTACTCGGGCTAAATGATATAGTCATGGTCGTGTGACTGTCTACAGTATCTACTACACGAATTTCGTAACTCCTATCCTTCCGTCCGTCAACTTCTTGGTTGGGAGCAGGATACAGTCCACAGTCTTCAGGATAGCTCCATATATCTTTCAGGATTTATTAGGTGTACAATAATCTAGGTCAGGTGTGATAAAGATGGCGCTACCAACAGTATTACATAATACATGGGTCAAAGTGTAAAATCTTGAGACTGCTGTAGCATCGTTGACGTTCAGTAGATCATTATGATATTAAGTGGTTTTGTGGATTAAGTTGAAATATCAGTTGTATAATATGCTTGTTATACCATCTATAATGTTATAATGTGAAGCATATTATGAACAAAAATGTGCATTTAGATATAAAATTCCACATCTGAAAAAGTGATTGAACTAGACATGCCTAATGTATTAACTCTATTGACCATGTCTAATGTTAGTATGTTGTGTAATATCAGTCATCTTGACCCATAGGTCAGCAGGCGTCTTCTTCTTCTTCTTCTTCTTCTTCTTCTTCTTCTTCTTCTTCTTCTTCTTCTTCTTCTTCTTCTTCTTCTTCTTCTTCTTCTTCTTCTTCTTCTTCTTCTTCTTCTTCTTCTTCTTCTACCTCTTTTTCCTTTTGCCCCATCTCCTTCTCCTTCCCCTAACCCTTCTCGGTGTGTCCTTTTTGTCATCCTCCTTCTTCTTATCCATCTCCTGCTGCTCCTCCTCCTCCTCCTTGTTCCTTCTTCTTCTTCTTCTTCTTCTTCTTCTTCTTCTTCTTCTTCTTCTTCTTCTTCTTCTTCTTCTTCTTCTTCTTCTTGCCCTTCTCTCTCTCCTCCTCCTCCTCCTGCACCTTCTACTACTTCTTCTTGTTCTTACTCTTCTCCTTCTGCTGTTTTCCTCCACTTTGTTCTTTTTATTCTTCTTTTTTTCTTCCTTATCTTCCCCTCCTTCTCCTCCTCCTCCTCCTCCTCCTCCTCCTCCTCCTCCTCCTCCTTTTTTCTCCTTTATCTCATGCCCGTTCTGCTGCTGGTGGTCCTCTTTCTCTCCCATATTCTTTTTTCTCCTTCCTCTTCATCATCTTCTTCTTCTTCTTCTTCTTCTTCTTCTTCTTCTTCTTCTTCTTCTTCTTCTTCTTCTTCTTCTTCTTCTTCTCTCTTTGGTATTGTGAACGTGGAATCTTGCCACTTGCCTGCTGTATGTGTGAGTCTGGTCAAGATATACTTATGAATGGATGGATGGATAGATAGATAAATAGGTAGGTAGGTAGGTAGGTAGGTAAGTAAGCAAAAAAGTTAGTCACGAAATTAATTAACCAATTAATTAATTGTGTGTCTGTGACCGTCCGAAACAGTTTCGTCTCTTCCAGCTAATTTCGTGAACGCCGAATCCCAAAGGTAATTCAGCCGTCCAGGTTAGCCTACCTTACGAAGATGTGCTCTGTAACGTGATGGACTTATGCATTTTATTTTTTATTCAGCTAAATGTTCCAGACCCATAGTTTTAGGCCACTATGTACTTGCTGAACGTGCATTCCTTCATGAAAAGAAAACTGATAATCTGATTACGACGTATATAGAAGTCAAGGCTTACTTTATTTGCAATAAGTAAATAGATCCAATTCAGAGTTATTGGCAGTCATTTTCCTGTCAATGTCGTACAATGAAAATGTATTGTTAATTTTTTTTCTCCATATTAAGCAATTCTGATCTTCATCATAAGATGAATGCCCGAGTTGTGCAAAACAAGTATTTGCGCAGTAATATAAAAGTATGGGCCAATTTGCGTGATTGAAAAAAACGTACTTTTGTATTTCGGTTACAAGTCAGCATTCTAAAGAGCCAAACTTCTTAAGTCCGATGTTCGGATGGATGTATGATCAAAAGGCTCGATATTTCGAATTATGAGCAGTATTTCGAAGTGCAATTGTTCCGATGGATCAATTTTCGGAATGTTCAATCTTCCAAATTATACACCACAAAATGGTTTATTATTCCTGAGGTCATTTCTTCCGAATGGTCGATATTCCGAAACAGGCAGTAGAGACATGTTCAACATTCGATGAGCTTTCGATTAAACTGTCAGTTCTTGAACACTAGCCCATATTTCCTCGCAATTAAAATTAATTAAATGTTAATCACAGAGAAGATGTCAAAATGGTTTTTAAAGTTTTCAGCCAAATAAAATGGAACAAAGATGAAACAAAACGAAACAAAAACAAAAACAAAAAACAAAGCAAAAAATTAAAAAATCAAAGACCCTCCCCCCCAAAAAAAATCCAAACAAACCAAACTTTATAATAGTAAAGAACAAACTAAACAAAGCAAAAACAGAAGAAATAAGCAAAAAACAGAACAAATACAAAAAACAAAAGCAAACAAACAAAAAAAAAAACAAAACAAAACAAAAAAAAAAATCCCCAAAAGCTCTGGCTGCTTTTTTGAAGGAACAGCAAACGCTGATCTTTCTTTCTTTCTTTCATTCATTCTTTCTTTCTTTCTTTCTTTCTTTCTTTCTTTCTTTCTTTCTTTCTTTCTTTCTTTGAGAAAATAAAACAAATAATGTTTATTGATGATCCCTTTCGATGGTAGAGATAGTTGGCATATACTAACAGTTATGCCATGCTTTGCCGTGGTACACGATATTTGCAACCGAAGCACTCTGTGTATCAGGAGGCTTGAAGGGCTGAGTTGTAAGCAACTTGCTGAGGTGGCCAAATCTCCTGCACCACGGCAGAGCATAGCATTGCGATTTTATCACATGTTTACAGCAAGTTATTAAAAAAAAAAAAAAAAAGTTCTTTGGCATTAATGCCGCTGTTTTGGAAGACCCCCGCAATAGGTCGAATGTTCGTCATTGTTACCGTTTTCGTCTGCTACGAGATGAAAACGAAGCTACCGTTGTACACAACTTTCGTATACCACGGTGTGACGTCTCATGACAAACATCGTGGTACACCAAATATGAAACCCGCCTTTGAACCAATCAGTATGCTCCATTTGCCTTGATTATAAGATAATTAACATGTCCAATTGAGACATTGGCAACGTAATATGTGCATGTTGTGTTATCAGAACACGAATATTACATAGAAGCTGGTGCCGTTTGACCAGCCATTTTAACATTTAATCCATTATACATAAGTGCAATAAGTTTGCACATACGTGTAGTTGATTACACACATATGTATATTTTTAACACATGTGTACAGCTGTGAACCTTTATCTTATTTATGAGTAAAAGATTTCAACGTGATTTACACACACACACACACACACACACACACAGATATATATATATATATATATATATATATATATATATATGTTTATATGTATATATATATATATATATTGTTATGATCGGATTATTTTTTAAAAGTTTTGTAAAATTATTTCACTTGTATTTATGTTTTTCACATTAGTTTAAACGGATTTCCTATATGTGCCAATTTACTGCACATATGTAAAGAAACTCTAAGATATTTGAAAGATATTTACGTATACATGCAGCAAATTACAAAAAGGGTGCAAAAACGTTTTTACACGTGTATAAATCTTTTACAGATATTTTAAAAAAATTACACAGAGGTGAAAAAGAATTATGCAGATTTCGCTTGTGCCAATGCAAGATGAACTTTCATTTCGCTTCTTTAAATGATTTACATGTGTGCAAAAAGTTTCATACTTGATATTTTTACACTGACCTTTTTAACTTTAATGCACGTATGTGTAAACCTGTTCAAATATGTAAAAAGGATTTACACTAATGGAAAAAGAGTTACACACACAGTGTGCAAATTGTTTTCATGAATGTGAAATACATTATTATTTTACATCAGTAAAAAGACTGGCACATAGGTGGAAAATAATATCATATGTGAGCAAATCATTTACTCATATTTGTAAATCCTTTACCCTCATGTGTACAAAACTTTATCACGTGTAAATATTTTGCACATGTGAAATATACATTGATTTTAAAATGTTGAAAGTATTTACAGATACGTGGAAAGATTTCTGCACATGTAAAGTAGTGTATTAAATATTGAAAATATAAACCATGCAGATGTTCTTTCGGCAATAATTGATATCACATGACGCTTTGAACCCGCTTAATCTCTTTTTACACTAACATATCTTTAAGCTAATCTCATAATTCATGAAAGTAAATGTGTCGCTGTTCGTGTTATGACTTGAAACTGTTGCCTTTTTTTAAAATTTACGTTTGTATATTTTTCAACAACCATTTATATGTTAGTATTTTTCGTATGTGTTGTCGAAATATCAGGTTCGTTTCGTTATGTAGTCAAATTTATGCATTTTTTAGTTTAAGCAGTAGCATATCTATACCTTCTTATACATCCCCGACTTAAGATAACTAATATCTATTTTAAGTCATCTTAATTTATTCTCTGGAATCTTGATTTTGTGTTGGGATGGAATGTCATGTACATTAAAACGGCTTATCATATGTATGTAATGTTTGGGTTTAGCACATTATCGGGCATGCCGAGGTCTTCATCTGTATAGGGCTGAACATTTAATAATAATGCGCCTTATGGCACGACTGTACGTTCCATTGTACAAGAGACCAAATCATAGGCTTTATCAGGTGCGACGCATAACTGATTTAATATCCTCTTGCAATATACCCTTTGTGGTAGCTTAACTAGCAAGATCATAGTAGGTATCATAGGTTGATTTTCTTGCCTTCTTCTCGTCAACTTTTAATTAGTCACCTGGGTGGAAAAAGTTCTCTCTCACTTTATCAATACCTAGTTTCCTTTTGTAGGACAATACCAGTGGTGCCAATCATAGGAGCTTTTCTGTTCGCCATTGGTTTGTGCTCTGTTGTAGTTGCCTTCCCGGAGTTACATACCGTTATAAGGTAGGTAGGTTTTAATGATCACGTGGGTCTCTATTTCACGAAATACAAAGAGTGTTTCTATCAATTGACGGCAAACATGTCCAGTAATCTGACACGCATTTTCGTGTGCAGCAACCAACAAAAGTGTGAGGGCGTTGGAATACATGCCATCACAAACAAAACCACAATCTTGCATAATCCTCTCGCTGAAAACATCAAGTAGTTACAATATTTTGTCTCCTTGGAAACTATAGAGTATAATACCACTGTCCTTACTAGTGTATTATTCGGGTACCCGCCTGGAAAACCGTTTCCTTCGTACCCGGGAACAAAATTTGTACCCGGGTATCAGCAACCAACATTATTGTGAAAAGGGACACCTTGCTCGCACCAGCCAATGCAGAAATGTTGGTGTACATGAACATTAATAAAGGAAAATAAAACAGCCCAGCTGTCATTAAATGCAAATCGTACAGAACGGAAGTTGAATTAATACTAGGTGATGGGTGCGAAAGATAAATAATTCGAGACCACGCCGTTTTTAGTCAAAAATGAATAACCATGATTGCTGTACAATATTTCGGTCATAAATTGATAAATGATTCACGCATAAAGATTAACGTCTTTTGTAAATTGTTTTTTGGTTTTCGTTTCGAGTACCCGGATACAAATCAATATGCGGAAACGAGTATCCGGGCACGAAAGTCCTTACCCGTCAAGATACCTGTCCCACCACATACAACGATGCATGTACTGGTAGTGATTTACGGTGATTTACACAGCCTAAAATGCTTCAGTGATAATATACCCCAAACAATATTCGGAATGTATCATCAATACTGTCAAGCAATAAAGATTTATTTGACGTGAAATGCGTATCAGTATTACTATATTTATTTATGTCTCGCGTGTACATGTTCAATAATGATGATGATGATGATGATAATGATGATGATGATGATGATGATGATGATGATGATGATGATGATGATGATGATGATGATGATGATGATGATGATGATGATGATGATGATGATAACAATAAAAGCACCTATTGTGAAGAGGGGAGGGAGACCATCACTTCATTCGGAGTTATGTGACGTAACAAACTCTCCCAGATCGATAGGTAAAATTGTTGGAGTTGACATATGAATGTCACAGTCAATGTTTACTCTATACATAGTGATTTGATCGCAGTGTATGCATATGATTGTGTATATGTAGGTATATATATACAGTGCATCTAGAAGATTTCTAATCATCCGCCCAAACTACTCTATTATTGTTATGCAAGCCCCCACGCAAATGGCATTAAATATTGCATACACCTTTATCATTATTTCAGCAAAGGTACAGACAGCAACCAGGCCTACGGCGTGATGTCGGGATTCTTCAGTACGGCCTTAAGTGTTGGGTGAGGACCGCATTGAAATACATGGTCGCAGGTGTGGTGTTTGTACGAGGGCGGTTGTGAGGATGGGATTAGCATCAACATGTTAAAAGGAACCTCATGGTTACACGTATGGGGGTTGAAACTGGAAAAGAAAATGTACTTCAGAGCAAGTGTGTGTGGGTGTGGGTGTGGTCAAAACGTGAATAAATGAACAAGAGGACTGTCTGAGCAGCCCATGGTCACTTACCTAGAGATTCATTATACTTGATGTTCTGTGACCTTGGGATCAGACAAAATAGGCAGAACCTTGTCAAAGGCACATCTCTACCAAGTTTGACACGAATTTGGCCAAAATTATTTAAGTAATAGCCATTACAAGAAAATTCCCATGTTAAACTGTGCTATTGAAACATTTTTAAAGATATTGCAAAAATCATAACAATTCCAAAAATCCCTGCAGTGTGACCATTTGAACAAAGTTGATAGAGACCCACCCAAGGTACATTGTCAGTAAGTTTGAAGTCAATCTGACTGACAGTTTCTCCCGACAGGTTCAAAGTGTGAATAAGCATTAGAATGTTCATTGACCTACATATAAATCAACTGGAAAGGTCCATTTGCCGATAAGTACCAACTTAAAAAAAAAAAAAAAAAAAAAAAAAAAAAAAATCAGGAATCCACAGCAGTGCCACCTGGCGAACAACTTTGTTTGATATTTTCGCAAGGACCACATCCACAAAGTTTTAGCTTTGTACTCTGAGTGACAGTTCTGGCGAAGAAGTTGAAAATAGCAAAAACAAAAAAAAATAATAAAAAATAGAAACAATTGCAGTGCCACCTGGTCAACAAATTAAGAACTACGAGTTCCCAGGAGTGTTCCTGTGTGATATCAAAGCAATTGGGTGAGCGAAGAGTTTCTAAGATTTGTCAAAAAAAAAAAAAAAAAAATCTATGGAGCGTGACCATTTGAACAAACCTGGTAGAGACCTACCCTAGGCACATTGCCACCAAGTATGAATTAACCTGCTTGATAGGTTTGGAGAAGAAGTAAAAAAAGTGTAAATCTACATTAGAATGCCCATTGACTTACATAGTAACATATAGAAAAGGTGCATCTAACGACAAGTACCCGAATTAAAAAAATCGTTGAAAATCAGGAATCTACAGCAGTGCCACCTTGTGAAAAACTTTGTGTGACCGTTTCACAAGGAACATATCCACCAAGTTTCAGCTCACTCTGATCGATGATTCTGGAGAAGTCAAAAATAGCAAAAAAAACCAAAAAAACCCCCACACAAAGTCATGAAAAAGTAGAAAACAAAATGCAGTGCCACCTTGTCAACAAATTAAGAACTATATATAAGTCTCTAGTTGAGTTTTGACTCTTCATGTTCAACCCTGCCCTCGGTATTAACCTCTGACATTTATATTGACCTGTAGCATTAAGAGTGATTTCTGACTTGATATTGACATCAAAACTTGATAATGGCCTCCGACTTTGACTGTGATCTATGACCTTGACAGTGGCAATTTATCTGCACATGGACCTCTGATTTTAATATTGACATCTTACTTTGGTATTGATATTGACACCTGAGCTTGACAGTTACCCCTGGCATCGATTTTGGCCTGTGACCTTGGCTTTGACTTCCTTGATGTTGACGTCTGACCTTGACGTTGACTTCAGGCCTCGGTATTGACCTCTGATCTTATTGTAATATTTAATTCCCTCGGGGCATCATGCTAGTCAGGATATAATGCAGTGTAGAGTGCAATTTTGATTGTTACAAATTTGCATAGCTAGTAGTGTCAATTTCCCCAAATTTTCAGCCTGTTAATTTTTTTTTGAAAGACCCGTAAGTAGTGCTATACCCACACAAAATTTGAAATTTCTGGATCAAACTGTGTACCAGTTAATACCAACTCATATGTCGAGTGAAAATGAAATAAAATAAAATATAAATTAATAAATAAAAAAATAAACAAACAAATGAAGAAAGAAAAGAGACAGAAAGAAAGAAAGAAAGAAAGAAAGAAAGAAAGAAAGAGAAAAAGAAAGAAAGAGAGAAAGAAAGACAATACATTAGTTTACACATAAACACTTATGGAAATCATGAGTGCAAGACGTTAACGAAGATACAGGGTGAGAATGTGCACACAAGGACCTACATATAGTGATAAGTCAGGAAGAGGTTTGAAAGTGTAATAAGTGTGGCCCTGATCCTTCAATCAGCTACCCCATTGCCAATTCTCAGAGAGGATCATCAGCACTTTCCATGGTGGACCACACGGATGATTGCCATGACAGGACAGATGCTGTCACCTTTTCAGGCCCAGGTTACTATCTAAGGGGCCTCTTTGAGGTACGGGTAGGGGACCCATGTGGTAAGCCAGACAGCATCAGCCCTTTGGCCAGTGTCCTTTGCATCTCACTACATAAACTGGTTGGAACTGGTGGCGATATGCTCAGCACACCTCCACTTCCAGGACCTGGTGGAGCATAAACATGTCCTCATAATGTGTGACAACAGGACTTTTGTGGCCTTCCTCAACAAAAAAGGCGTGATCAGATCCTAAAAGCTGCAGACTTAGCCGTATACATCACTCAATGCTGTTCCAAACTGGACATCGGCACACATGCAAGGCATGTCCCAGGACAGCAAAATGTCCTGGCCAATCAACTCTTGAAGAGTAGTCAGCTGGGAGTGATGGAGTGGTTGCTCCACCCAAAGATCATTTAGGCCACGTGGGCCAGATGAGGAACTCCGCATGTGGACTTGAGCCTGACTGGTGAGAATGCAAAACTGCTTGTTTATGTCTTGCCTGTCCTGAACCCACAGCCCGTGTCATGGATGCTCGAGCCATAGACTGGAGCAACCTTTGGGGGTATGTTTTTCCACCCCCACAGATCCTTCAGAGGGTACTGTGCTAGGTTAGGTTCCATGATTGCAATCTGATCCTCCTCGGCCCCTGGCAACCCTGGAAAGATTTGGAACTGAGCATTGATTCACAGCTATGATTATCAGTATGACTGAAACTTCTGGTGCAGGTGCAAATGAGCGTGTTGCACAGGGAACCTGCATGGAACATGTTTTCTGACTGGTGCACCAGTAATGGAATTCAGCCTTAGTCTCTATGCATTCCAGACATTGCTGAGTTCCTTTTGTATCAGTAGGAAGTCTTTGGCAAGAGCTAGAGAACAGTGGACGGTTTCCAATTGGCAATCTCTGCAACCTTCGCCAAGACATTTTCATTGGAAGTGATCCCTACCTGTGTGCACTCACCGCATCCCTCTGCACAGGCCAGCATAGAGAAAGCTCCTACCTCATTGGAACCTGCTGCTGGTTTTAGTCATGTTGAAGAAGTGGCCCTTTGAGTGCCTTGAAGATCCACTGCAGGTACCCTTCAAGTACTGTATATGGAAAACGTTTTTTTTTTTTTTTTTTTTTTTTTTTTTTTTTTTTTTTTTTTTTCTTTGTTAATACTTGATTTGGAGGCTTGGAGAAGCAAGATCCAAGATCCACAGTCTAGCACATGACTGACTGCAATTGTCACTGGACTATTCCCAGGGATCCTAACGCCTCACTTGAGCTTCCTTGAAAAGAACCAAGTGGTTCATGATTCGGCTATGGCCTTTAAGTGTTTTATCCTCTGTGGTATGGCACTTCTCTTCCCCACAAGGAGGGAGCCCGGTGTCCCATGAGTCCCATCGATGGTACTTCTTGCACACAGACTGACTCCTGGGACAGAGTTTAGCCCTCTTCCTACACCTGAGTATCCTGTATAGGGATCAAATTTGCAGAAACACAATTTCTTCATTGATTTACCAGATGGTCCTTAATTCAAATGAGATTTCACTAGAAAGGCCTGGTCCCTTGCAGCTCGTCTCAGACAGGTCACGAGGTGCAAGACTTAAATGCCTCCTGGCATGCCCTGTGGAACATTGTGGTTATTCACATTCTGCGGGGTTGCCAATTGCAATTGTTTGTGATCTTGGCAGAGCACTACTTGCTTGACATGATAGTGGTAGAGGGAGGAAAGTATGCCCTTGCAGGCATAATAGGCTCCTTGGTCTAGGTTCATCTTTGTCCATTAGATGTTCCAGACCCCATCAGAGTACCCCAGCAATAGCACTTTAATGCCATGGCGGATGATCCATCTATAGGTTGGCACACTTCTCAGTGGGCCTATGACATTGTGTTAAGTTGGCCTTATCTCTGAACGTGTCAGGACCTTTGTCCTAATGTCCTGGCCTGTCACCAGTTAACATAGAAGTTCACTGCCCTAAGGAACCATATACCAGTCCCCCAGTGCACACCCGTTTTGTGACTAGGTCTTGTCCATCTCAAGGTCCAATGCAGCTAAAACTGATAGTGTCTACCCATGAGGCAGGCAGCTTTCATGTTGGCAGGTGAGCTTACACAGGTTCAGTTTGTTCCCATGCTGGTCTGTAATGAGTCTTTCTGGTTCCAGATGGATTCAGCTGTTGGCACCCTCAAGTCCAGGTTCCTTTGAGGCTTTGCCTTCAGACATCGCTTCCTCGCTTGGGGTTTGAAATTCAATTTTATTAAAGGGAATTTCTCTCTACAAAAGCCCCTAAGGTGGTGGATCTGTAGCCAGTGCACAGTGAGACTCGTACCTTTGGATCAATATTATCCATTTAATTTTTTTAATAAGTAAAGTAAACCTACCTATTTTCTGAGTACTTTACATCCATATATTTGTATCCATTGATTTGTTTCGGGATTGTAAGTGTTTTGAGATTTGGCAGCATTCTTTCTGACCTGGTAAGATTCTCACATTTTCCGTGCAGAAACCAAAGACAATTTTTTGTTTTAAATTGAGATCAGAGAAATTAAAAACATGTCCAGGATCGAATCCAATGGTGAGTCCTAAAATAACATTAATAAAAGTTCTGAAATGTTTACGTTGGTCCGAACAGTCTGTTTATTTTCTTTTTGGATGTTGTTCCAAGAGTCACGGAAGGGTTTATCAGAAGAAGCCCATGGAACCACTCCTGTATATATTCTTCTTTTCATGTCCTTTAATTTTAATATGATAGGGCAATTCGTTTGTTTGTCAGGCGAGATACAGATTGCATAGGTTGAGCAATAAAGGTCCGAGAAAATCGTATTGAATGAAAATGTTGACAATTCTTGTGCATCAATGGCTGTAATAAAACACATACTCACCTCTTCTGTCTTGTTATTTTATTATTGTGTGCAATAAACTTGTAGCTTTACGTCTATGAGGATGTCATTGAAAATAAAGTATATTTTCTGGCTTAAAACTCGAGGGTTTTTTTTCTGATTTTTCAACTAGGAAACATCAAACATATCCACACTTGGATTGTTTTGAAGTGGATTCACATGCGGCTTTCCATGTTTTGGGCACAGTCACTGGATTGTGCTTTGTTTCTACACCAAAAGACAATTTCAAAGTAGTCAGAACAATGGTGGGGATTAGTCTGAAATGGCCCATCCGTCTCTCCATGGCTAATGGTTTCCTGTTCCGTTTGAGTGAGCCTTGTCACTGGCTCACCTGGTTGCCAGGGGTAATGGACTAATGGCTATACGAACAATAACATGGTTTATTAGAATGCATGTGCTTACAAACTCCATTTGCACAGCACTGCTGAAACCCACTAGTGTAAACAAAGTTTTGTGCTCAATTTTTTTCATATAATTTTTATGGTCAGACATCTCAGTTTATTGGAGGATGGGGTTGAACTTATCCAAAATGTTAAAAAGTGATTACAGAGTATCCAAAGGTACTGGTTGCAGATCTGCCACCTTAAGTGAAATTTCATTTCACGTAATTATTATATTTTACATTTTTAATATTCTTCCATTTAATTCTTTTAAAATTGCTTGCCAAGCATATTATCCAACGTACTTTCATTATCATGTTCTACTGTAACACAACAAGGGCTAAGCTTTTTGCCGAAACGTGCGCAAAGGCTATTAATAAATAAAGTTCAGGCGGGTAGGTGGATTCGTAGACACGTGGATTCCATGCTGATGGTTTGCAGGTGAGCTGATGATGTAACAGTACAAAAATTGCACGTAAATATGTAATATTATGTACAAATATTTTCGTGACGTACATATGGTAGTAATCATTTCAAGAGAGCAAGTCTTTCACGTCCTGCCCTTGAAGACCTCTTTAAATATCATAAAAAAGCAAACCAAGAAGCGAAAAAAAACACCAATATAGTTTATCAGAGCTCAGAGCCAAGCACCTAAATTAAAAGGAAGTGTGTTTTTCTTTTTTTTTTTTTCTTTTTTTTTTTTTTTTTTTTTTTTTTGGTTTTGTTTTGGGGTTTTTTTTTTTTTTTGTTTTTGTTTTTTTGGGGGGGGGGTGTGTTTTTGTTTTGTTTTGGTTTTGGTTTTGGTTTGTCATTTTTTCTGTAATTTTGATTGAGTAAGCATATCACCAAAATGAAACTGCTTACTGAAGTACCAACACTGCGGTTGCTTGCAATACGTCCTGGTTATGTTTGTGCTTTGCAGGTTGCTGATCGGCCCAGTGCTGAGTGGAGTTTTTGTACAATTTTATGGATATGATTGGGCTGCCAGGATAATGGGGCTGGGAACATTACTGCCGGTACGTAGCATGTTAATTCTCTGCGAAACCGATGTGAGATTTAACCAATAAATAAACTCAGCAGCCTATGGGTTGACAAGCTTTTATTGATTTAAATGCTACGAGGAACCAATAATCAGGTGAATACTAATATCCAGGTGAACGTAAAATGGTATTCACATTTGAATATGTGAAGTCCTGCACCCTTCTTTTTGCTAGACCTATTTTAGGAACCTCAAGTGCCAACATGGTCCCGAATGAATGAGCTGTTTAATGATGGATTAGAATGTTGTACCCAATAATTGTGTAGAAAATTTGACTTTAATGTGTGCGGTTAAATGAGCTTTGCCATACTAAATTCGTATGCTGTATCTAGACACAATTCCAGTGATGAATAAGTGTCGGTACATAATGTTGTGCAGATTACAGATTTGTTTCCACATAAAGCGTTGAAGTTGTTGTGTTGTTGAACATGGTCATCTCTATTTAAGGATCAAAACATTTCATTTCAGTCTTGTTTCTATAAATTGCCTACATAAAGCCGCAGTTGAATTCATGTGATATTCTTATATTTGTGTCAGTTCTCAACGACCAATCCGTCGTGTTGAAACGTAGTATTTTTTCCAAATGCTTAATGTCTGTCCAGTTTTGAGTCATGGTGTGTTTTTACAGTTTGTACAATAAAAACGCCCGTTCCGCCCGTCTATCAAGTAGATACGGTGTTGTCACGTTGCACATATTCGGAAAGGTTGTCTAAACTTATATTCATTTCCTTTACAGGATTTAAATATTATTGTTGTTTAGATGAGTTATATGTAAAACAGTCTCACAAATAAGTGGAAAATTCTTGCAATATGTCGTACATGGTTTCGGGAGTGACATGAATGCATGCAGAACCAAGTCACTGAATGGAAGTGACCCCAGTGTGCGGATTCATATTTTTCCCTTCGGTCTGATCGGTCTCACTCTCACCCTAACCCTAGGGTGCAACCACCTTAACAGGATCGCTGGAGACCAGTCAAAGTGACGGAAAAATTCGAGTCCGTAGGCCTGGGTCACTTCTGTTCAAGTTAGAGTGGCTCATTTGGAATCCAGACGCTCCTTGAGGAATTGATGACAAAAGTGGGCCAAATACATGAGTCAATTCAATTATTGGAAAGAGACCGTGGGAGTGGGTTGTCACGAATCTTTTGGTTTTTAGATTATATGTAAATTGCTGTAAATATCCAGAAATGTTTTAAAAGTTTGACTTCAACAATTTTACAGATTTTAGACTTCCCTATTTTGCTACTTAATATTATTTGTTGACATTATTCTGTTTCAATGTTCACATTTTTGTTGTTGAAATTTTAGCCTTATGTGTTTCCTGTTAGGAGCTATCGGTTAAAAGCAGTTACCTACGACAGTAATAAGTTTTTCCTAATTGTATTTGAAAAATTGATAAGAAAAATTATGCTTTGATTACATTTTTTACTTAGATGCTAATGACTCTTATTCTTTCCTGACATGTCTAAGTGCACATTTACTAAATGTCAAAATATTACTCAACTTTGACAATGGTTACTTAAATGCCAAAAATTATGTACGTTAGACTAGGTGCCGCTACTCAGAAAGACATGTACCGGTACAGTCTCCAAAACATGTTCTGAGCAGTTACCCCCGAAAGTTCCTTTAATTAATTTGGGATAATGCAGCCTATGTCAAATTTTACAGAAGAACATGCGCAATATGGACAGCAGGGCTTTTCTATGTGTGTAAGTTAGACAGTGAGACATACGCTTATGGACAATGAAGAGTTCAGACTGCGGAATAGGGTAATGACTACTGGGAAGTGGGTCTGGAGAACTGGACAAAAAGACACGTGTGTGTGTGTGTGTGTGTGAGAGAGAGAGAGAGAGAGAGAGAGAGAGAGAGAGAGAGAGAGAGAGAGAGAGAGACAGACAGACAGACAGACAGACAGACAGACAGACAGAGAGAGAGAGAGACAGAGAGAGAGAGAGAGAGAGAGAGAGAGAGACAGAGAGAGAGAGAGAGAGAGACCATGCTACCCTGCCAGGCCTCAATCCCATAGAGGGATGAAAGCGAACCAGGTATCACCTGACTACCTTTAAATGACATGACACTAAAAATCCAACCACAAAGTAAACGTGGTCAGGGCTGAAGGTGTTTTGAGGGTAATGTCCTTAAAAAGGGAACATTTTTCTTTTGTTTTTAGTTGATATTTATGTCTCTCTTTTTAGCTGATGTGTTTCCTGTGGATGTGGTTTGAGTGAAGTCCGAAGGAAGATCCACTTTTTTCACCATTCATGATATTAGGTTTGGTGATTTACATAATACCCAAGTTCATAAAATTGGCCGCGTGTGATCCTGGTGTTAACATTGTTGTTTTTTTTTTTTTTTTTTTTTTTTTTTTTTTTTTTTTTTTTTTTTTTGTTTTTTTTTTTTTTTTTTTTTTTTTTTTGTTTTTTTTTTTTTGTTTTGTTTTGTTTTGGTTTTTTTGTTTTGTTTTTGTTTTGTTTTAATTTTTTGTTTTTTGTTTTTTGTTTTTTATTACCGATGGTACTGTTGGTGTTGTACATACCAGTACTATAAATACTTTGGTGCTGAATTCGTTCAGAATAACTTTAGATTTTCAATATTCTAGGTGATACTGTTGATGATATATATGGTGGTACGTCGGTACGTGGTTACAAGGACCAAGGTGCAAGGCGGCATTGTTATCGAAAACTAGGGGAGGATTACGAAGGCGATTAAGGACTATATATATATTCAATTTTATGCAAACGCAATTCGTCAAACGTCATTTATCTCTATCTGCAAGGCAGATCAATTTCGACAACTGCCGTTTTTGATGTTTCTACTTTTTAAAACGTGGTTCATAACTTCAACCGAATTCCTTTATTTTAACTGAATATGTTACCCCCGGGGGCAGTTTTCGATCACTTTGAATTTATAGCGCTATAAGCATATCAGGGTGAGTTGTAATGGAAGAAGTTATGTTGAGTTGCTCCTAAAAAAAGTCATTCAAGACATTTAAAAACATGTAAAAAAGTTAATTCTCGGATGCAAGGTACCGGAGAGCAAATATGATGCGGCCGTCATTCAATTCCAATATGGCAGGAATGCTCCTTGGACAATTCCAACATGTATATTTCAAGCTGGCCTCCTGTTAAAATAATCCATTGTTATATTTTCATGAAACGCATAAACTGTCACAACTAGGACTAGGTATATTTTAAAGTTTTGCAAAGCTTTTACACAAATATCTTTGCTTTTTTACTGTAAAGACCTGCTGACAGAAAAATGCCTCCGCTCTCCGAAAATCGCCGTCTTGCACCCTGTAGAGTGCCATGATTCGTACCAAGCAGGGACGCTGCATGTGACATCTAACAGTACATTAACAAATTATGAGTGCCACTGTGAAGTCGCATCCAGAAAATAGTTATAAACGCTTCAGGATCTCCGAAGGTATAGATCGATTTATGCTTAGGTTTGGTATGTCTACTTTGTATTGTATTCTCTTATCTACCTGTAATATTGAAAAACAGCAGACCAGCTTGAAAACAAACCGTTAACATTATCATAGAGCGAAGTCGTGTCCACAGAATTCTTAGCTCAATTCCTCAACTCCGCAACCACGTGGCCTGGACACTGACATTTGGCACATACTGTGTAAATTTATCAATGATGCTTAAATTCCATGACAGGGTTTCGGGAGCTACATATTTGTAAGCTGTAGTGCAATTTTGAAATATATTTTACTCAAAAACCTCAGGCTTATTTCTCACTTGGTCGGGTTTTTTAGTCGTCAACTTCACAGCTAGCATGTTTTTTAACATTTATTAAGCCGTGGGAGCCAGGCCTACATATTAGGTATATTAGCCGCAATATAACACAGGCCTTGAAACTACTTTTTTTCAACCCTGGGAAAATGCACAAGGGAATGCAAAGAAGTGCTTACATTTAACACACCGTCATTATTGTGTGTCTAACGCACTTCTCTGGAGATGCTGTAGAATAGAATGCCCTCTGAACGCACTTCTCTGGAGATGCTGTAGAATAGAATGCCCTCTGAACGCACTTCTCTGGAGATGCTGTAGAATAGAATGCACTCTGAACGCACTTCTCTTCTGGTTAGTGCGCTTCCTGCGCATTTTAAAAAAAAATCATTAATAAAGAATTCAGTTTTAGGACTTGACAATTTTGAAAAGCACAAACAAATGCACTTTTAAAAGTTAGCTAAAATGTCTGAAACGGTCATGCACTTCTGGGTACTTCTATGACATGGCCTTTTTTCAAGCGCAACGTGCAGTTGGTGTGAGGGGACCTGATTATAATTCATAAAAACATCTCTGATGTGGCTCATTGTAGATAATATGTGGCATTTTGAAATTTTAAATGCCAATTAAATTGCGCTTTTGGTCATACAGGACGTATACATTTCAATTCAATAAGTCAGAATATTTTCGAAATCTTAATATAAAATCTTAAAATAAAGCTTATTTAAAACTTAAATCAAACGGATTCACAGTTTAAAGACCAGGCAGGACATCTTCCATGTGGGTTTGTATGTCTGTCTGTGTGTCTGTGCATGGGTCCCACTTTGTCTGCCAACTATCACTATAAGCTGCAACTCCAAATTCAAAGTGCAGTGTCTTCGAGAAAGTAAATCCATACATTTCTTGACAAATCGAGTGTAGAATTTATATTCTTACGTCTATCAGCTGCCAAGCTACAGACGTATTTAATGAAAAGATTCACTTGTGAAACCATACATCGACAACAACAAACATCACATATCGTTGCCCAACATAATACACCTATTTTATGCGTCCATAACGTTGAGACAAATATTCTTTTTTTTTTTTTTTTTTTTTTTGTTGTTGTTGCCAATTACCGATCCATACCTGGACAATGGTGCTTTCCTACAGCTCACAAGATATATAATAATTTGGCCGTTCATAGACCTATTTAAAAGGTACATTCAACATGGAGCCCCACTGTCAACCATACTTTCGTAAATTGAATCTGGAACTTGGCATTAGACGTGGATGTAGCAACACCTTTTCCAATGTGTGCAACGGCCAACAACTGGTGTGAAACTGGCCAAGAGTTCATCTCTCTCTCTCTCTCTCTCTCTCTCTCTCTCTCTCTCTCTCTCTCTCTCTCTCTCTCTCTCTCTATATATATATATATATATATATATGTATATAACGTAAGTGCGAAAAAAGAACTTGGTGAGCTTAAAGAAGTTTTATCACACGTAAACATGGCATCTGTGATAATATTTTTTTCAATGGTGTCGAGGGAAACTGTAAAAAATACATACCTGGTGAGATGTGATATTCTTTGCCGGTATAGCAACAGTCCCCATGAACTAGGAAAATGAGAAATATCATTCAAGCTCTACAAACACCCAGAAAATAAAGTGCAAATAGTGTGAGATACCATTACGTGTCGATATCATCGTCGAAAATCAGTCCAAGTTCACAACGTCCAAATTTTGACAGGCTCATCAGCATGAATATCACCAGAAACAACAGCAACACTTGAACATTCACATTGCAATATGTTATTTATTGACTGTCTAAAGATGACAAAGTGCTATATTAACAAAATAAAAAATGACTGCCATGAAAAATAGAAGTTAACAGAATTTCACAGCAGTGTAAGCGAAACTGCATCGAAAATCTGCGATCCTCGATCTGATCTGATCTCGTCAATCACCGAACAAGCCAAATTGAAGTGCAGAAGGACACAGGTATCAGCTTTATGATATTTGTATGTAATTGAATAAAAGGTTCAAAAATAAACCCGTTTCAGTTGTAGGAATATTTATTCTAAAGAAAACACTTTCGTATTTATTGGGCATGATGTCATACCAACGAAAGGATGTACAATGTGCCCAAACCAGTGTACACTACGACACAGGGATGTATTGAAGGGCCCCAGCATACGATAAGTAGACTCTACGGACTCATACTCATGACAGAGTTTCAATCTAATTGGAACGTCTTCTTGGATAACTGCTCTTTTCCCTGGAGCAGACCACTATAGGTGTATTAATGAGAAACATTTGAATCGGGTTGATGCACATGTTAATCGGAAATGAAATGCATTAAAAGGTTCCAAAATTTCCTGGACTTGAATTTTTTTACAAGTGGAATGATTTAACCCATAACCATACACTGTAAAGAAACTGATACACATGAGTATCTCCCATGCCTCTCCCCGATACATTAAAACACATTATATTTAATCAGGCCATAAGAATGTATATTATAATAGAAGATACAAAAACAAACAAGAAAAAACAAACAAACAAACAAACAACAACAAACAAAGACCAAAAGCAAAGACACACACATACACACAAAACAAGAATCATCATGAGAAAAGGCATCTTAATAAATTACAAATTTGTCTATGGGAGAGAGGCTGAAGTATGCAGAAATACTTTTTAACAGTGGTAATGTGACGGCATTAACACATAAGCAAACAGAAATAAGAGCAGTGAGGGAATATGAAACCAGATAGGAAGGTACATGGGTCGTGGGTCTCTTGACAATATCCAAGGAGTCCACTAATATAGCCATAAGTATGGCTTGAATGCAGCCGAGAGGTCGTTCAATTCCTTGTGTGTCCTGCTGAACCATTTTTGGGGGGCATATTTTGCTACCTAACGACACAACAATATCTGATATCACATGTTAGGCTTGATGTTGCATGAAACAAACTTCATGAAGAGTCTTATTTATAAAAGAACAATGTCGATTAATGCAGAGTTTCTCCATGAAAATTATTTAAACATTAAAGCACAGATTAACAGAGACAGGAAACATAGAATTCATCCATAGGATCAATGTCAAAGTTTGCGCAAATGTATCTTTCTCCGACGCAAAGTTATATCGGTTTTTTTTTGGGGGGGGGTTCTTTTTTTTTTATGTTCGAGCTTCAAAAGTGTCACGCCAACGATGTGACCTACTTTCTTCTTTCCCTGTCAGCTCAGCTGACTGAAAAGTTAGGAACACGCAAAAGACTCCGTGGCTTACCTAGCATGTCTCTTTTCACTGGTACGATTTTTGTTGTTGTTGAGTTTTGAAACTTGGATTGAATTCACATTTATTATTAAGCAGCATTGATTTGTTCGCAACTCCCCCAAGGTTCATGGCGCAATCGTCATTTGCAGGGTTTTGGTACATATTTGGTGGTCTGTAAGGGGAGGGGGGGCAGCTTTCCTTTTTGTCACTTGAGCACGTCTATGCAAATTATTTCGTTATCTATAGATTTGTATCCACGCATTTTGGATTCACCTGTGGCATCAGAATTGTACAGAGTGACATGGAGATAATGACTGTTTTCCGGAGCGTGGAGCAGACCTGCATTGAGCTCACCAGAAGCTAAATATCTGCTAATTGCCTCATGAATATACGTATTCCTTGCCAATTCTGCTAATAACCTCATGAATATACGTGTTCTTTGCCATTTCCTAATCTGCTGTTCTTTGTAATTACATGTCCTTATAAGGTTACCAAAAGAACGTGAAATGTGGATGAAATGAAATCTTATTTTCCATGACATATAAACAGAGTTGTGTATGACAAGCAAAAAAGGCTCGCAGAAAAGTACACTCTTTAAAGTGGGCTCTTCCAGGTAGACATACCTGTATGGATATGGCCCACCTATATAGTGACCGAGAAAACGCAAAATCAAAGAAGAAAGAATACACTTTTAGCAGAAGAATATTCTTTTTAACCCCTGCATTTTATCACACACATCCCTGGGTCATTTCATAAAAGCGATATATGCTGCACAAGTTTTAAACATTGAACTGTGGAAAATATCCATGCGTATGTCATCCATAATATTGACATAGATAATAAGGCCAAGTCTGGCCTAATTATTCGCAATATTGCTTAAATTTGGTATCCACCTCGTATGACCCCATGGCCCGTCATATGCACAGACGAAGGCAGCACGAGTCAGCCCACATCGTACCTTATCCAGAACGGCAAACATTAATCATAGGTGACAAAATAAAGTATTTTGAAAGTAAAGGTATGAATATTAACAATCTGATTTATGTTTACATTGTATGTGAGTGTAAAGAAACAAAAATTGTCTACAAAAGATATTTGCACCTGGTACAACTGCACGGGTGATAAAAATTTCAGTCTATGGAAAGATTTAGCTCAGTGCCAGACATGGTAACTTGAGGTGAATGATTGGCTCTGTACAATATATGACAGCGTGTATTTTGTACAATATATGACAGCGTGACCACCGCGGGTCCTTCAGAATAATATAAACTTGTATCTGCAGTAAATTATAAGCCTATTGTGACAGATAGGTGAACTACAGCCTTTTCAAATGGGACATTTTGATAAAAACTAAATGCATTCAGCATTACAGTATTTCAACTGACAAGGAATTAAATCAGACGTGCATGTATAACTGCAATTTGCAGCATTTGTAAACTTCCAGTTGTACAACAACATATGTTACATGTAAAAACTTGCTATATATTTTGGAGCGCGTGCAGTTCTGGATCTGCATTTCATTGGGTATGTTTGCTTTCTCTCACATTTAGCCCCCATAACATAGAGCATACAAGCCAAATCACTCAGCGCGCAGTGATTGGTTCACACCTCATGTTCTGACAGTGAATCTGGCGCAACAATTAAAATAACTATTGCTGTGCATCCCATTGTCGGGGTTTATGCAGTGGGCCCTAGTCCATCGTCTGTCTATCTGTCCATCATCGACTGTACAATAGTCAACCAGATCCACTTCAAACTTTTTCGCCTGGTAAGGTCCTACCAATTTTCTTCAGCTCATGTTAAAATTACTATTGCTGTGCATCCAACTGTGTGGAACAAGTCACAGTACATAATGACTACGACCCTAATGTATACATAACACATACTACCTCCTCTGAAATACAGTGTTGAAGTAAAATATATTACACACACCTCAATATGTATTTTGTTAATTAAAAATGGCTATGAAAACAAATACCAGAAGCCATGACGCATGAATTAAGGGCTTTTAAATTATCACCTCTTGCTGGCCTGGAGTTTTTATTAGCAACTGAAAAAAATGTAATCTACTCATGACACTTACGTAAACGTATATTTAAGCTCACATAAGCCTTCAATCTCAATCGTTGAGTTTTTTCACCATCACAAAGGTAAACTTTTATATTTTTACCTAAACTGTCGGGGTTTATGCAGTGGGCTTTGTCCATCGTCTGTCTATCTGTCCATTATCTACTGTACAATAGTCAACCAGATCCACTTCAAACTTTTTCGCCTGGTAAAGTCCTACCAATTTTCTTCAGCTGGCACGATGAGTTGATCATCATGTTTGTGTCAATTGTAAAGAGAATTCCAAAAACACTTTCAGAAAGATCTTGCCAAAATTTCAGCGACATCAATCACTGACA
The DNA here is from genome assembly GCA_964020975.1 of Hermodice carunculata. Classification (NCBI taxonomy): domain Eukaryota; kingdom Metazoa; phylum Annelida; class Polychaeta; order Eunicida; family Amphinomidae; genus Hermodice; species Hermodice carunculata. The sequence goes on along the minus strand of OZ026623.1, from coordinate 4,126,292 downwards.
TTTCAGACAAGGAGATTTTTCAGTCCTATGGCTCAACGATTTTAGAGAATAATTTCAACATTTGGTCACAAAGTCAACAACAACAAAAAAAAAAAAAAAAAAAACATGAAAAAAATCCGAAATCAATGGAGCGTGGACATCCGAGGGGCATCCCCACAACGTGTGCGGAGCTACGTAATAGATGCGGGTGGAAAAATGAATGGAACATGCCGATAGATGATGAGGCAGTTCCAAGGCCTACGTCAAAACTTCAACAGGCTGATATCGATATATGGCCATCGTAATAGCAAGCGGGCGAGTCGAGACCCTCCCGTGCACGTGTACGTAACTTGCGCTGCACCCGACATCGAGGATATATCAGTTATGATCGTACAGTTACGCTCGCGTTCAAGTTAACAAACGCCAAACGCACCAACGTTTCCCAAACGTTTCCCAAACACTTTCAGTGACAGTCAAACGTTCTGCAAACGCGTAGCAAACACTTTCCAAACGCTTTACAAACACTTTGCCAAACGCTTTCAAACACTTTTCCAAACGCTTTCAAACACTTTGCCGAACGCGTTTGGTGAAAGCCGAACGTTTTCACACAGTTTTCCAAACACTTTCAAACACTTTACACTTTGCGCCAAACGTATGTGATACATGTACATGTACACTTGGTAATCTAATTCTAATGACAGGAATATTTTTTAACAAGTGTCTAAAACGCTTATCAGCAACTAAAAATCCCAACAACATGTGCATGCCTTCATTTATGGATAGGTTCAAAAGCTCTACTATGTATATTTTACAATAAAGTTGAAATTATGCTTTGTCCAAAAAAAAAAAAAGTTCTATCTAACAGTTTGTACATGAATCACTTACACTCTGATATACTGGCTTCAAGGGCGGATCCAGAATTTTTCCGGGGGGTGTCAGCGACTTGAGGGCAAAGCCTGATTGCGAGTGCCGACGGCACGAAGCTTTTTTTTTTGGGGGGGGGGGGAGTCTGGGGGGCTTCCCCCATAAAATTATCAAAAATAGATGCTATCATTTGCGTTTTCCTGGCATTTGCCACTACATTTTTATCCGGACTAATTGGACTTTCAGGGATGCAAACTTCACTAATCTGGGCTCCACAAATCAAATTTAGCTTTAAATCTGATTCAAATTAACATGAAATGAAGAAAAGAAAAAAAGAGTCAGTGAGAATTAGTTCCTGGAAATATGTATTTGTCACCTTCACATGCTTATGTTTATATTGTTTCTGGTAATCAACAATATTATGACATGGTCATACCTAATAAAGGAAGAAAATAAGTAAAGGTAGAAGAAAACAAATAATATGCCTACATCAACAGGCTCAACACTTCATTCATTATAAAGTTACAGATCTTTCAGTAGCAAGTATACCCAGTCGCTGTCATACTTTTCTGAAAGTGAAGTTCTTGAAAAAAGGCTAACTTTTAAAATTTCGAATGGAAATACAGAAGCAGCTCAATTTAAGTATTGTTTGACTTAATAAGCCAAGCAATAGAATTAGCTCCAGTGGAGAAAGTCAGGCGATACTCCATTGGTCCTTGGAGTAATTATATATATTTTAATTGAAAATTAGGAACTATTTCGGAGTAAATTTATAGGCAATATCATGATCTGATCATGATACTGCCTATGGATTTACTCCGAAACAGTTTTTGAAAGATGAAGTATTCATGACATCTTAAATGAAAAATTAAGTCTTTAATTAATTTTAGTTGAATTAGACACTTGGGTAAACGTATTTGGATCGTGTTTTATATAAATATATACAACCTATAATGCTGGATAAGTGCACATTTACATGTAGGTACATCATATATTGCTGGACCTGTTAAACATACGTTTGGAGATTCTTCATCATTTCAATGCAAGTGTTTGAGATGCATAGTGTTTGAATGCGTTTGTGAAAGTGTTTGAAATCGTTCGGGTAATTGTTCAACGCGTTTGGAAAGGGTTTGAACGCGTTTGGAGAAGTGTTCGGTAGCTTTGTGAAAGTGTTCGAACGTTTTGTAAAAGTGTTTGAGATTTTTTCCAAACGCTTTCTTAACGCTTTTCAAACACATTCCAAGCACTTTCCAAACGCATTCCAAACGTTTTCAAACGTTTCCAAACACAAGCCAAACACCAGGAAAACGCGAAAAAAGCGTTTGGCTGTTAACTTTTAAGCCGGGCGTAACTGTATATCGGCCCTTCTTTTTGCAGTGGGGCCATTTATCGATCGAAGCAAGGGCCAATAGACATGCTGATAGATGATCTACCATGTGAAACTACTACAAAAATTATTAGTATATACATACAATTGCTCGAACGTTATCTGCAGGAACATACTTAAAAATCGGTGTCTTTAAACGTAACGTAATACGGCCCTCATCGAGACCAGAAGGTCAATTTTAATACATGTAAGTTTTGTTGTGTCCTAGCTCCTATCGTTTTCCGTAAATGAAGAGTCATAATATACTTTTTTCAACATCAGCTTGACCAGTATATAGAATCCACATTTTCGGATATCACAAGCCCAGTTCCCATTAGTTTGTATGTTAAAGCAACCTTTAATAACCCAGTTACTTTTGTAGCTGTGGTTATATGATTCTGGTGAGGTATTTAGTTTTGCACCTAGATTTAGTGAAATTTGGTGTTTCTATATGCAGTAGTGTTCAATTTATTAAGTTGCAAATTACAATGTAAATTAATAAAAATACACAACCCAAGCCCTCCACTGACTGCAGTACCCTCTTTTAGGCCTTTTTGAACCTTCTGTTGTCGCCCTTGCCTATTGTGACAGGATCGAAAGAAGTTATTAAGAAAGACTTCGAATATCGGGTATACCTATTCGTATAGAAAGGCAGGAGGACACGTGATATGTATAGATTGAGAACTTATTAAACTCCAAAAGAGATTACAACAGAAAGGTACCTCCACTATCCAGTTCGTAGCTGGGGCGTGGGGGAGGGGGTCGGTTGTGTCGATCGACACCCAATCAGCGCCAAAAGGTCCAATGAAATTCCCACCCCCCCCCCAAAAAAAAACAAATAAAATAAATTAAATCAGGTGAAAAAAACACCATATAAAATAAAAGAAAAAAATAAATGCTACCAACAACAACAAAAACGGAAAAAACTAAGTATCTCTTTAATACATGCTTACAAGAATATATATTTCCCGAATAAGGTCCGCACAATAATGGATTCATCCAGCAGTACTAACCTTGGTCTAATTGATTTTAGCACGTAAAAAAAAATCACAATTTTCATACTTTTTGCAATATCTCAAGACATGGCGCTCTTCCTATTGGAAGGCATAACATTGAATACAAATGTCCCACAAAAAGCAAAATGTTGGATCTTTTAACTTGCACTCAAGTGTTTTCTTTCTTGGACCTTTATTTCATTGATTTATTTTTATTGACCTGTTAACAGCAGTGAATATATCGAGGTATGATTACATATATATATTTATATATATATATATATATATACATATACAAGTGATAGAAAAGCGCCAAAATATGCTGATTGGGAAGACTCACACAGGTGAGACACTAATGCAAGTCGACTCCCCCATGAAGTAGTTGACAAAGATGAACGATGTTCGATCATGTAAATTGAAGGTGATCAGATTTTAACAGAAGAAGCATACGCACTAAACATGAGAACAAGAAATACTATAACACACAAGTAACTGAACAATAAATGTCAGAGGGGTGTCCATTCTAAACTCGGCAACAAAATACAAGTAACAGATGGAATAAAAAAGCACACAGTTCAAGAGTTGAGCCTTTATATAATTATCCCCTGCATTTCTCACAGAAGCATATCCTTGTTCAAGTACATGCATTGAGGGAATCTACGTACTCAGCCCTGAAGCTATTGTAATGCTGGCTGGGTCTGGTTTTACAAACATTAATGGCTGTGGAGCTTTTGGTTCTGTCTGGCTGGGACACTGTTCTGAGTGCCTATGTACGATTTTCATAGGAGTAGCGAAATGTTTTAGTACGACAACGGGATGGCTTAAAACGGATGCTATTGTTTGAGTTGCGCATGTCCATGTTATTTGTTTGAACTGAAAATAAGTATCAAGTTTAGATGAATAAAACCCATTTCGGCATTTTTACAAAAACACCAAGTCCAACAACTCACTTTTGTAGGACAGGCCGGCAGGTTGCGCTTACCAAGATGGGCTTTGTTAGTAGCGCCACAAGGAAACCCCAAAACATGTTGAGTGACCCTTTGCTGGACCGCTTCCAGAGCCACCAAGTTTTTCTTTGTAACGACACTCCACACAACACCTTCCATATTCTAGGTGGCTTCGCTCCGTTGCAACATACAACCTCGTGGTGGCTTCTGGGGGCACCGGGTATCCACAAGAATGCTTGATGACACCAAGCCGCAAGCGCGCGATTTGCTGTCGTGCAACATTTGGCGATTGTTTTGACCAGTCCAAGGAAAAACTAACTAGAAGCCGAGATCGTTTTGGGATGAAACATGCTTGAGGGGGTGCTATACATATTTTATTAAAAAATTACTGGAGAGCGTGACTGACTAACACTTAGTACTTTATTCTTGTCTGCATTAAATTCCATAACCCAAATAATACTCCATTAAAATAATTTGTCTATACCTCTTTGTAGAGCCAATGTGTCGGCATAGAGGTGAATTTCTCTGAAAGATTTATGGTCAGCAAACAGAAACATAGTGGTATCATTCTATACTGACGTATGCGATCAGACATGTGTAGTAGGAATAGGAAGGGCCCATAAATGGAGCCCTAGGGAACACCTGAAATCATAGGTTTCCACTCACTAGTTTTCCCTTCCACTAATATAAATTGTCTCTTGTTTGACAAGTAGTTCATAAACCATGCTTGCATGTCACCATTTGCACCATGTTTTCATTTTGTGCGGCAGCATTTTGTGAGGCACAGAGTCAAAAGCTTTTGAAAAGTCTAAGTAGAGTGCATTTATCTGGATTTGGTTGTCCATGCTTTTGCCTAGTGTGTGTATAAACAAAGTGTACCATATGCCTTGCACAAGATTTCCCCTTCATAAAACCATGTTGACGGTAATGGAACGAGCTTTTAAGTGTTGGAAACATATGACACAAAGTACCCATCTCCATCACTTTACTAACTATGCAAAGCAAATATATTGGTCTATAGTTTAAAGCATCTTTTCTGTTGCCTTTCTTATGAACAGGAATAATAGTTTCGTCTGTCCATCGTAAAAGAAGTTTACCCTGAAACATAAATTTTCAGAACAACTATTTATGAGGCGAGGCGTGTTCTGCTGCGCAGTCTTACAAAATTCGCCCCCAAAAGATTATGTGGGCCAATGATATTACTACGATCCACGTTTAAATTTTTTTTTTTTTTTTTTTTTTTTTTTTTGTATTTCACATGGCATGAGTCGATAATGTGCATGTCGATAACGGTGGATCTGGTAAAGAAGTGATTTTAACTAATGGGAGGGCTTGGTTTCCTTTTTGCATTTTCTTTTGAACCAGATGAAAGACCTAAAACGTTTCGGACTTGCCTGCATTTGTGTACTAAGAGCATCGACGAATTCCGCGTATTTTAGTGCAACCAAGTTTTTCATATCATTTGTCACTTTGCGCAGTTTAACCTTTAAATACTGGTAACCAAAACTATTTACTTTTTTTGCACAGAGTTTCTTTTCTATTGGACACGTGATGAACTTCGCTGTTGTACTGTGTCGAATCTTGACTTTGGGAATTGCCGTTTTGATAATAAATCAAACCCAGCTTCAGAAATGCTCTTTGACACAGAACTAAACCATTACCTTTCTTTTCTTGAAGGAATCAAAAAGAGTTTTTTTACATTCTATGTTTATTATTTAAACACATGGTTCTTTGATATTGCATCTTTAAGTTTTATATCGAAGCTTGGTTCAGCAATACTGGACCTTTTTAACCTTAATTCATCTAATACTTGACCTATTCGATATATGTAGAGCAACTTCAGGTCCACATTTGATAGCATCACTTTCCCTGAAGCAGCATTATTTGCTTGTCGCTCTGACTGGAAGACTGCCATGAAGAAAATATTTTGATCGAAACTTAACAAACACAATAATGAATGAAATTTTTTCTACAAATGTCGAAAAAAAGAAAAATCGTAGCATATAGAGATAAGTTTTTAAAAAAAGGCTGGAAATATCCAGGAAAAAGTAAGGTATTCAAATTTCAAAAGTGCATTTGTTACCTTTTATTACATTACAATTTTTTTCAAGAAAGTCTATGTAAAGCTAGCTGTCGGTACAGTTTATTTAATAACCAGCTAAGATGGGTTCACAATATATCTCATTATGGCATACCTGGTACAACAGTAAGGCTGTAGCGAGAGTTTTAGAGTTATATCACAGTAGAAACTAATTTTAGGATACTCTAGCTATACCCCAGTGAATGCAAAGACTAGTTTAATGTAATCAAGCTTTGTCCGGATATACTTAGTCAACTATCAACTGTCCGACTCCATGAAATTCCAAATTCACATAAACATGGATAAAGGATATGTTGTTGTTAAGGCCATGATCAACAGATCACACAGAAGATAAAGGTATGATCTTCCCTTTAAACTGGTTGACAAAAATCTGCTTTTATGTGACAACGGGCGGGCAGGCAGGCAGGCAGGAAAGAAAGAAAGAAAGAAAGAAAGAATGAGAATGTCTTTGTTGGCATACCGACATAATCTCATGTCGAAGATGGCAATATAAACCACAGCCAGAAACGTTTGTGTAGGTAGGGTGCTCATATTACTCGTACTACTGTATTTGACATGTATAGGATTTTGTGTTTGTACGAAGCTTGTAAACATGCTTGGAGATGCACAACATGATCAAGCTGCGCATAATTATTAGACGAGAGTGCGAGTATTTACAATTTGCCCTTTTTACAACGGCATTCGTAAAAGATTATTCATGTTCGTGCTAAAAAGGCTCAGGAATAGATCTACAAAAGAGCTGATTATTTGTTCACAGCCGAATATGTAAGTTCCGTTCCGATAGCCATTCTAGCCAACTAATTTTTTGTCTACTTGTCATTATTTATTTTTCACCTTCAGAGGTGTCACGCTGTTAGATACCGTCCATACAGCAGCATAGGCCGACACATCTCCGTGATATTTCTTGCATAACTGTAAATTGTCTTACTGATACAAAATTAATAGCAAATAGACAGGGCACTTGTACATTGGTGGGTGTAATAGATTTTAAACAGAAAATACGACTCAAAGTTAAGTAACCTAATTTGTATTTACACCTGGGATGTCTACATGTATATGATACAAGCAGGCTCTAGATTTATTGTTTAAGAATTAAACGATTTTCCAACAAGCTTTAAATGATGCGTTTGGGGCTTTTATGAAAACCGATTCAATGGCACTTTGAGTAGACAGATTATGCACCAATAGGCGTGCTCACATTAAATGAAGCTACATAAAGATATACAATCATGCATACAGGTAACTAAATAGTAAAGTGAAGATTGATTTTTAACCTGTTAGCTTATAATTTTCCTACTTTATCAATCTGTATATAGTTTAAACAAATTTATTTATACTGGATTGCTTACTAGGAAGACCGACTCTGTAGACACAGCAAGATACACAATGATATGCATCAGACACACGGTAATAACGACAAGGAATGAAGGACAACACACCAGGAGAGAAGATTTGCTTCAGAGCAAATCTGAGTGTGCCTACAAAAGAAAGTTATTGCCTTGTACAAAACAATCAAGTTTAAATAGCGAAATGAGAGAAAATATGTTATAAAAAATGTACAAAAATACGTTTCTTGCATGAAAAAATCTGGTAAAAAGGCAATTTCAGAAAGGAAGATAGAAATAAATATAAACAGAATGTCAGGTGTCAGCAAACAAGAAAGATTTGATCATATAAAGAGAAACATCAGGTAATTCTAGTACGTTTCACTGTTTTGCAACTTTGATTCATTTATGGATCACTCTGGACACTGCCACACGGAATCATGACAAAATCGTCACTACATGGTAGTGTAAAAGTGTAGGTATGACGAAGTTTTCGACACCACGTAGTGTGATGTGCATGCACAAACAACTGACTGCTGATGACAGATCATGTCCTTTTGTATGTCTCATTTGTCACAAATTTGTACAAGTCTGCTATTGTTGGTCCTAATTTGCATTATTTCAGCTTCACTGGTAGGGCCACACCCTGTTCAGAGGTTCTACCTTTAGTGGCATCCGAGTTTTAGCACCGGACAAAATTGATGGTAGACAAACCTAGGGTTTAAAGTCAGGATGTCATATACATGTACCTCACCCATAATACTGTAAAAGGTAGACATTCAACAGTTATTTTTTTAAGCTGCCTCTTCAAAATTATACAGGTTTTGTTTGTGGTTCTTTGGATATTTCCCAACACATTTTAACTTTTGGTATGCCCCTAGTTGGCATAAATCGATATTCAATGGATGCGCCTACAACACAAACCTTTACTTTGAAGTAGAAATGTCGCCTCTACCTATATGGTTTTGAAGATATTCAGCATGTAAACTTTGCAAGCCCTTGATTAGCATAGATTGAATTCTCCATTTTTTGTTGTAATTCTCAAGATGTGCCTTCAACACAAATTTACATGTTGAATTTTAAATGACACCACTACCTATAATCATTTCCGACGATATTCAAGATTTCAAATGTTCCGATTTTGCATGATTTTCAAGGTAGTCTCTCCTATTAATAAAAAAAAAATACACACACACAAAAACAAAACAAAAAACAAGAATCTATGAGGAGAAATACAATCGTGCCAAGTTTGGAGTATACGTATAATAAAGGAAATGTTGGACAAATTGCTGGTAAAAAAAAAGAAAGAGAGAGAGAAAAATGGAATTCGACCAAAATCATATATCTACGTTGACACACAGGCACAAGTACACAGAGCAAGTTTTACAAAATGATCATGAGGAACTCCTCTCGGTTAAAAAAAAGGTACATTTTTCTACAAACAAGGTTTGTTTATATCAAACCCCTGTGGCGCGGCGCCTATCGACTCCTATTTGATAAGGGTGATTAGCATATTGATCAACCAATTAACTGCTGTCCAAGCCTGGGGCGGCTTACTCACATCCATTGGGTTGATCAAAAGAGCCAGTAACTTTAGTCAGATGAGGCTGATTGTAGGTGCAGGAGCCTGCATATTAACAAACCTTGATTGTAGAAAAATAAAAGGTCCTCTTGGACCATCTTTTTAAGGGAGAATAGGGCAGCATCATGCTACTTGAAAATAACAGCGAATGGTAATTTAAATAAGTGCAATATGAGTCGACATGACCTGTTTCAAATGAATTAGGAAATATACGTATATAAAGTCGCAGAAAACCAGCAACGACATTTTGAATAGCAATAATGCCATGCAGAATGTAAGAAAGCACAAGTACCTGCTTTTTGGTCAACTAAGTTTGATTCACTTCCGATGCCAGAATATTCTAAACCGTTTTCGAAAAACATGGCATATTGTAGCAGACAGTCACTGCAAAATAAATGGTAGGTATACTCATTGATTTGTAGACTTGCATGCTGCAAAAAGAATGTGATACTTAGAAGAAAAAAATGTAACCGATTATGATAAATGTCAGGCAATCTATTGCCATACATTCAGCAACCAGGAGCAGAACAAGTGTCTTTGTCACCTGTTATTTAAATGGATGAAAAGTTGCAGATCGCCTTATGTCAATTGGAAGATCATTCCAAAGTTCCATCTCAGACTGATGGACGGGCATAATTATTCCAAAAAAACTCTTTAAATTTGATCTGTCTCAAGCAGCTATGGTTGTTTACATACATTACAAGCTAATCGGCATTGATAAGGGGCAGGTCCGGAAAGATAAGCAGGTGTCAGCCAGTTGATCGTTTTGTGAGGTAAAATCAGATTTTGAACTAGAAAAGAAGATTTGCTTCAGAGCAAAAATGTCTGTGTGCCACTAAAAACTTGTTTAACTTTACATGCTTTTGTTTCTGGTTTCTTTGATGTGCCTTTAGTACAAACATATGAATTAAATTGGGAATGGCAACTCTACGTATAGTAGCTTTAAAGATATTCACCATTGAATCTCTCAGGTGACCTTCATTGGTACATATTTTATATTTAACCTTACAACTTCTGTCAGTTGTTCTTTTAATTCCCCTATGTCATAAACCGACAACTTGAAGTTGGAATAGCACTTTACCTCTAATAGTTTTAAAGATATTCAACATTTAAACGTTTTAAGTGCCCAGTTGGCATAAATAAAAACCTTACAACATTTGTATGTTGTGTATTGGATTCATCTATAGCACACGCCTATAACCTTGACCGAGTCAAGATCACTGGTGTCACTATGTCGCTCAGGCGACGAAAGTACCGACCTCACATCGTAGTTGCGTATTTTCCTATGTCATCAGGGTTTGTTGCAGAGATAGACTTCAATGATTGTAATACTTACTTTCACAGTAATTTCGTCAATTTGGTAAGAATTTAGGTAAGCCTCAGTTCCGTAAGAAAATCAAGCAACGGCACAGTGTTATTTTTACCGGGAGGTTAACAATGGTTAACAATTGAAAGTATTTATTGAAAAAATTGCATTAATCTGCATATGTGGAAATAACTATATTGATTTTAGGGGGAAAGGAGGTATGGACTCATGAGGTATAGAACCAAGTAAATTTTTAAATAGTTTTCTTCATTTCTTGCGATTGTATCTTTGGAGTCACAGTTAATCACCAGTTTTTCTTGAACAATGCTACCTCATTGGAACTACGGACAGCATTTAAAGTAATATCGTGTTTGTGCTCGTAAAGCATGCGAAGTCATTCCAGATTGGCAGTTTGAGAAGGAGAGATAGAGATAGAGAGAGAGGGGGAGGGAGGGAGGGAGAGAGAAAGACAGAGCGGGGAGGAAGGGAGAGGGAGAGAGAGAGGGGGAGTGAGGGAGGGAGAAAGTCTGGTCCAAAGTTGTCCAATGAAAAACACGATATATATATATATATATACACATACTGTCATCAATGTCTTCGACCCATGCTCCTGTTTACGTCTAGAGACTTGAAAAACAGAAGTAGTTTACTTAAATTTTGAGCGTCCTGTCTATTGCATTCATCAGCGAAGGTTTGTGGTTTTTTTGCATTTTTCATGACGCCGGTGACGCATTAAAAATCCCTATGAACATTGCACAAACAAGCTGCATGTAGACATGTTCAACCAACGCTGCTGAATTTAATATGAAGCAAGTTGTATTATATATATACATTAAACACGTAATTCTATCAATATTCAAAGTAATACTGTGATTGATATTTGAATTTTCGCGGCTTTGGCTCGTTGTTTACAAGAAGCCTCTTCGTCTTGTTTATTAGTATGAGAAGCCAAGTGGGCGCGGCCATTTTTTGGTTGCCTGGGCGAAAGACAAGGCATCGCTTCCGCGTGAGGCTCTAGCAGCCATTTTCCCGGAAAATGAACGTCCACACTTTTGATATTATTCTAATATTAAAGGAAACATCAAATGTAAATTTTAATAGCTGGCTTAGTTTTAAGTGTAAATGAGAATTCTACAGCCGAATGAGTATAAATCTATATTCGTGCCTGACCTTGCTCAGAAGCAAGTATACCTTTTGCCCTAATGACAATTGGCAAATGGGTCAAGGTACATTCAATTTGATATTTCGAAAAAATCATACACCTTTATGATTATGAAACGTATATTCATTAAATCTGCACGGATGGAAAGTCTTACCTTGTATATCATGTAACCTACAAGTATCCAAGGCAATGTAGAACGGGAAAGGCATGCTCCTTGGCTGGTCTCCTTCGGCCGACCAAATGAAGCTATATGAAGGAAAATGAAACAGCTAGAAGGGCAGAAATAGAAATTCATGAATTCAGCCTCTAGAGGACACTTCATTCAGGCATGTAAAGGGAATGAATTCAAGTATAGTTACATCGAGTCGGTATCGAAGTCTTCAATAGGTCTGTGTATATGAGTTTCATATAACATTTAAAAATCGTTTGTGTAAATTCGTTCATAGTGCACTGCAGTTGCCAATAAACTGTACCTCGCTGTCATGTGGCCGTTAGGTGTGGCTATGTACCATGGAAAGCAGCAATATTGGAAACTCCTTTCAGTTTTCGATAAGAAGAACTGAATTCAGATAAAAGTCACTTCCTTCTACAATGATGGCAAAGGTAGGGAAAGTTGGCTGGTTACCGTTTTTACCATCCTTGAAACAAATAAACAAAACAAACAAACAAATAAAGATAGATTGATAGATAGATAGATAGATAAACTTTATTTTATAAGGGTAACCTGATAAACAAATTGTTTATCTTCCTCAGGGCCCTCCAATAAATACAAATATAGTCAAATACATACAATAAAATACACACAATAAAATACACACAATAAATATAAATACAATAAGATACATGCCAATAAGGATGTGGGTTTATATAGGGGGACCCCCAGCAGAGTGACAGGGGCAAAACCGCGCAGGCGTAACAAGTGCGTCGCAGCGGACACCGGCTCTGCTGGTTTGACTCCAGATAAAAGGAACAGTTGGCTAAGATTGAAATGCAAATAGGCACCCGATGGTCTCTTACAATTTATACAAATTACAGTAATGACTGTTAAAAGCTAAAAACTTCATTTCCCATGAAAAGATCTCATAAAAGCAGATTTAAAGGTAAAAGGTGTTAGCTTTTCTCTGATATCACGTGAGAGTGAATCGTATACTTTGGCACCAGATACCGCTATAGAGTTCCGGTATGCTGCCTTGTTAGCGCGAAGAATTTGGAGGAGGCCACTTTCTGCGGAACGAATTGTTCTGTTGTGTGCATCCTTTACATAAACAAATATGTTAGTCATATATTTAGGGGCATAACCATTTAAACTTTTGTATACCATTAGGGCCTTTCTGTATCGAAAACGATCTAATAGAGGCATGATACCGAGATTTTGGAAGAAGGTAGCAGTGGGAGCTCTATAGTCAGCATCTGTCATTAATCTGATGAAGCGCTTTTGGAGTTTAGCGAGCTTCTGCATGTCACAACATCCATCCCGTACTGTACTGCAATAATCAAAATGTAGTAAAATATAAGCATTATAAAAAGTTTTTCGTGCTGAGGGAGGTAGGAAACACTTAATTCTCCTAAAAAGAGCCATATTGCCACACACAGACTTGTACACCTTATGACAGTGGTCTTTCCAAGACAATGCTTGGTCTACTTCACCCCAAGTAACTTTTCACATGTGACATTTTCCAGAGTCTTTCCATTTAGAGAGCAGTTGAGGTTTGGTGTACGTAAATTTCTCCGTTTTTGGTTAGTGGTGATAAGCATAGACTGTGTCTTGTCAGTGTTGATAGCCATTTTGTTTACATGACTCCAACCATGTAACCGTTGTAGGTCCATATTCAAATATTCTTGTATCTCTTCTACTGACTTTCCACAGACATTGATTGGTGAGTCATCGGCATACATGTCAATTTGGTTTTCCAGATGAAGGGATAAGTCACTCATGAAGATAATGAATAATAATGGACCACGGATACTAGCTTGAGGGACTTCTAATTTGATGTTTAATTTGGCTGAAGATGATTTTTTTTCCTTTTATTAATACAGATAAATACATTATAAATCATAATTACATACAAAGTAAATCAAATATCAGATAGTAGACAATGACAGAAATCTGTTTTCTAAGCATAAGTAGACATTTCAGTACATATTTGGTAAAGATTCTCACAGTTAGACTTATTAGTAATCCGCTTGTTATAGATTTTAATTGCTCATACAGTGGAGAGAACCACAATTAGCTTAAATAACTGAAATTTTTCTTATTACCATATCGAACCTATTCAGCCACTGTCTATTTGGAAATGACAGTTCACAAATTTTGCGGTGCATTAACAAAGATTCTTTAATTACTAGTAGAAGGTTTACTTGGTTAAAATTGTCATTAGCTGAGTTATAACATTTAATTCTTTCAAGAAAGATACTTCTTGCAACTGATAAAAACTGATAAAATGAAATTTCTAAACCTTGTTGTATTGCAGTTCCATGCCGACCCAAGTACAATATGTTTCCACTCAATATTAAATGAAAGTGTTTCAGAGAACAAACTCCATATCCTTTGTATTCTTTGACATGAAAAAAGAAGATGTTCAGTTGATTCTACATAATCACAGTAGCTACAGAACTTAGATATATTTGTGTTCCATTTACACAATACATTACCACTGAGGATCATGCCATTTAATAATTTGTAATTAAATTCAGCTAGTTTTTTTACAATATTTTTTAAAAAATGTGATTTTCTGCTGATATACATTTGTCCAGTTAATCTCAAGATTGGCTGACTCATATTCTACTTTCCACTTATGTTGAAATGAAGGCTTTTTAAATTTCTTCTGAACTAATATGTCATAAAAATAGCGAGATTTTTTGTCTTTAATATTACAAAGAACATTACCATGAGAGAACAAAAAATGTCTCTGTGGAATATTAATATAACAAGCTTTCTTCGTGTCAAAGTTTTTGACAGCATTTCCAATGATCTTTTTAATAAGTAGGAACTCGCTTAACCAGTTGTGTTTGGTTGTGAGTTTGTTTACAATATCTTGTGGAGTTAACCACTCACCTTTATCATCAAAAAGATCTTTTACATACACAAAACCACTTTTGATCCAATTACTAAAATATAGGCATTTACCCTTATTCATGAAACATTCATTTAGCCAGATTACTTGTGAAAACAGTTTGTCATCTGTAAATTTAAGAACATTTATTGTATTTTTACATTTGTTAAATTCTTGGAAGATCTCTAGATAGAAATGGTTAATTTTAAGATTACCATTTAACTTTCTAACATTCCTGTAGTAGCTATGGAACAATACATGTATATCCAAACCTGCTAACTCCATCTGATCCTCAAAAATAGCTTTCCAATTTCCATCTTGAAACAGTAATCTATGGATCCATGCACATTTAAATGATGCAATTTTACTTTCAATATCAACCATATTTAGTCCACCTTCACTGGTACATCCAATTAAAGTGTCCCTTTTTATTCTGTCTCTTTTATTCCATATAAAGTTAAAAAGACATTGTTTAACCTTTTTAATCACCTCTTCCGGTACTGAAAGAATGCTAAATGCATATGTTAGCTGTGATAAAGCTAATGTCTTAAGTATTAATATTTTCCCAAATAATGTTAGCTCTCTGTTTTTCCAGTCTTTTAACAGTAGTTCATTTTATTTATTCTGTTTAACCAGTTCTTTTCATGACATTCTTTCTTGTCGTGCCCAATGTATGTACCTAAGCATTTGATAGCTTTATTAGTGAAACGGATACCATTCATCTCGGTAAGATTATCTTTAAGAGAGCCTAATAGAATCCCTTCAGTCTTTTCTAAGTTTAGTTTAGTCCCAGCAACATCACCAAATTCTTTTATTATGTCTAGTACATATGGAATACCATCCATATCATTTAATAGAATTGTAGAGTCATCAGCATATTGTGAGATCTTCATTTACCTTTTGTATATTTTATAGCCTTTTACATTATCATCATTTTTATATTTATTGCCATTATTTCTACTACCATAATAAACAAGAGCGCTGAAATAGAGCATCCTTGTCGAATACCTCTACTAAGATTGATTTCTCTAGATAACCATCCATTGTTCTTAATTACTAATTTAGGATCCTTGTACAAGATCTTAATCCATTTTACAAAGTCCTGTCCAAAGTTAAATTTCTCTAAAACTTTAGTCATGAATTCCCAATTAACCGTGTCAAATGCTTTTTGAAAATCTAAACATAATATGACACCTTTCTTTCTGTACAACTCTGAGTAATCCATAACATCTTGTATCAGTCTTGCGTTGCATCCAATGAATCGCTTTTTTATATATGCTGTTTGGTCAGTATGGATGATATTTGGTATAAGTTTCTGTAGCCTTCTAGACAGAGCAAAGGCAATTATCTTATAATCATAGTTCATTAGACTTATTGGTCTGAAATTCTTTAATAGAACTCCATCACCTTTTTTGAAAATAAGAGCTAATACAGCTTTTTTTGAGGAATCAGGCAGTTCACCTTCAATGAAAACTTCCGTTAGCATATGCATGAAAAGAGATTTAAGCACATGCCAGTATTTCTTATAAAAGTCTGGTGTCAGACCATCTAACCCTGGTGCTTTATTCTTTTTAAGTTCATGAATCACTGTTGATATTTCATCTTCAGAAATATCAGTATCGCACAACTGTTTCTCATTTTCAGACAAAGTTTTGTTAACATTTACTTTCTGTAAATATCTGTCTACATCAATTAGTGCACAATCTTTAGCATATAATTTTTCATAGAAGTTCGCTGCAGCATCAAGTATTTCACTGTCTTTATGCACTATGAGATCACCATCTTTCAATCTCTTTATTACATTAAAACATTGATGCTTTTTCTCTAACCTCAAGAAGTATTTTGTGCTTTTTTCCCCTTCTTCTGCCCATTTTACCCTTGCGCGTATTTTTATACCATTTGCCTTTTCATCATATATGTTTTCCAGCTGTTCACTCAAAGTATTCTTTTTTTCAAGTAATGGCACACTGGCTGGTTCTTCATTTAGATGATTAAGTACATCATCCAACTCTTTCTGTAAGGCCTCTATTTTATTATTTTTGGCCTTAGCCTTTAATACGGAATGGCGTATTGTGAACTCTTTCAGTTCAATTTTAACTATTTCCCAAAGTAGTCTTTTTGATTCTACATCTTGATACATATCAATAATATCAATAATCTTCTTCTCCACTTCCTGGCCATATTTTTCATCATCAAGCAAGGCAGCATTAAACTTCCAGTAGCCTTTGCCCCTTTCATTTCCTACCATTTTAAAAGTTATGATGACCGCTTCATGATCTGCACCTACTGCATGTTTGACCTTAGCATTTTTTTTCTGATACAAAAAAGTTATTGGACACAAGTATATAATCAAGCCTACTTTAAGTGCCATATTTTTTATCATAAAAAGTGAAACCTCCTTTTATTGGATACAGTTTGGACCATGTATCATGTACTCTCAGTTTCTGCATCATCTCGTTTAGGCTTTTTCTACTTTTGTCCCTTGACCCTGTATCAGGACTACGATCCATATCTCTTAAACAACAATTCAAATCACCTGCTATTATAATATTTTCATCATTTGCTGTAAATTCTCTAGTCCATTTTGTTAACCTATTAAAGAACTCCTTTCTATTTTTTTCATCATTTGGGGCATAGGCATTAACCAATGTTAATGTTTCTTCACCCAGTTCAACATTTACAAGTAGCCTCCTACCATCATTGCTCTTATGAACGTTCAAAATTTTAACGTCTATTTTTTGTGACAAAAGAATGCTGACACCTCTGCTATGGCTTGAATCTGTAGTTGCATGAATTACATGACCCTTCCATCCAGCATCGAAATATGGTTTCAGTTTTTCCGTACAATAGGTCTCTTGTAGGAAAATTATATCTAAATTACAATTTTCGATCCATGAAAAATTTTTCCTGCGTTTATGATGGTTATTAAGACCTCTTACATTCAATGTCATAATAGACAATTCAGATTTTGTCGTCAATGTCTAAATATACAGAAAAAATGTACAACAAATAGCAAGGAAAAAAACAAAGATGTGCATTTTAAAGTCCTATACCACATTTATCACATGGTTTTTAACTTTAGTAAAAACAGAAAGGTGCATAGCAAAGTGTATATCAAAGTCTTGTTCCACATTTATCACATATAGTTTTCTAACTTTGTGACAAAAGCACGGTGATGTCATAAAGGAGTAGGTAAAAAAGGTTCTGTGGTCATTGTAAGGAAAACATCGATCAGTGAACACAGAGAAAAACAAAAACAAAAAACAAAGACAAAAACCATCCACTTTCTTGATCACATGAGACATTCATAAAACGGTTTACTTCAGGAAACATTCACAGCCACTTGTAACATCCATGATATGGTAACTTCTGAAGGCACACAATCACAAAGATATGGTCACTTATTATGGGTCAATACCCCCACATGCTGTATTGCTCTCAGAGTTTTGTTTTTCACTAGCTTTACACTATGGTGGCAGAAGGATGGAGACATTTTGTCCGTACTACACAGGAAAGAAAAAAAAACAGACAAACAAAAGACACATCCATGATGTTGTAGCTTCCGACTGGACACTGTCACAGCGATATAGAAACCCATTATGAGTCGATCTCACCAGATTCTGTACCACTCTCAGAGTCTTGTTTTTCACCGTCCTTATTCTGAGATTGTAGATGCATAGAAACACTTTTTGTCCGTTTTCTTCTATTTTTCACCTTTTTGTATCTATCTTTGATTTTTGCTCTAAGTCTTTGTAGTAAGAGACCAAGCTTATTCCTCCCCGGCCATAGCTCAGGCTTTGTATGCTGGGCATCTATTTGTTCAGACCAGAAGCCCAGTAGAGGTCAAAGGTACCCTCTGTGAGCACACACTGTTCACTTTCTACGAGTTTCTGTTCAAACTCTGGAACTTGTTGAGCTTTTGCTTCCAGTATTTCATACATGATTTCTTCATCATCCTCACACCATTTTGTGTTTTTGCCGAAAGCTTCTTCTGCCAATCTTTTGGCTATTAGAGCACTATCAGCTTCTAACACATTTCTTGTTACTTCAGGTTTTCCTTTGTTTATGGCTTGTTGATATCGAAATGCATGCTCCACTGTTTTTGCATTCACCCCATATACTTTAAAGTTCTTTTCACTGAAGTTTGATAGTATATCATACTGTCCTGCAAAGGCAACTCTATTACTTTCCTCTATAAATCCTTTGCAGGCTTCCTGACCTGCAGCATGACCTGGAGCTTTACAAGCTCTACACAGGGTTTCATTGCGACACTGTGATCTTGTGTGGCGTGGTTGGAAGCAGTTTGTACAGAGCAAATCCTCTACCTCTTTCCTTGGTTGACCTTGGTAGTAGATAAAGCAAGTTTTACCTGCACACTCTGCTTTCCTTGGTAGTGTGGTCTCCAAAGTCTGAGTGTAGAAAAATCTGTTTCCATTGAGAACATCCATTAAGCCATGTGTATTGGGATTCCTCATTCTTTCATATTTCACAGGTGATGTAATGGACAAGTCTGGCTTGAGCCTCAACAACATAGCTTTCACTGCCTGATTGTCTATTGATAATGGCAGCCCTTTGATTGTGACCTTTGTCACCTGTTGGTCTGGGTCCTTGAGCCCTGTTGAATAGGGATTATCACTGAACAACTACACCAGCTGACTTCGAAGTGAGAAATTTAGGGCAAGCAGTTTGATTCTGCACTCTGTGTTTTTCACATAAATTCTCCACAAGTCTCTATCTCGCTGAATGCACACTATATCACTCACTGCTTCACTAGCTGCTTGAAATACTTCAAAGTCTGATAGTGGTTTCTGTTTGCTCCCTGTAATATTGGATTCTTTAAAGTAGACTGGCTTCACAGTTTTTACCTGTTGAGACAGGGTTTCAAAGCCCTCCTCTTCTGCCATGTTTTCCTGCCTGGGTCTATGTCTTTGGGTCTCAATGCGGTAAATGATCCAAAAAGTTAGTTCCACTTGACTTTTTGCCTCAGAACACTGACCAAAGCATTCCTGGTACCTTAGTTGTTGTTGGTGTCCACTAATAGCAAAGCTTCATGCTTGGTTTGCAGGAAAAAAAAGTCAAAAAGATGGGGACGGTCAAGGTCACGTGACTGTGGCACATGGAAGGCTTTTTCCTGGCAGCAGTCTTTTTGTCTGAAGATGATGATTTGAAATGAACGGACTGTTTTCTCTCTGTAAGATAGGACCTAAACCAAGAAAGAGCAGCTGGGTTACATCGATAGAGATCCAGCTTGTGGAGGAGATGCCGATGACTCACCAAGTCAAATGCCTTTCTAAGATCAACAAATATCACTCCGTTCATAAAATCATTGTCCATGGCGTGGGACCAAGAGTTAACCATTTTGCACAAAGCAGTCTCACATGAGTGTTTTGGTAGGAATCCTGATTGAGACTCGAAGATTAAAGGACGGACATAGTTGTATAGATGGGTGTGCACATGTCGTCCAATGATCTTTGACAAAACAGGTAATACTGAAATGGGACGGTAGTTTCCAGTCAACTGCAGTGATCCTGCCTTGTGCAGAGGGACAACTCTTGCTTCCTTCCATACATTTGGAAAAATTCCAGTATTGATACTTAAGTTAAAAATCTTCCAAAGAGGAATATAAATTTCTTGTGAAGCAATTTAAAGAACATTTGCACCAAGTTTGTCCAAAGCTGTAGCTTTGTTTTTCTGCAGTCCTTGGTATTGCTTTAAGACAAACTCTTGGGACATAAAGGTATATCAAAGGATGCACCAGCAGGCAAAGTTGTGTTAATGAATTCTTCCAGGTTAGATGAACTATATATTCATTGTCCACGTTTTCAATGTACTCATTTGTAATGTCAATGAAATAGTTATTGAAAGCATTAGCAATATCAATTTCATCTGTGATTTCTTTCTCACTGTCATTAATGACTATCGGCACTTTTGTAACTTTGGATTCAGTGCGTTCTTTCATATATTTCCACAGATCACGTGAGCTCTTTGCATTCTGTTCAATGAGAGTTCTATAATAGGTTTGCTTAGCGTCACGGATAAGCATATTGACTTTGTTTCTCCAAACTACGTATAGATCATGATTGTTACTACTTTTATATCTGTCCCTGGTCTGCATGGCTGTAACTATCTCTTCAGTTAGCCATTCAGGTTGTACATGCTTTTTAACTCTTTTATTTTTCCAGGGAGCATCAATATCCAATAAGTCATTGAATAAGCAGTACCAACAGTCTAATGCATCATTTGGGTCAGAAAAGATATCTAAGACAGACCATGGCACCTGAGATAAATCTCCTCTGAATGCATCCTCATTAAAGTTTTTAAAAAGACCTGTATTTCATATTTATGTGAGCTTTTTTTATATTACAGTTAGCTTTACGCACGAATATGGTAGAGTAATGGTCACCCATACCAATGATAGGAACACTTACACACCGTACATTTTGATGGTCACTTACATAAATATGATCAAGCAGAGTCATGGTAGTATTTGTTACTCTTGTTGGCTGGGTGATTATTTGAAATAGTTGAAAAGAATCTATTGTGTCCTACCAGTCTGTACTGCTACCATCCAGCCCTTTGTGGAGATCAATATTGAAATCACCCATAATAATAAGTTTCTTTGTTTTCGACATATGCATTCTCAATTGATTGTTCAAAAGTGGGTATCCAATGATTCAATGTTTGAAATTGAGGTCTGTAAACAATACATATAAGAAAACCTGCATGTTTGGGAAATTTAATTTCTACCCATAATTGTTCAAGGTTCTCATGTTCCAAGTCAGTGCGCCTGACATATGTTATAGTATTTTTGATGTAGGCAGCAACACCACCACGGGTCTCGTCTTTGCGATCCCGGCGTTCGACTGAATATTGGGAAATGTTTACACTGGCTTCTAAATGGGAGTCATTTAACCAAGACACGCTGATACCAAGGACGTCCAGTTCATGTTTGGGTTCATTCAGGTATACATGGTGAGGTTGGTCAATTTTGCCATGGAGGCTCTGTACATCCCAGTGTCCAAACTCAAGGCCAGGTGGTAGGTTCCTAGCTAAGCCTCTGATCTGGTCATTACTGTGTTTTGTATGGTTCTGGCTTGATCTGTTGCCATAATAGGCATGTACACCCCTATTTAATAAGAGGTAATTAAAGCTTGGCAGGTGAAGTGTCAGCAAGTTTCCACCAGATAAGTTTGTATGTATACATGGAGCACTTTTAATATAGCACCATTCATTGCACGACAACATAGAAAAAGCTGACAAAGTAGGCTGTGTATCTGCGGTCACATTAACCTTTGGCAAAAGTGTCACCAACTCAACTGGAACAGACAATAAATAAATAAATGTGATACTTTCATCAACTTAAGTACAATGTTCTAGATTTTATAATATGCAGAAAGGTAAAAGAGTTGAAAATACCTTTACAAATGCTTTCTAAAACCACTTGGCCATATGAATGTCAAAAATTAATACAATAGGAGTGGATGCGCGGTTACAGGGTATTGACCCTGAACACAATGGCATCTGGACATATCCGTTTTGTAAATATATTGGCAGGTCATATATATAAAATTCAAATGAAATTTACGACAACCATTGTCTTTCAAAGTACAAATTAAATAAATTTACAACCTGAAAGGAAATATAAATATACACAAATATATATATATATATATATATATATATATATATATATATATATATATATATATATATATATTTATATATATATATATATATATACCGATGATGAAAGAATTTCAAGGATGAAGTTGATAGTTATGGTCCAGACAGGTTGTGTAGGAGTAGAGGAAACCACACAACACCGAAGATATCGCCAAAATATTAATAAAAAATAAAAATTCCTTGTCATATACGGAAGTTTACTAGGCCTGCGGCATTTGAGGCTAAAATATGAATTTGGTCTACCCGCCTGCCTTATAGCTACAACATAGCCTACCTGATGTAAAATTTTGTCTACTTTTAGAAAATGCCTGTTGTGGAGCTCTCAGGTGGTCCAGTTTTATGCTATTAGCAAAAATAGATACCTATGTCTGAAAAGCAAAACCATCACCTTAATGAAATCGAATAGATTTCTTCAATATAGGTTTACTATTTGAAATTACAGAACCATACCTTTTAGGTTCCTTGAGGCACCAAAACCATCTTACAAATAAAGCTGTGATTGTAGATTAATGTCATGTGCATATATTTGTATTATACAAGTCTTTTTGGCACATGCAAAAAGACCCAAATCCCCATTTCCGATTTCAATATTGTTAAATGTTCAGTTACTACAAATCACTTCGTTTTTCAAAATATTTTGTCTTTATTCACACAGAGTAGGCAACTGAGTATATAGAATAAGTATATATATATAGAATAAGTATATATATATATATATATATATATATATATATATATATATATATATATATATATATATATATATATATATATTCACATATATATTAGTGTCATCCCAGACATATTGTTTTCTCAAAAAACTTGGCATGGTAACGGAGCTAGTAAGGAAGTTGACTCATATGATTTGGAATAATCGACATGTTTAAAATTATGCAAATTAGAGCCTTTCTAAAATCTTAAAGCTCCATCTCTTTCAAACTATTGCAGATAAACACAAAATTTTAATGGGCACATCTAGGTTTGTGACACCTGCCAATATAATGGACAGTTGATAAAAAAGTTGTAGAATTTCAATTAATGTTAATAAGGGGCATTTAAAAATTTAAAAGTTGAATATCTCCAAAACTATTATAGATAGCGATGAAAAAGAAAAAAAGGTCAATGTAAGGGTTTGTGGCAAAGCCACATCCAATGAACCATGAACCAAAGTTACAGGATTTTTTATTTATGCAAATTAGGTGGATATGCACAATTTTAAATGTTGAATAGCTTCAAAACTTTTATAGATAGAGATACTATTCCAACTTCAATTTGGGGTTTGTGGTATAGCTGCATACAATGACCCATCATCCAAAATTGTACAATTTTAATTTATGCAAATAAGATGAATTCAAGAAATTTAAATCTTGAATAACTTGAAAACTATTATACATAGAGGTGCCATTCCGACCTCAGTTTGTAGGTATGTGGCAAAGCCGCATCCCATGAACCATAAACCAAAGTTGTAAGCTTTTAATTTATGCAAATTAGGCAAATACACAAAATTAAAGTCTTTGAATAGCTATCAAAACTATTACAGACAGTAGTGTCATTCAAACTTTACCTTGTAAGTTTTGTGACGTGGCCACATCAAATGAACCAAGAACCAAAGAGTTATACATTCTAATTTATGTAAATTAGCATAATACACAAATTTTAGACTATGCTGAACAATGGCAAAGTCTAGCATTTCAAACTGTTCTCATTTTGAAGGTACCCAGACAGATTTGCTGTGAAGCAAATCTGTTCCAATCATTTTTCCGTTTGCGACTTCTCTAAAATCACTGACTGAACTCTCTTCAAAGGTGGTGGGTGCTACTTTGACTTGGTGTCCATCAAAGTCGCTAGGCGATGCTTCCTCCCGGCCCCGCATTTTTCACAAAAAAAATCGTGATTATGAAAGAGAATACACATTTCCATTGGTACAGTGATAGGCTGCTGTGAATACATGTATGTGTAACGTTCCCAAACACAGTTTACTGCATCCACTTCAGACTTGGCGCTGCTGCAGATGTACCTTTGATAGATCTCCAGCAAGCTTTGTTCTATGGGACACGCGTCAGTGGCTTTTTTATGTCTGGGTGCAAACCCAGACATTTTGTTTTTCAAGAATTATTTTCTTTCCTTCCTTCCCTTCTTCCTTCTTTCCTCTTTTCTTTCCTTCTTTCTTTCTTTCCTTCTTTCTTCTTTACGACCAAATTTGTCTGGAGTTTTTATCGGACACTGTTATTCCGACAATCACAAAACGTGGTGACTCACCTACAGGTGAAATTAAGCACCTGACTTGAAATAGTCATGGTATTTAAAATTATGCAAATTAGGGATAATTAGAATTTCAAAAGCTCCCATATCTTCCAAATTATTGCAGACAGAAACACAGTTCTACCTATTACATGTAGGTTTCAGACATTTGCCAATGGGCAGTGACAAAAGTTCTAGAAGTGCAACTAAATATGGCAATTTTGAGACCTTTTTGCCATGTTAATTGTCTGAATATTTTCTTGAAGAAGGGGGAAAAGGGAGGCACATTGTGTTGAATATAAAATGGTTTGTTACATTGACACAAAATAATTCAGACAAAATTGCGCTGATTAGGTGTGCATGCGATAAGGACGTTCTTTGGGAGCTCTGACAATTTTACCATCTTTTTGCTGGATATGGTCGGTAATATATATGCTGATAAGTATGCGCTCAGTGTCCTGGATACCTTAAGTTAGAGTTAAATGAAAAATATATTTGAAAAAGGCACAAAATTTGCAACAAATTCTTTAATTTTTTTTAAAAAAGACATAATAATGTTGCTTTAGGACAGGAGAAACTACAAGGAAATATGAAAAGTTTATAAAAACATCTACTGGTAGTATTATCACATGTATCATTGCTCAGCAGTTTGCTGATAATGCGTGTCTAATATCAACAAAAATCTGCTTTTGAATGTAGTTTGCAACACGGTTGATGTGTGTCCAATATCAACAAAAAGCTGCTATTGAAAAATCTTGATATTTGGAGGAACGTTGTTAGGTGACCATAAAACACTCCTACTTGACTCAATTTACATCAAATTTAGTGGAGAAAGAGTCTCTTTACATTTTAACAGCCCATTTGATGAAAAGTATTCCTAAAGTTTGAAGCTATAAACAAGCTTCTGATGTTTGATTGCAAATTTATGTGATTTTTAGTAACATTCCGTTGCCATGGCAACCAACTGTTGACACTTACTATTCCAAACTGGTTTCTTATGAAACACCTGTATAGAAGGTTTGTTGATGTAAAGTTGTGATGTGGCATCTTGTATGCGTATAAAGTTATGGTTAATAAGGTGATTCTCCCTTCATTTCTTGAAAACTTAATTTCGTTGCCATGGTAACCAATATAAATTCAAATTGACCATGAAATTGATAGTACACCTTACCTAACTTTGAACTTCAGGTTCTTATCTTTTGATTGCTACCAAATCCAGCCGAGCCGGGTATTTTTCCGGTTGAACGAAAACTGAAAATAAGCCTTTTTTTGAAAATTTAGCTGCTCTATTATATAGGTTTCTTAGTTTGCATTTACCGTAAAACTGGACCACATGACAGCTCCACAACAGGCATATTTGAAATCTGCAGAAGATTTGCAAAAGAATGAGGTATGTTACAGCTATAAGGCAGATGGGTAGACCAAACTCCTTAAATAAGGCCCTTTTCTCAGATTTTCCGCAGGCCTATACATTGTCTCGCACTTTTGTCTCAAGCTTTCACTGTTTTATCTTTATGTTTAACCATTCAATTCCGTTCTTACGATACAAAAGATAATTTGCTTTTAATTAGTGTCATAATCACACGTCCAAATTAAATAAAAACATGTTTGATAAGCTGTATAAAGTTCCCATTTTCTTTAATGTTTCAGTTTCAGATGAGACAGGTGAAATGCAAGTCAATGAGTTAAATGTTTTTATTTTTAATGCCCACGATAATTGTTTCCCTGCTGAACACATATACATGATTTGTTATTCCAATCTTATATTGCCGAAAAACTAATGCACTCTCTCCTCCAGGGGTTGAATTTAATGCCAGGCGTGTCCCCAATACCATCATGAATGTTTTGTATTTTATTCAAACTCTCCAGACTCGAATACTCACTAAACTAATGTCTTCACAATATGCAATATCTTTAAAATACTTATGTCAAATCCCGCACTTAAGAAAAATCCTGTATTCTCTTTGAAGTATATTAACATAAAGAGAATACAATAGAGGAGAGGAGATGAAATTCCACGCCACTTCCACATACTCCGTTTGTAGACCTGAAACTTTTAGAGGTTATATCTTGCCATTTTGGACTGACATTCCACCTTACATAGGAATCTTTTAACATCATATGCATGGATTGAAATTTCTGTCCAATAACAATTTAAAAAGTCGATCATATTTTTATCTATCAAATGTCTTATTTGTGTCAGTAAAACAACTGTATAGAATAGTATTTATAAGTAATAAGTCATGGGTTCTTTCAAAATCAATCCGGACAAAGGGTTAGAATGTTGACCTTTATATGCAAATTGCAAATCAAATCATCTAAATCCATACATTTATTTCTTCCCTAACATCTCATCCTGTTACAAGTGGAAACACCTCGTTGATATGAATAACTCGTTTTATTAATTGGTTGACAATGCCATGCGACACATGAGATAGGTGCTGCCGACATGCTGAATAGTGTCCAACGTGTCGTATTGTATTTGGGATTTATTTGAGGTTCTGTATGTGTGTGATGATCGGTTATTAAGTTTGCAAGACTTCCGAATGCTAATTACTGCACCACAAGCCGGTCATCACCGTTTGAAGTCAATTAAATGAGCACTTACTGTGTGTGTATGAATGATTCTCTTATCCTTTGAATGTTGAATTGTTCGGTAATTCTTTAATCCCTGCATGTTGCTGTATTTGACTTTGCCCTCATAGTTGAGTTGGAATTTATGAATGTGAGTATATTTCTGAACTATTTACTATATTTGTCCTTTCTGCTCCATACTCTTGTCATGTAACTCACCAGGTCAATAACTTTCATGACAGGCAGAAAGACTTATTTACTGCATCGAGTGTTATCTTTTTCTTCTTTCGTTTGAATAATTACTTGAATCATTTTTTTGTTCGTTGATATTTTTCTTATCTATTTAGCAGGTATTTCATTTGTTCACAGTTGTGTATTATTGCATTGCAACTGTCATGTTTGCCCACAAGTTAAATCTCTCCAAATGCTTTACTATATATAATAACACCAACCGATTCAACGTCACTGCGAATTCTGGGACAGTGATATTGGTAAACTGCGAAAAAATGGTGCTCGAATTTGTGAAATACATGGAATCAACCGTTATGTGTAGGTGACTAAATTCCACAGTTATACTTTCATCGATCGCGTCCTTTCTAACAAGTGATATCCCAGCTGCTCTCTGATAGGCTGAAAGTTTGCGTTGCAGTTAATAGGATGTATTCATATCTAAATGCGGTCCTCCTCTAACACCTATTGAGCAAAAGAGGGAACCACGTGCCCCAGGGCAGATCCATGTATTCAGCATGGTCAAATGTACTTTCTCAACAAAGTGAACAACACAAACACACAATAATCTAAAGAAAATGTATTAACAAATATTTGAAACATAAAGGATGCCTAAAATAATTAGAAATTGGCTCTCTTTTGGTTGAAAAGGTGTCATTTATGGATGTTTATATAGTGTACATAATACAAATCTGTCCTGATCATGGTGGAAGCATCAGTCTGTTGACCCGGCAACACAGGAAGTGAGCAGGATAGCAGTTGAATATGAATGTCTCCTATTGTTATGTAAGGAAACGGAGAAATCTTGTCAAATGTGAATTGGGATGATGGTCCAGATGTAAACCCGGTTTCCAACCTTTCGGTGTGCGAACTACGCCTGACGACGTAATGGCCCCCGCCCCCCCCCCCCCCCCAATCTTATTAGCTCGACTGATTGACTGCACAAACGAATACACAATACTTTATTGCAGTTGAGGCCCTATGTGGGTTACTGCCCTTACATAATTATGTTCTAGGTTTACCCTCTCTTTCCTCCTCTCGCCTCTTATTAGCACGAATGCTTGCCTGACTGAATATTACATTTTTTTTGCCAATTTCTTATTATTTCCTTACATCTTTATTACGTGACAGACTGTCAAAAGGTGGCAAGCCCTTGCAGGTGGATTCACCCAAGTTTGCTGGGCCGTTCTATGAGATGCTGAAATAGAGAGAGAGAGAGAGAGAGAGAGAGAGAGAGAGAGAGAGAGAGAGAGAGAGAGAGAGAGAGAGAGAGAGAGAGAGATGATTTTCAGAAGCTAGTCGGGCCTTACAGGTAAACTCACCCGTGTCTATACTCTGCTGTACGATCCCCAAAGGTCAACTGCAGACTGAATGTATAGATCTGGTTCTCGCAATGTATTCTCAATGTGCCAGAATGCTTTCATTCTTGTTTTAATTTTACTGTTCTTTCCAGTAAAATTTGTTTTACAGGTTGTGTGTGTGTGTGTGTGTGTGTGTGTGTGTGTGTGTGTGTGTGTGTGTTGCTGAACAAAGTGGTCCCTTTCACGTTGCTGTCGTTCATATCGTTTTCTGATGTATTGATACAGAATTCAAAACGTGTGCTTATTTACTCCAATGGTCTGCTATACTTTTGGGAAAGCATAATTGTTTTCATGCTTTTTCTTCTTCTTTTTTGTGGGATTTGGGCGTTAAGGTAGCGGAGGGGATTGAGCTATAACGGCAAAATCGTGGCCCGACAGAAAATGAGTTTTTTCCCTTTTCCGTAAAGTTTGGCACTTTAACTTTCTTGTCAGCAAACATGAATACTAAAAAAGCAAAATTTATGTGATAAAAAAGGGAAAAAACATGACCATGTTTTAGCTGGCTGCAGCATGAGCATGTCTGTTTACAAATGTATGCTAATTAGTCCGCCAAAGTTTGGATAGCAGTCGGCTGCTTTCCACAATCCAGGACCGTAGCAACGACAAGCGACCAACTGTGACATTTTGAGGTGCGCTCCTACCAATTCTTGTATAAACTGCTTGACAAGATTAGGACAGATTAATGGGTTTGTTGTGGTGACCAAATGGCCATGTAGATAATTAAATCGATGGGCTCATGTTTTCCTTCTCAGTGTGATAAAAAAAAATAAAAAATAAGGGACGATAAAAGGTGGCGATTGTCAAAACGGCACCTGGCGATGGACGTGAGCCTCAGTGTGTTTTCAATGAAGGCGATTTCAACCTATGCGTAAATCGTTACTAAGAATCATGGCATTGTGTACATTATAAAGGCTTACAACCCTTTCTGCAGTCTTGCCCTATCCAAGACCAATTTGCTTTTAATGTTTACTGGCAAAAAATACGCATGACGATCGAGGAATCCTAACACTGGACCACTTGGCTATCAATATGCCGCAAACTATAAAAGCGGGGATTCGATTCAGCGTAAATAATTATATCTGCCTTCAATAATTATATGTCCCTTTACCTGAATGTGAAACGGTGGATAGCATTAAATGTTAACCTTGAAGTAAATTTATATGAAGCACACGCCTCCACTAAAACTGGTATCATCTGTAGCGCTGTCCCATTTTGTGGAACTGGAAGACTGGTACATTGCACATGCACGGACTTGCCCACTTCATACGGGGGGTGTTTCGAAGTACACTGAGCGAGGGGACCGAAAAAAAAGCTTTAAAAATTTGACCATCAGGGGGATAAAATAATCAGATTACTGTTAATTGACTGCGAAAAGTGATTCTGCACTCTGCTTTTAGCTGGTTGATCGGTCATATAAAATTATTTTGTCTCACTGTGCGCGGCATGTTCCGATACCACTCGCCCGCACTCACCCATCAGGAAGTTTCGGTTTTGTGTCTCGATCAGTTTATTGCAGTTCAAGGGTGAGCCAACTATCTTTCAGTGGGCTAGTTATCTCCACAAAATAAAAAATATGTTACATGAGTGGCAAGGTTTCGAATGGCAATACGCGAGAAAAACATGGCAAAGTGAATTACATTCTTTATCACAAGGACGGCGCTAATATGTGGAGGAACCAATAAAATAGGCTTGGCGTATTCTATTGTGCTCCCGGCAAAAACAAAAACAACAACAACAACAAAAAAACCGCACAAGCCAAGGCCACGAAGAACACATTGCCTCACGATGCCTATCTCTTTCTCAATTTTGTGGGAATTGGAAACTTTCTTGACTGCCAGACAGACTCGCTCTGCGTAATTGTTAAATTGCGCTTGAAGTGCGTGTCGCTAGGTAAGCAAACACAGTCCGAAAGGCAGGCAAGAAAGTTTTACCCTTTCGCACGAAGGGTAGCGTCATCACCTTACATCTGAGCGTGGTCTGGTGCATTATAATTAATATTGATCTAAGTAACCGTCAGGGTCTGATCAAAGACTACTTCAGCAAATCAATGGATTCGGTTATTCAATCTAGCAATACAGTTTCATCACCAATACAACGTTGAAACTAATGGATTCTCAACACATATAAAACATTCGCTTTGTTTTTTTTGTTTTTGTTTTTTTTTTTTGTTTTGTTTTTTTTTTTTTGTTTGTTTGTTTTGTTTCTTCTTTGAAATATCATTTATCCTGGGAGTGTTTCTTTATCAGTAACAGGACTATTGTCTTAAATGTTACGTCACGATCATTCATGTTGACCGCCTATCTAGCATTTATAAGCTACATTGAATTCGGTGACTGTGCTGAAGTCCGATTTACCCTCGGACTCAGTCCTATCCATATTCCTGGTCGTCAACACTTTTTTTCACATTATCATCCATCTGCTTCCTTTTCTTCCGTGATCGTGGCATGTCGATTTTTCCAACTTTCTTTTCGGTAAGGTCGCAAGAAGTCCAAGACACTGAATGGCGAATGTCCCATCCATGCCGTTAATAAAGCCATGTTGTTCTTTGATCCAAGGTGATGAGAAGTGAGTCAGCAACTCCTGCCTACCGGGCAGCCTTCTGAGTAGAGCAAGCTGTGAAACTGCAACCCGTTTGTTCAAGCGGCGCCATATGCAAACAATGTTGCTAGGGTCAAGGTGATGGCACCTTCGGGTCACGTGGCTAATCCGCTTTCGAAAACCCCTTTGAAGCTGTCCCATTCACGTGGAAACCCGAGTGACAAGCTTTCAAGTGTGGCTGCATTTGATGTCATTCGGGTAAAAAAACTGCTTTTTTAAGCCAATAAACATCATTGTATGTTGGAAACTACACATCAAAGATATTGATTGACATTTCTTCGAAGTACTGAGACCAAAACGGGCCGAATTTGGAAAGCTGTATTGTCATTATGGCCAACAATGAGCGAAAAAAGGGCCTCAAATCTTTTAACGGCGATTTCTCGGAATGAATTTTTCTGCTTATGAATCAATTTTGTGGACAGCGTCAATAAAAAGCTAATTGATCGATCTGCTTCAAATAATCGTCTCTTGAAAGATAAATATATTATCTGGGAACCATTTTTTTTTGTTTTTCCGTCAGATGTCCCCTTCCGAGACTTTTGTAGCTCACAAAATGAAGTAACTGTTGATGTTTAAAATGATGATCAAAGAAATCGATAATTCTGTTATTATGTATTTTATTTGTAAACAAAAAATACAGTTCCTGCATATTGGTCTATACTTTAATTTTACATAGGTAATACACTTTTGCATCGATTATTTTTAAAGAAATGCTGACAAAATGTCAAATCTGATACCCTCTTGTAAACGGGCGCATAAAACCCTTGAAACTTATCGTATCAATATGAATCTTCTTTCTAACAAATTTAAATGTCTGAACAATTAATAAAATGTATGGTTTTGTGGGTGAAATGTGAAACATAGTTCATCTATGCAACGTCAAAGTCGCGGTACCGCTGCGCGCGGCTCAATCCCCTCCGCTAGTGGTTCCGATCTAAACTGCTTAATGCTGACGGTTTTGGCCAGAACCGAATATTTTTAAGTCATTTTCATATTGGTGATACCTGTCTACAGTGGACACCTGTCTATTGTGTATTGCGGACACTTTTTGGGGTACCAAATGCAAAAACAACCTGTCTATTGCGGACAAAATGTACCAATGCATTTTTTGCCACTTGTGATGTTCCAAGTTGTAATGCCTGAACAATGCCGTGCATGTTAAGCTGGAATCAAAGACTAATTAATCCATTGTTTAGTGGCCTGTAACACATAAGCTCACTCAGCCAAGCAGTTAGGCTGCAATGCCTCAACGAACATGCCAGGTGTCTCTGAGCACTGGTGCTCCTGTTGAGTGAGGTTTTTCACACTTTCCCTATCAAACAATTAAGCTCCATCAGTCATTGAGCCTAAAACAAAGGACCCCCTGAGACTCATGTGAAGTTATTCACAATTTGTAACAATGGCATATACAGTTATACTGTACTCAAAGGATAGGATATTCCTGTGGTATGTTTGTTGTTTGTTTCTTTTCTGTTAGTAAAAGAAATCACGTAAACTTTCTTTAGCCTGCTAAGCCCATACATACACAATTTTTCCCTTAAAAGATAAAAACTGTAAAATTCCAAGTTAAGATGCATTTGAGTCAAGTGTCAGGGGCATAATGTACAAAAACTGAGAGCAAATGTACTCTGAGATCCCAAAAGTTCAGCCCCTGCCTATTGTGGACACCTGTCTATTGCGGACACTTTTGCCAGAACCACAGGTGTCCGCAGTAGACAGGTTTTACTGTATATATATA
>OZ026623.1:3958189-4090689 GCA_964020975.1 Hermodice carunculata | reverse complement strand
ATGTGATAATTCACAACAATTATTGGACAGTAAAGTAAAATTCTGGAGAATATTCCAAACAGTGAAACTTTGTGTTACATTCTTGGTCCTACTGTTTGTGATTGTGATATTATACACAATCGTTTCCTTAAAGCTGAAGAAAAATAATTTCGTTCAATCGGAAAACTCTCGCAAACGTAAAATCCGTGCAGTAAACATGATGATTTTGATTGTTTTACTGTTCTTTATCTGCTGGTTACCGCATATGATGTCTGAGATACTGCAGGCCTGGGTACTTGCTCCGGGAACAATTACACCTGATGTTCAATATATGGGCTTTCTGCTCACTTGCTTGAACTCTGTGCTTAACGTTATGGTGTATGTATATTTTAATCCAAATTTTCAGAATGCTATTATTAAAACGCCAGTGTGTCTGTTTTGCTGCAAAAGACTGAGGAAAATCAGACCAAGCGTCCCGACAGTGACCGGCCAAATAAGAGACCAACCAGGAAGAAGCAATGTATTGCGTCATTGGTGATGAAACAGATCAAAAACAATAGTGAATAGGCTTTCCAAGCATACTTTGTACTTCTGAGTAATTATTATATGTGATACCTTAATTTGCGACGTCCGCAATTGTCTCCATCATATTTACTAATCATGTGCTATCATGCTGACTTTACTCACACTTTAATTTTGTCTTTTTGTTCGTGAGAAGCATTGTAATAATTAAGAGTCTGGAGCTGCGTTTGCAAATTTGTTCAGACATACCACAGTTGGCCCCAGTGATAGCAGATCGGCGCACCCTTAGTTGGGGTCATCCTAGCCTATTGGTAACGTGATAATTCTTTTACTCATTCACCACTTTTCCTGTATTGTCACTTTGGCACTTATCTACAAATGTATCACTTGGTCAATTAAAGTTGCTCTGAATCAGACTCTAATCAGCAGTATCACTATAAAACGATTGCATCAGACAAAAAATATCTCGTGAGAAATACAATGGATGGCTTCATGGGTCCTTCGACCTTGGGCAGCCCAAGACCATATAGATCCCGATACTCACGAAGTTGATTACGTGGCATTCCGGCACCGTTGCGCACTTGATCAGGGCACGTGTGAGCTACATACTCGATCTTGGTGGACTATTATCTCCATGGTGTCACAATTAAGAAATGAGGGTGGATTTTGTGTGTGTTATGGCATAATGACGCGGGTGATTGAAGCTAACATCGTGGGCGTGGCGCACGCCAGTGCGCGTCACCCGATGCCAATTTCAATCACCCGCGTCACTATGCCATAACACACAAAAAACCGACCCTCATTGCTTATATTTACATTTCCCTCCTAATTTTTCTGCTCAGTTACACGAAATTTAGAAATATAATACATAAAATTAAGAGAAACGTCCAGAAACTGATTTACCAAGCATGTTCAAGTGTGAAGTTCCGGAAACCCAGGTGGCCGTGGCTTACTGGAATGTGGGTGGGACACTTGTGTTATGGTTCCATAGCACACAAGGCTACTGTGTTATGTTTTCATAACACACCAGGCTCTCTCCTATACTTGCTATGTTAAAAGTTAGATTGAATGTAAATATTTAAGAAATGAGGGTCGATTTTGGTGTGTAATGGCATAATGACGCGCGTGGTTGAAGCTGACATCGTGGGCGTGGTGCACGACAATGCGCCTCGCCCGATGACAGCTTCAATCACGCGCGTCATATTGCCATAACACACACAAAAGCGACCCTCATTGCTTACATTTATATTTCCCTCTTAATTTTCTGCTCAATAACACAAATTGTAGAAACTTTTTTACATAGAATTAAGAAAAACGATCAAAAACTGATTTGCCAAGCATGTTCACATTGACTTTGTGCCTGTCAGAGCATTTGTGTGATATCCACTGTCATAAAATCTATGGACAGTGACATTGTGCCTATGAGAGTATCAGTGTGATAATCTGGAATTATAATATATTCAATGACATTGTGCCTATCAGAGCATTTGTGTGATGACCAGAGTAATGAAATCTATGGGCATTGATATTGTGCCTATAAGAGCATTTGTGTGATAATCTGGAATTTTAATGTTTTTCTAAAATGAAGGAACATGAATTTTTTTTCAAAGTTACCCAATACCTCATGATTTGGTCGGGAATTTTACTTTGTATTTGTTTTTGTATATATTTTTGTATTTTAATGATATTGTCTGGATTTATTAAAATTGATTTTGTACATCAGCTTGTGTTTTCTATGTCATTATTATCCAAAAGCTGTATTCGTGCTATTATTTTTTTTTTTTTAAGTTTTTCCTCAAGAAAAAAGTTCCTGATTTCTGAGAAACCCTCAAAATTATCATTGCAATAATAGTGAATCTGGTAATAAATGTCATTTCTATTTTTGTGTGGGAGAAACTTCAAAATCCAGTTTGTTAGTTCACAGGCACAAAATAATTTGCTTTCCATAGCCATATGCTGATGAATGATCAATTACAGAGTGATTCAATTCATACATATTCAGTTTGCACCTGTAATAGACAGTTGGTCAGTGGTCAGCCAAAATTACCAACAAAGTAGTACACAAACTAGTGATGCGAATGACATCCCCCCCCCCCCCCAAAAAAAAAATAAGTACCTTAGAAATGTTTGTTATTAAGCCGAAATGCATAATTGTGTTGCTTGGCCACACGTTCAAGTTTTGTGTATCTAATACTGAAACTTCTCATGCAACTATTATGGTATCTAAGTTTGAAGAATTTATTTGTAAGCAAAAAAAAAAAATTACAGGCCTTTCCCCAAAAGGTGTACTCTGTGTACTAATTTGAAATTTTACTTTTTGGGCTGACTCAGTAAATCTGGATATATTTGTCATTTCTGTTTTGGTGTGGGAGAAACTTCCAGCATTTTAATTTACAGGCACAAAATAACTTGATTTGCATAGATATATGCAAATCAAAATTAACAGATGGCTGATTGATTATGGAATGATCTCATTCAGATTTTCAATTTCAACCTGTAATAGAGAGTTGATTCTGGGCCAGCCAAAATTACCAGCATTTTCACAATAGTACACAACGTAAGAGAAACTTGCCCCCCCCCCCCAAAAAAAATAGTAAAAAATGTTTTGTTCTAGCCAGAATGCATAGTCGTGCTGTTTGACCATATCGAGGCAAAATGCATTGTTGTGCTGTTTGACCATATCGAGGCAAAATGCATTGTTGTGTTGTTTGACCATATCGAGGCAAAATGCATTGTTGTGTTGTTTAGCCATATGTTCAAATCCAAATTTTGTGTATCAAATACATCTCATGCAAATATCATGGATATTTCAGTTTGAAGAATTTATTTGCAAGCAAAGAAACACATTTTTTGTTTATTTTTAAAAAGACCCACAGTTGCCCATAGGCCTCTCCCCCAAAATGTGTAATTTGTGTACTCATGGGAAACTTCATATTTTTGGCTGGGCTCCTGAATCAATTAAAAAAAAAAAGGGCGGGGGGGTAATTTTTGTAGCTTGCCCTGAGGCCAGCTTTGGAATACAGAATTTGACAAGCCCAGAAAGAAATTGGCTTGATTTAATCTCTACCCCCCCCCCCCTTTTTTTTTTTTTGAGTGAAATTGAAGATATAAAAAGCAAATATATGAATATTCAAAGCTGGAAACCATTCATATTTGGTCAGATGTTTTCACTGAATTGGTTGAAATATAAGGCAAATAGGAACTCTTGAGACTTGTTGGAACAATTTTTCTCTCAAATTGTAAAGTTGTGGTTAGCTGGTATGAAAATGCCTCTCATTCTGGGAACAAACTTTGATAAAATTGCCAGCTTTACACATCCTGGCACTTGAATATAGTGATATTTTTATTTTTCAATCACAAAACATTGTGTATGGCAATTTCAAATTCACTGGTCAAGATTTAAGTTTCTATTTTCATAGCACTAATATTTGCAATAATGACTTACTTTGAAGGGAAAAGATAAATGTATTGTAGCTCAAGAAATTTCTTCTGCACTTTACTTGATTTCATGCAACTGCTCAATGTGCAAAAATTAGGTTGTATATCACATCATTATATCATATTATGTAGCATTTTGGTACCACTAAATTAAAATGTGTGAAAATTTGAAAGCTGAGAAAAATGAAGTTTCCATGAAAATTTCTTGAACTACAGTCCATGAATCTGGATCTTTTCGTATGGACAACACAACCACTCCGGATTTCACTTTACAACACAAGTTTATTTACAAAAAAAAAATGACAACCATGGAAACATTTACAGAGCAAAAATATTTCACTTGGTTTTGGTAGCACATAACTTGGCACTGTCCACTATGAAAATAGAGACACCACATTCCCATTATATTAAATTTGTTCACAACTTATGGCTGCAGTAGGTATCACTTTACT
The DNA here is from genome assembly GCA_964020975.1 of Hermodice carunculata. Taxonomy (NCBI): domain Eukaryota; kingdom Metazoa; phylum Annelida; class Polychaeta; order Eunicida; family Amphinomidae; genus Hermodice; species Hermodice carunculata. The sequence goes on along the minus strand of OZ026623.1, from coordinate 4,086,298 downwards.
TCAGCTCTCTAACTCGTATTAAAAAATATTTCACTTGGTTCTGGTAGCACCCCTTTTCACTGTCCACTACCAAAATAGATACATCACAGACCCATGATTCGTAAATTGTTCACAACTTATGGCTTCAGTAGGTATCACTTTTTTACTTCAGCTCTCTGACTCGTGTCTCATCACACATAGTGCCTGGCAAAACTCTTCAATTCCAACCACATAAGCACTGTCCCATAGTTCGCCTTTGACCTGCAGTGGCAGCCATGCACGTATGAATCGCACCACTTCGGGGGGTATGTGTAGTGACATCCCTCTGGTCCCACTTCTTTGATCTACAAAAAAAAAAAAAAAAAACGATGCATTTTTAATGACAAAGTGAATAAAGTACAGCATACATGTATTTCACTGAGCAAGAAATGAGTTTGTGACAAAGATTGTTTACTTCTTTTATTGAGCCAACAAAACTGTTGCATGTGATGTTTATAATGTCAATGGAATAACAATGATGTCTCTACATTCCAGCATTCTATTTCATACAGAATAATATCTCTGAATTAAAACCTGATGGTATAATAATGATTTCCTGAAACACAACCAAATTGAATAGATAGTGACAGATGTCTGGAAGCTGCTATAGAATTATATGTTATAACATGTCTAGAGCTGCAGATATCAAAAAGCATATCTTAGGATTTTTTTTTTATCTGACCTCATAACAAGGGACATATAGCAAGTCCCCAGTCTTACAGAAGGGTTCACTGAAATAAAAACGAATGGCAGTAACAAAATGCATGTATACCTTCAGTCTCCGGGCCCAACAACTGTACTGGAGGAACCTGATTCTCCTCTGGCTTGCGTTGCCTTTGCTCTTCATTGTGGCCACTGCCATGTCCAGGTTGTCTGCAAAAAGCTGACCATCATACCTGAAGTCACAAAAATTATACTACCCAACATTCTAGTACTGGGCTGCATATGCATGTAGTAAAATACACCCACCCACCCACCCACACACACCCACCCACACACACACACACACACAGACAGAGGCCTGGCACACAAATAGAGAAATGCACTAATTGAGTTTTGAGTTAAGTATATTTATTATGTCCCATTTTTACACAGAAAGTTTATTCATTCTGGTTGTCTGGCATTTCCTCACATACGGCACTGCCAGATCTTTTCCTTTTACCGCCGGTCCTGTCCTTGGCATAACATAACCAGTTTTTTGTGACATCAGCAATGGCCTGCATTGTTGACTCCTTGCAGTAAGGGTTCCGTCGAACAGATTCTGAAATAAAGATATCTTAATGTAAGACAACATATTTTGATTGTTTCATGTTAGAGAAGTCTCCATCTGAAGAGCTTTCACCAGCTTACACTACATATAATTTGTTGAACATACAACCTTTTTCAATTTTATTATTTAAAAATGTTAGTAGGGGAATATAGGGAATCAGTGATTTTTCTCAATCTGGAAAGGATGTTTTGAATATATGCCAAATAACATTCCTGATGCACCCAAGTTAAATGTGTCCTTGAACAAGGATTGGTTTAAACATATTTTTATTTCAAAAGTACAATTAGGAAACAAGGATTAAAGTATGAGATACAGAAATGATTCTGTGTGATTTAATAATAATTGTGAAGGTCAGCGGTAGTTTCCAGAACATTGACATTTTGCATAATCTGTATCAAAAACAAGGTTTCAGAGAGGAAGAGTTAGAAACTCTACATCCTTATCAATTTTACACAATAGTCTTTTCAACAATGCATGACAAAACAGCAGTCACTTGTAAAAATAGGAGACTATTATAAACTGATTACAATCCTTTTCACAGAAAGTAAACACATGCAGCAATGACACTTTTAATTTCTTACTTTCAAGAACTACTCGAAGCCGTAGGGATGAAAAGCCTGTCTTATCTCCCTTGCCTGCCCAATTGAACCTCTGTGCAAGAGGACTGGTGAAGAGGGCACTCACTGTGTGTCTGACAGTATCAGCAACTGTATTGCCCCCAATGGTGCCCAGATAAGCTACCTACAAGAAAAGTTAGGACAGTACATTAAAATGACAATTGCAAAGTAGTGTGCTGAATCCAAATCTCGTACACTTAAAAATACATACCTGATTGCACATGATTTGTTTTGAAACAAATTGCAGCAGGATATAATTACACTTTTCTGAATGTTTAACAACTTAAGTCATTTGCAGTTATTAGGGGATCTTTTTATTGTATCATTTTGACTGGTCTAACCCTTGCCTTGTGACAGACCCGGTTACTGAAGATGTTAATTTTGTCTGAGAAAACTGCCTTCAAAAACCAAAACCCCAATTTTCTACAATACAAGTTCACAGGATGCATCAATATCGATACAGTTATTCTAATTAACAAAGAAACAAGATATGTTTGTAAAAGATAGATGCCCCCTGCCCTCATTACCCTTGGCCTCGCTACCCTATTGATAGTGGTAGATGGGGCACTCGTGACCTTACAAAAGTAGTGAAGGTTGATCATACATCAATGTCACATATCTTTAAACTTTACCCTAGCCCTTAAAAAACTACTAAAAACCTGGACAATTTAAAAGTTATAGCCGAAAAATTAGTCATCATTTAGAAACCATATTCAGCAAAGTAACTTTATGACCTTGGAAATTAGGGCAAGGTCACTCATTTTCACGTGACCTTCTTCAGTTTTTGTGCAAGAGCCAGAGGAAGTCTGCTGTCTGTGTGTGACCCTCAAAACTGGGTCAAGGTCACCCATCTACAAACTCAAACTAGCCCTTATAGGCAACTCAGGTACCAACATGACCTTGAAAATTAAATCAAGGTTACCAAACTTTAAACTTCTTCTAGCCCTAAGCAAGAACTATAGACCTGTATAGTAACCTAGTCCTAACTTAAAAACTTCTTGAGTTAATTTGCAGAAACCACAGGAATTCTACAATCTCTCTGTGACCCTCAAAACTGGGTCAAGGTCACCCATCTTCAAACTCAACCAAGCCCTTACAGAGAACCATAAAGCTGGGCCATATAAAAGTTCTAGCTCCAAGGTATAAATTATCATGCAGAAAGCATGAAACTATATTCAGTAAAGTAGCTCTGTGACCTATAAAATGATGTAAAGGTCACCCATCTTCAACTTCGCTTTGCCCCAAATATGGACTATAATCATGTGCAATATAAAAGTTCTAGCTTAAAAACCTCTTCAGTTATTGTGCGGAAACTAAAGTTGACTCAGGTACCACTGTGACCTTGGAAATTAGATCGTGGTCACCCATCTTTTAACTTTACCTAGCTTTTGACTAGAATGATGCACCTGTACAGTATCAAAGTCCTAGCTTATAATCTTCTTGAGTTATTGTGCAGAAACCACAGAAATTCTACAATCTCGCTCTGACCCTGAAAACTGGGTCAAGGTCACCCATCTTCAAACTCAACCTAGCCCTTACAGAGAACCATAAAGCTGTGCAATATAAAAGTCCTAGCTCCAAGGTATAAGTTATCATGCAGAAAGCATGAAACCGTTTTCAGTAAAGTGGCTCTGTGACCTTTAAAATGAGGTCAAGGTCATTTATCTTCAAACTTCGCCTAGCCCCAAATATGGACTATAATCCTGTGCAATATAAAAGTCCTAGCTTAAAAACCTCTTCAGTTATTGTGCGGAAACCAAAGTTGACTCAGGTACCACTGTGACCTTGGAAATTAGGTCATGGTCACTCATCTTCAAACTTTGCCTAGCTTTGACTAGAAAAATACATCTGTACACTATCAAAGTCCTAGCTTAAAAACCTCTTCAGTTATTGTGCGGAAACCGCAGTTTACCGACCGACCGACATGTGCAACGCTGTATGCCCCACCTTCTCGAAGGGGGGCATAAAAATGAACAACCTGTCAGGACTAAATTGAAAATTTTGTAACTTTTTATTTATGCTATTTCAGGACTAACCATTGAATTTGATCCTGGACATGGATATATATTTTAAATTTCTTCTGATTTCAACTGGAAAAAAAATTGTGTGACTTCTGCATGAAAAATGTGAAAATCCAACCAAATCAGAAAGAATGCTATAAAATTTCAAAAAAAAAAATTAAATGGTTAATTGCAGTCCAAAGTTGCCAGTCTCACTGCACACTAGCGTGACAGCTTCCACCTTAAACTTGGCATGGTAACAGAGCTAGTAAGGAAGTTGTCTATCTGACTTGGAATAAATGATATGCTTAAAATTATGCAAATTAGGTTTTTTCTAAAATTTAAAAGCTCCATATCTTCCAAACTATTGCAGATAGACACAAAATTTGAATGGGCACATATGGGTTTGTGACACCTGCCAATATAATGGATAGAAAATAAAAGTTGCAGAATTTCAATTTATCAGTTTGTGGCAAAACCACATCCAATGAACCATGAACCAAAGTTATTGGATTTTTTATTTTATGCAAATTAGCTGGATGTGCAAAATTTTAAATCTTGAATAGCTTCAAAACTGTTTTAGATGGAGGTCCCATTCCATCTTTAATTTTTGGGTTTTGTAACATAGCTGCATCCAATGAACCATAAACCAAAGTTGTAGGCTTTTAATTTATAAAAATTAGACAAATACACAAAATTCAAATCTTTGAATAGCTTCAAAACTGTTACAGATAAAAGTGTCATTCAAACTTGAATAGCTGGAATGTCGGACTTTTTGCCTGAAATGGATTTTGTGTGACATTTTCGACAATTATAGGAGTGTTGCTGTGGATATATGCGGATTTATATAGATAATCTGTGTGATATACCTGTTGTCGGTGTGTTCAGAAACGGAGAAATCATGTCAAACGTGAAGCGGGGTGGTGGTGCAGATGTGAGCTTCGTTTCATACCTTTCTATATAGGAGCTCCATGTGACGACGTTGTGGTTTTAGGCCCATCCGCCACCATCTTATTAGCACAAATAATTGACTGCACAGATAAATACACAATATTTTATTGCAGATATGGCCCCATGTGGGTTATTGAACGCACAGATGTTCCAGGTCCACTCTCTTAATCCACTACTCCCCCCCCCCTCCACCGCGTATATTAGCACGGAAGCTTGACTGACTGAACGTTACGAGCGCCTGTGGGTACAACTTGTACAAGGGACTCCTGCAGAGAACACTCAACATTACTAGGAAGTTTGATATTAGTTACTCAGTGTGCTTCTTGTACCTACATGTACCTGTGGCCCCCAATGGCCCTAAACTGGTCATGGTGTCAGAATTATAATGTTTATAACACTTTGAAAAGTGGTAACTGCAACTTAAGTGGTTCCACTGGTGACCCCCCAGAGTTTTGGAGCAAGACTTTCTGCCGGCACTGTAGGCCTATCCCAGTAACAGAAAATATGCCTAATAATGGAGAGAAACATGAACGTTTTGGGAGCAGCCAGTTGGCAGTAGTGGGTTTTGTAATGACACAGAAATCCCTGCCCTCACCCCCAAAACCTAAAGACATGCTGTTCTAAGTTAGTGCCATGTATAAGGACACAACTTTGCTGGTGCTCCAAAAACAATGAAGAACAGACTCACTCGGTTTATACTGAAAATATGGAATCATCTATTAAGTAGGCATAGGACTGGGGCCCAGCCATGGGTATTCCTTGCCTTTAGAAGTTTAGGCACCTGCCTTTTTCTGATAATTTTGCGAGTAAGTAATCTAGTCAAGAAACCAATTATTCATTGTTTCAACTAATAATATGTATACTGAACCAAACAAATAACGCAACTTTTTCATTTGGGTTTATTTTCACATTGGAACTGTATTTAAAGTTCAGAAATATACGAACCGTTGTTAAATCAGTCTAAAATAATGCACCAAGTAGTGTGACCTCAAGGTCGAGTACCCTACCTTGCCATGGGGTCATTTTCATGAATCAAGAGTGACTACAGCTGGCTATTTTACGCAAGTCTCTGACACCTGAAATTAAGGTTGCCAAGTCTTTGATTCTGCTACAGGAAAATGCCACATTGAAATCAGCCCAAGCGTAACTGTGTGCCAGGATATGAGGCTTTCAAAGTTTGGTGGTTGTGCTGAATCAAGGACAACTGCAGGATTCAGTGTTACCCACATGACTAAAACATTCTCAACTTTACTAAAATCATTGTCCATGGCGTGGGACCAAGAGTTAACCATTTTCCACAAAGCAGTCTCATATGAGTGTTTTGGTAGGAATCCTGATTGAGACTCGAGGATTAAAGGACGGACATAGTTGTATAGATGGGTGTGCACATGTCGTCCAATGATCTTTGACAAAACAGGTAATACTGAAATGGGACGGTAGTTTCCAGTCAACTGCAGTGATCCTGCCTTGTGCAGAGGGACAACTCTTGCTTCCTTCCATACATTTGGAAAAATTCCAGTATTGATACTTAAGTTAAAAATCTTCCAAAGAGGAATATAAATTTCTTGTGAAGCAATTTTAAGAACATTTGCACCAAGTTTGTCCAAAGCTGTAGCTTTGTTTTTCCGTAGTCCTTGGTATTGCTTTAAGACAAACTCTTGGGACATAAATGTATATCAAAGGATGCACCAGTAGGCAAAGTTGTGTTAATGAATTCTTCCAGGTTAGAATGAACTATAAATTCATTGTCCACATTTTCAATGTACTCATTTGTAATGTCAATGAAATAGTTATTGAAAGCATTAGCAATATCAATTTCATCTGTGATTTCTTTCTCACTGTCATTATGACTATCGGCACTTTTGTAACTTTGAATTCAGTGCGTTCTTTCATATATTTCCACAGATCACGTGAGCTCTTTGCGTTTTGTTCAATGAGAGTTCTATAATAGGTTTGCTTAGCGTCACGGATAAGCATATTGACTTTGTTTCTCCAAACCAAGTATAGATCATGATTGTTACTACTTTTATATCTGTCCCTGGTCTGCATGGCTGTAACTATCTCTTCAGTTAGCCATTCAGGTTGTACATGCTTTTTAACTCTTTTATTTTTCCAGGGAGCATCAATATCCAATAAGTCATTGAATAAGCAGTACCAACAGTCTAATGCATCATTTGGGTCAGAAAAGATATCTAAGACAGACCATGGCACCTGAGATAAATCTTTTCTGAATGCATCCTCATTAAGGTTTTTAAAAAGACCTGTATTTCATATTTATGTGAGCTTTTTTGATATTTCAGTTAGCTTTACGCACGAATATGGTAGGGTAATGGTCACTCATACCTTTGATAGGAACACTTACACACCGTACATTTTGATGGTCACTTACATAAATATGATCAAGCAGAGTCCTGGTAGTATTTGTTACTCTTGTTGGCTGGGTGATTATTTGAGATAGTTGAAAAGAATCTATAGTGTCCTACCAGTCTGCACTGCTACCATCCAGCCCTTTGTGGAGATCAATATTGAAATCTCCCATATTGAAAAGTTCTTTGTTTGCGACATATGCATTCTCAATTGATTGTTCAAAAGTGGGTATCCAATAATTCAATGTTTGAAATTGAGGTGTGTAAACAATACATATAAGAAAACCTGCATGTTTGGGAAATTTAATTTCTACCCATAATTGTTCAAGGTTCTCATGTTCCAAGTCAATGCGCCTGACATATGGTAGAGTCTTTTTGATGTAGGCAGCAACACCACCATGGGCCCCGTCTTTGCGATTCCGGCGTTCGACTGAATATTGGGAAATGTTACACTGGCTTCTGAATGGGAGTCATTTAACCAAGACTCGCTGATACCAAGGACATCCAGTTCATGTGTGGGTTCATTCAGGTATACATGGCGAGGTTGGTCAATTTTGCCATGGAGGCTCTGTACATTCCAGTGTCCAACCTTAAGGCCAGATGGTAGGTTCCTAGCTAAGCCTCTGATCTGGTCATTATTGTGTTTTGTATGGTTCTGGCTTGATCTGTTGCCATAATAAGCATGTACACCCCTATTTAATAAGAGGTAATGAAAGCTTGGCAGGTGAAGTGTCCACAAGTTTCCACCAGATAAGTTTGTATGTATACAACGGACACTTTTAATATAGCACCATTCATTGCACGACAACATAGAAAAAGCTGACAAAGTAGGCTGTGTATCTGCGGTCACATTAACCTTTGGGAAAAGTGTCACCCACTCAACTGGAACAGACAATAAATAAATAAATGTGATACTTTCATCAAATTAAGTACAATGTTCTAGATTTTATAAAATGCAGAAAGGTAAAAGAGTTGAAAATACCTTTACAAATGCTTTCTAAAACCACTTGGCCATATGAATGTCAAAAATTAATACAATAGTAGTGGATGCGCGATTACAGGGTATTGGCCCTGAACACAATGGCAGCTGGACATATCCGTTTTGTAAATATATTGGCAGGTCATATGTATAAAATTCAAATGACGTTTACGACAACCATTGTCTGTGAAAGTACAAATTAAATAAATTTACAACCAGAAAGGAAATATAAATACACACACACACACACACACACACACACACACACACACACACACACACACACATATATATATATATATATATATATATATATATATATATATATATATATATATATATATATATATATATATATATGTATATGTATACATACCGATGGTGAAAGAATTTCAAGGATGAAGTTGATAGTTATGGTCCAGACAGGTTGTGCACGTGTAGGAGTAGAGGAAACCACACAACACCGAAGATATTGCCAAAATATTAATAAAAATAAAAATTCCTTGTCATATACGGAAGTTTACATTGCCTCGCACTATTGTTTCAAGCTTTCACTGTTTTATCTTTATGTTTAACTGTTCAATTCCGTTCTTACGATACATAAGGTAATTTGCTTTTAATTAGTGTCATATTCACACGTCGAAATTAAAATAAAACATGTTTAATAAGCTGTATAAAATTCCCATTTTCTTTAATATTTCAGTTTCAGATGAGACAGGCTATATGCAAGTCAATGACTTAAATGTTTTTATTTTTAATGCCCACGATAATTGTTTCCCTGCTAAACACATACACATGATTTGTTATTCCAATCTTATATTGCCGAAAAGCTAATGCACTCTCTCGTCGTGGGGTTGAATTGAATGCAAGGCGTGTCCCCAATACCATCATAAATGTTTTGTTATTTTATTCAAGCTCTCCAGACTCGAATACTCACTAAACTAATGTCTTCACAATATGCAATAGCTTCAAAACACTTATGGCAAATCCCGCACTTAAGAAAAATCCTGTATTCTCTTTGAAGTATATCAACATAAAGAAAATACAATAGAGGAGAGGAGATGAAATTCCACGCCACTTCCACACACTTCGTTTGTAGACCTGAAACTTTTAGAGGAATATCTTGCCATTTTGGACTGACATTCCACCTTACATAGGAATCTTTTAACATCATATGCATGGATTGAAATTTCTGTCCAATAACAATCTAAAAAGTCGATCATATTTTTATCTATCAAATGTCTTATTTGTGTCAGTAAAACAACTGTATAGAATAGTATTAATAAGTAATAATTCATGGGTTCTTTCAAAATCAATCCGGGCAAAGGGTTAGAATGTTGACCTTTATATGCAAATTCAAATCATCTAAATCCATACATTTATTTCTTCCCTAACATATCATCCTATTACAAGTGGAAACACCTCGTTGATATGAATAACTCGTTTTATTAATTGGTTGACAATGCCATGCGACACATGAGATAGGTGCTGCCGACATGCTGAATAGTGTCCGACGTGTCGTATTGTATTTGGGATTTATTTGAGATTCTGTATGTGTGTGATGATCGGTTATTAAGTTTACAAGACTTCCGAATGCTAACTACTGCACCACAAGCCGGTCATCACTGTTTGAAGTCAATTAAATGAGCACTTACTGTGTGTGTATGAATGATTCTCTTATCCTTTGAATGTTGAATTGTTCGGTAATTCTTTAATCCCTGCATGTTGCTGTATTTGACTTTGCCCTCATAGTTGAGTTGGAATTTATGAATGTGAGTATATTTCTGAACTATTTACTATATTTGTCCTTTCTGCTCCATACTCTTGTCATGAAACTCACCAGGTCAATAACTTTCATGACAGGCAGAAAGACTTATTTACTGCATCGTTGATATTTTTCTTATCTATTTAGCAGGTAGTTCATTTGTTCACAGTTGTATATTATTGCATTGCAACTGTCATGTTTGCCCACAAGTTAAATCTCTCCAAATGCTTTACTATATATAATAACACCAACCGATTTAACTTCACTGCGAATTCTGGGATTGTGATATTGGTAAACTGCGAAAAAATGGTGTTCGAATTTGTGGAATACATCGAATCAACCGTTATGTGTAGGTGATTAAATTCCATAGTTATACTTTCATCGATCGCGTCCTTTCTAACAAGTGATATCCCAGCTGCTCTCTGATAGGCTGAAAGTTTGCGTTGCAGTTAATAGGATGTATTCATATCTAAATGCGGTCCTCCTCTAACACCTATTGAGCAAAAGAGGGAACCACGTGCACCAGGGCAGATCCATGTATTCAGCATGGTCAAATGTACTTTCTCAACAAAGTGAACAACACAAACACACAATAATCTAAAGAAAATGTATTAACAAATATTTGAAACATAAAGGATGCCTAAAATAATTAGAAATTGTCTCTCTTTTGGTTGAAAAGGTGTCATTTATGGATGTTTATATAGTGTACATAATACAAATCTGCCCTGATCATGGTGGAAGCATCAGTCTGTTGACCCGGCAACACAGGAAGTGAGCAGGATTGCAGTTGAATATGAATGTCTCCTATTGTCATGTAAGGAAACGGAGAAATCTTGTCAAATGTGAATTGGGATGATGGTCCAGATGTAAATCCGGTTTCCAACCTTTCGGTGTGCGAACTACGCCTGACGACGTAATCCCCCCCCCAATCTTATTAGCTCGACTGATTGACTGCACAAACGGATACACAATATTTTATTGCAGATGAGGCCCTATGTTGGTTACTGCACTTACATAATTATGTTCTAGGTTCACCCTCTCTGTCCTCTTCTCGCCTCTTATTAGCACGAATGCTTGCCTGACTGAATATTACGAGCGCCTGTGAGACACAAACCATATTCATATACCTAATCTGGCCATTAATGCAAGGGCAAAGTTTTATCAGTCTGCAGGCAGACAAAGAAGGCATGGCTTCGAAACTATTATAATATCGAGTCCTGTATAGGCAGTTTCACGCAAAAATGGTAGCAGCAAAGTGCCGTCAAATGGATCAACGAGAACCAGAAATTATCTGCTTTACAGCGAATCTGTCTGAATATATTTACAATGAAGAACCTTTCTTTTTTGGTAAATTTAACACATGGTGCCAGCTTACTATGCTTATGCTCTAGGATTACCATAAACATGCAGAAATGGTCCCTATCTGATTACTTTTGAAACTACAAAGTATCAGAGATTTTAACTTTTTCTTATAATCTAATTTACATAATCTAAAATCCTTTGAATGACACATACGTCTGTCGCAGCTTTGAACTCATTTTACATTTGAATTTGAAGCTCATTAATAAAATAATTTTTAAAATGTCACAAGTGTGCCGTGTTGTTCATTGGATGCATGTATATTCCAAATGCGAGTGAGTGGAGATTAGGATGGTCTCTGTGTCTATTATAAGTTTCAAGATGATAAACATTTAAGGAGTTTATTCAAGCTTGTTCGTAAAAATTGATTTCGGTCATCATTTCATGGGATGCACTTTCATCACACGTCTATCGATAAAAGTTAGAATGGCATTTCTATCTACTTCTAGAGACATGCAACACTTCAATTTTCAAATACAATTGACATCAATTTAAGGTCTGTGGCTATCCTGGGACATGTGTTTATGACTGCCCTGAGTAGTCATTAGGTGATGGATTGTTATGGACATTTCAGAAGTGTGTTACTCTGGCAAAAGGATGAACTATTGCAAGGGTTAAAGGAAGAAATCAAAGATAATTGTGAAACCTTCTATAAAATATTTGAAGGTAGTTGCGCTAGCTTGAAAGAAAGGAAGGTTTACCCCATGCTATCTGATGATAATGATGTGCAGCTTTGTGACTGTAAACTGTTTGATCTTTTCCTTTCTTTTCTTTTCTTTTTTTTTTTTTTACATTTTTCTAAGAACCGTTTCTTACAATCGCTTAAAGGCTTTGTACATATTTCTTAGCAAATTCAGACATCCCTTACATTGTGTCACACTTTCTAACAGATTCCCTGCATTTCTTTTTTAAAATCCTACATATGTAACATACAAGAATATGTCAGAAATTTGCTCATTTACAATTTCTTGCCAATTTCTTATTATTTCCTTACTTTTTTTTACGTGAGAGACTGTCAAAAGGTGGCAAGCCCTTGCAGGTGGATTCACCCAAGTTCGCTGGGCCGTTCTATAAGATGCTGAAACAGAGAAAGAGAGAGAGAGAGAGAGAGAGAGAGAGAGAGAGAGAGAGAGAGAGAGAGAGACAGAGAGAGAGAGAGAGAGAGAGAGGAGATGATTTTCAGAAGCTAGTCGAGCCTTACAGGTAAATTCACCCGTGTCTACACTCTGCTGTGCGATCCCCAAAGGTCACTTGCAGACTGAATGTATTGATCTGGTTCTCGCAATGTATTCTCAATGTGCCAGAATGCCTTCATTCTTGTTTTAATTTTACTGTTCTTTCCAGTAAAATTTGTTTTACAGGTTGTGTGTGTGTGTGTGTGTGTGTGTGTGTGTGTGTGTGTGTGTGTGCCTTTGTTGCTGAACAAAGTGGTCCCTTTCACGTTGCTATCGTTCATATACTTTTCTGATGTATAGATACAGAGTTCAAAACGTGTGCTTATTTACTCCAATGGTCTGCTATACTTTTGGGAAAGCATAATTGTTTTCATGCTTTTTCTTCTTCTTTTTGTGGGATTTGGGTGTTAAAGAGTGGTTCTGATCTAAACTTTATATCTAGACCGACATCGTATAATCTACACGTATGTGCAAAGGCAACAATATGTTGGAGTTTCTTCATTTCTCCGGTTTTGTTGAGGATAAAGTACAGAATCATGCGAGAACATGCCAAGACATTATTGTCAAGCACTCGTCAATAAATAAATATATATATATATATATATATATATATATACAACATGAAAATTGGTCTCAAAGCAGACCACCAAAATGTGACATGGGGTCCACCAGTCCTGGGAATTGACTGCAATTGCATCCGTTTGACTTAGCGCCTGTATTTACATCCATCCTGCAGTACGTACAACTGACTGCTAGTTGTGGTGGTAGACTAGATACTTTGCAAACAAACTTCACTTAGAAAGCAGTTAACCGTACCATGGAAACATCATGTAATAAAATGAACGGATTGTATGTATAAACAAGGTATATCAACACTATGAAACACAATACATGTCCAGGTGCCTTGCGCGCAAAATGATGAGAATCACGATGACCTGTTGTATGTGTGAGACGGATGCCTTAACAAGAAAATGCACATTGTGAGTAAGTCACTAATGGAAGATGTCAACACATTTAAGTATATCACAGGCTCGTGGTGGTTTGGCTTCCTCGAATAAGATACATATTTAATTTGCCACCACATCCATCACAAAGGGCATATCAAATTGACATCGATTACATGCAGAAATCTTCTACAACCTAGCAACGGCCCAATGAAAAAACTGCAAAAAATAAACTGTTACCCGTTACCTTCTCATCGGTCCGTACATTAGCTGGACAACTGCGTCCCTGAAGTAACCCTGTTTCCCTTACTAAAATGAAATATGACGGATTATGTTCGACAAAAGGCATCGCTGATGGTATGTATTATAAATATCAAGTTATCTCTTGTGTATATATATATTGTATATATATATATATATATATATATATATATATATATATATATATATATATATATACATGGATGGACAGAGGGACACAGAAAGAGAGAGACATAGGAACAGAGAGAGAGACAGAGAGAGACAGATGAATTTCAGAAGCTAGTCGGGCCTTACAGGTAAATTCACCCGTGTCTACTCTGCTGTGCGATCCCCAAAGGTGACTTGCAGACTGGATGTATTGATCTGGTTCTCGCAATGTATTCTCACTATTCAGAGAGAGAGAGAGAGAGAGAGAGAGAGAGAGAAGGGAGAGAGAGAGAGAGAGAGAGAGAGAGAGAGAGAGAGAGAGAGAGAGAGAGAGAGAGAGAGAGAGAGAGAGAGAGAGAGAGAGAGAGAAATTACTTAAACATTTAATGGTGAGAACCAGAAATAGTTCTTGCCAGTTTTTACTGGGGTTTCAATGAATATTATGACCAGTCATACATTGGCAGAATTTTTCAACTTTGGGGTGAACATGTCTAAAATTTGCGTTCATTACTTTTCTTTTTTTTTTTCTTACAGTAAAACAGTCATGAAAACCCCGCTAGTGACCTTGTGTGGCCTGAATACATTTTTTTTTCAATAGATATCAGACTATTTGGTATGTATTTATATTTTTCACTCAAATTGTTGCGCAGATATACTAAGTTTTTTGAAGGATACTATAATATTGACGTTTTATGTTGCAAATTCAATTCACACAAAGTCAACTGAAAAGGAGAATGATATTGGCTGTTTTGAATTTGAACATTTTGAGTATAAATATGCAGAATGACCACCAGATTGATTGATCTCATGTCATAAGGTGCGTGCGTTCCCGTGCACTCAGATCGCAGAACGCGTGAACAAAGCTGCTGACTCTTAAACATGACAAAGTGAAGGTTAAAACGTTTTTGCTTTTAGGAATCTTACCAAATATCACAACCCCACACGGGGACATACGTAAGTGCACTGCTGGTAATCCTGACATTCATTGGAGAACATGGCAGCACTGGATATTATGACGCACACGGAATGGTTGGTTCAAATAGAAAACAGCATTTCTCCTCCGTTGGCGTCAGGAGCACATTCACCGATGTCAGTTTGCTTCGGAAAAAGGAAAAATACAATGAAGGCAAGATAATTGACAATGACAACCGCTACCAAGACAAAAGCATAAAAGAATCCCACAACCAACAAAAAAATGGAAAGATTCGTGTTAAACGAACAGCAAAAGATGGGCTCCATGATGATCCAAATGCAACGATATCGCATAACAAAGGAGTGAACCCCCCTGCGCCGCATGGCAAAACACGAGGCAGTGCATGGAGGCTGGCTGTTGCTTGTGGGCTGTCCGTTGTCATTTCCCTCTCAAACGGTTTCGTAATATATGTTTTCCTTCGAAACAAGGATCTGAGAACACCCACCAATTTGTTGATACTATCAATAACAATAGCAGATTTGTGCATCGGCTTGGTGGCTATTCCTTTGCGATCAGCCGACGAGGTTTTAGAACGTTCTTGCGTGGCCTTCCAATTTTCTATTTTCCTTAATACAGTTTGTTTAACCGCCACAGTTGTTTCAATGGTGGCGATATCTATACATAGGTTTCATTCTGTAGTGTTTCCTTGGAAGCCACGTTTCACGAAGACCTGTATTGTCATAACAGATGGCCTCGTATGGACCTACTCAATCTTAGAAAATATTTTCATATTCGCAGTTGGTAATCTATTATGTGATAATTCACAACAATTATTGGACAGTAAAGCAAAATTCTGGAGAATATTCAAAACAGTGAAACTTTGTGTTACATTCTTGGTCCCACTGTTTGTGATTGTGATATTATACACAATCATTTCCTTAAAGCTGAGGAAAAATAATTTCGTTCAATCAGAAAACTCTCGCAAACGTAAAATCCGTGCAGTAAACATGATGATTTTGATTGTTTTACTGTTCTTTATCTGCTGGTTACCGGGCATGATGTTTGAAATACTGCAGGCGTGGGTACTTGCTCCGGGAACAATTACACCTGATGTTCAATATATGGGCTTTCTGCTCACTTGCTTGAACTCTGTGCTTAACGTTATGGTGTATGTATATTTTAATCCAAATTTTCAGAATGCTATTATTAAAACGCCAGTGTGTCTGTTTTGCTGCAAAAGACTGAGGAAAATCAGACCAAGCGTCCCGACAGTGACCGGCCAAATAAGAGACCAAGCAGGAAGAAGCAATGTATTGCGTCATTGGTGATGAAACAGATCAAAAACAATAGTGAATAGGCTTTCCAAGCATACTTTGTACTTCTGAGTAATTATTATATGTGATACCTTAATTTGCGACGTCCGCAATTGTCTCCATCATATTTACTAATCATGTGCTATCATGCTGACTTTACTCACACTTTAATTTTGTCTTTTTGTTCGTGAGAAGCATTGTAATAATTAAGAGTCTGGAGCTGCGTTTGCAAATTTGTTCAGACATACCACAGTTGGCCCCAGTGATAGCAGATCGGCGCACCCTTAGTTGGGGTCATCCTAGCCTATTGGTAACGTGATAATTCTTTTACTCATTCACCACTTTTCCTGTATTGTCACTTTGGCACTTATCTACAAATGTATCACTTGGTCAATTAAAGTTGCTCTGAATCAGACTCTAATCAGCAGTATCACTATAAAACGATTGCATCAGACAAAAAATATCTCGTGAGAAATACAATGGATGGCTTCATGGGTCCTTCGACCTTGGACAGCCCAAGACCATATAGATCCCGATACTCACGAAGTTGATTACGTGGCATTCCGGCACCGTTGCGCACTTGATCAGGGCACGTGTGAGCTACATACTCGATCTTGGTGGACTATTATCTCCATGGTGTCACAATTAAGAAATGAGGGTGGATTTTGTGTGTGTTATGGCATAATGACGCGGGTGATTGAAGCTAACATCGTGGGCGTGGCGCACGCCAGTGCGCGTCACCCGATGCCAATTTCAATCACCCGCGTCACTATGCCATAACACACAAAAAACCGACCCTCATTGCTTATATTTACATTTCCCTCCTAATTTTTCTGCTCAGTTACACGAAATTTAGAAATATAATACATAAAATTAAGAGAAACGTCCAGAAACTGATTTACCAAGCATGTTCAAGTGTGAAGTTCCGGAAACCCAGGTGGCCGTGGCTTACTGGAATGTGGGCGGGACACTCGTGTTATGGTTCCATAGCACACAAGGCTACTGTGTTATGTTTTCATAACACACCAGGCTCTCTCCTATACTTGCTATGTTAAAAGTTAGATTGAATGTAAATATTTAAGAAATGAGGGTCGATTTTGGTGTGTGTTATGGCATAATGACGCGCGTGGTTGAAGCTGACATCGTGGGCGTGGTGCACGACAATGCGCCTCGCCCGATGACAGCTTCAATCACGCGCGTCATATTGCCATAACACACACAAAAGCGACCCTCGTTGCTTACATTTATATTTCCCTCTTAATTTTCTGCTCAATAACACAAATTGTAGAAACTTTTTTACATAGAATTAAGAAAAACGATCAAAAACTGATTTGCCGAGCATGTTCACATTGACTTTGTGCCTGTCAGAGCATTTGTGTGATATCCACTGTCATAAAATCTATGGACAGTGACATTGTGCCTATGAGAGTATCAGTGTGATAATCTGGAATTATAATATATTCAATGACATTGTGCCTATCAGAGCATTTGTGTGATGACCAGTGTAATGAAATCTATGGGCATCGATATTGTGCCTATAAGAGCATTTGTGTGATAATCTGGAATTTTAATGTTTTTCTAAAATGAAGGAACATGAATTTTTTTTCAAAGTTACCCAATACCTCATGATTTGGTCGGGAATTTTACTTTGTATTTGTTTTTGTATATATTTTTGTATTTTAATGATATTGTCTGGATTTATTAAAATTGATTTTGTACATCAGCTTGTGTTTTCTATGTCATTATTATCCAAAAGCTGTATTCGTGCTATTAATTTTTTTTTTTTAAGTTTTTCCTCAAGAAAAAAGTTCCTGATTTCTGAGAAACCCTCAAAATTATCATTGCAATAATAGTGAATCTGGTAATAAATGTCATTTCTATTTTTGTGTGGGAGAAACTTCAAAATCCAGTATGTTAGTTCACAGGCACAAAATAATTTGCTTTCCATAGCCATATGCTGATGAATGATCAATTACAGAGTGATTCAATTCATACATATTCAGTTTGCACCTGTAATAGACAGTTGGTCAGTGGTCAGCCAAAATTACCAACAAAGTAGTACACAAAGTAGTGATGCGAATGACATCCCCCCCCCCCCCAAAAAAAAAATAAGTACCTTAGAAATGTTTGTTATTAAGCCGAAATGCATAATTGTGTTGCTTGGCCACATGTTCAAGTTTTGTGTATCTAATACTGAAACTTCTCATGCAACTATTATGGTATCTAAGTTTGAAGAATTTATTTGTAAGCAAAAAAAAAAATACAGGCCTTTCCCCAAAAGGTGTACTCTGTGTACTAATTTGAAATTTTACTTTTTGGGCTGACTCAGTAAATCTGGATATATTTGTCATTTCTGTTTTGGTGTGGGAGAAACTTCCAGCATTTTAATTTACAGGCACAGAATAACTTGATTTGCATAGATATATGCAAATCAAAATTAACAGATGGCTGATTGATTATGGAATGATCTCATTCAGATTTTCAATTTCCACCTGTAATAGAGAGTTGATTCTGGGCCAGCCAAAATTACCAGCATTTCCACAATAGTACACAACGTAAGAGAAACTTGCCCCCCCCCCCCAAAAAAAAATAGTAAAAAATGTTTTGTTCTAGCCAGAATGCATAGTCGTGCTGTTTGACCATATCGAGGCAAAATGCATTGTTGTGCTGTTTGACCATATCGAGGCAAAATGCATTGTTGTGTTGTTTGACCATATCGAGGCAAAATGCATTGTTGT
This sequence comes from Hermodice carunculata, assembly GCA_964020975.1. Classification (NCBI taxonomy): domain Eukaryota; kingdom Metazoa; phylum Annelida; class Polychaeta; order Eunicida; family Amphinomidae; genus Hermodice; species Hermodice carunculata. Next base: position 4,067,482 of record OZ026623.1, on the reverse strand, counting down.
GTTGTTTGACCATATCGAGGCAAAATGCATTGTTGTGTTGTTTAGCCATATGTTCAAATCCAAATTTTGTGTATCAAATACATCTCATGCAAATATCATGGATATTTCAGTTTGAAGAATTTATTTGCAAGCAAAGAAACACATTTTTTGTTTATTTTTAAAAAGACCCACAGTTGCCCATAGGCCTCTCCCCCAAAATGTGTAATTTGTGTACTCATGGGAAACTTCATATTTTTGGCTGGGCTCCTGAATCAATTAAAAAAAAAAGGGCGGGGGGTAATTTTTGTAGCTTGCCCTGAGGCCAGCTTTGGAATACAGAATTTGAAAAGCCCAGAAAGAAATTGGCTTGATTTAATCTCTACCCCCCCCCCTTTTTTTTTTTTTGAGTGAAATTGAAGATATAAAAAGCAAATATATGAATATTCAAAGCTGGAAACCATTCATATTTGGTCAGATGTTTTCACTAAATTGGTTGAAATATAAGGCAAATAGGAACTCTTGAGACTTGTTGGAACAATTTTTCTCTCAAATTGTAAAGTTGTGGTTAGCTGGTATGAAAATGCCTCTCATTCTGGGACCAAACTTTGATAAAATTGCCAGCTTTACACATCCTGGCACTTGAATGTAGTGATATTTTTATTTTTCAATCACAAAACATTGTGTATGGCAATTTCAAATTCACTGGTCAAGATTTAAGTTTCTATTTTCATAGCACTAATATTTGCAATAATGACTTACTTTGAAGGGAAAAGATAAATGTATTGTAGCTCAAGAAATTTCTTCTGCACTTTACTTGATTTCATGCAACTGCTCAATGTGCAAAAATTAGGTTGTATATCACATCATTATATCATATTATGTAGCATTTTGGTACCACTAAATTAAAATGTGTGAAAATTTGAAAGCTGAGAAAAATGAAGTTTCCATGAAAATTTCTTGAACTACAGTCCATGAATCTGGATCTTTTCGTATGGACAACACAACCACTCCGGATTTCACTTTACAACACAAGTTTATTTACAAAAAAAAATGACAACCATGGAAACATTTACAGAGCAAAAATATTTCACTTGGTTTTGGTAGCACATAACTTGGCACTGTCCACCATGAAAATAGAGACACCACATTCCCATTATATTAAATTTGTTCACAACTTATGGCTGCAGTAGGTATCACTTTACTTCAGCTCTCTAACTCGTATTAAAAAATATTTCACTTGGTTCTGGTAGCACCCCTTTTCACTGTCCACTACCAAAATAGATACATCACAGACCCATGATTCGTAAATTGTTCACAACTTATGGCTTCAGTAGGTATCGCTTTTTTACTTCAGCTCTCTGACTCGTGTCTCATCACACATAGTGCCTGGCAAAACTCTTCAATTCCAACCACATAAGCACTGTCCCATAGTTCGCCTTTGACCTGCAGTGGCAGCCATGCACGTATGAATCGCACCACTTTGGGGGGGTATGTGTAGTGACATCCCTCTGGTCCCACTTCTTTGATCTACATAAAAAAAAAAAAAAATGCATTTTTAATGACAAAGTGAATAAAGTACAGCATACATGTATTTCACTGAGCAAGAAATGAGTTTGTGACAAAGATTGTTTACTTCTTTTATTGAGCCAACAAAACTGTTGCATGTGATGTTTATAATGTCAATGGAATAACAATGATGTCTCTACATTCCAGCATTCTATTTCATACAGAATAATATCTCTGAATTAAAACCTGATGGTATAATAATGATTTCCTGAAACACAACCAAATTGAATAGATAGTGACAGATGTCTGGAAGCTGCTATAGAATTATATGTTATAACATGTCTAGAGCTGCAGATATCAAAAAGCATATCTTAGGATTTTTTTTTTATCTGACCTCATAACAAGGGACATATAGCAAGTCCCCAGTCTTACAGAAGGGTTCACTGAAATAAAAACGAATGGCAGTAATAAAATGCATGTATACCTTCAGTCTCCGGGCCCAACAACTATACTGGAGGAACCTGATTCTCCTCTGGCTTGCGTTGCCTTTGCTCTTCATTGTGGCCACTGCCATGTCCAGGTTGTCTGCAAAAAGCTGACCATCATACCTGAAGTCACAAAAATTATACTACCCAACATTCTAGTACTGGGCTGCATATGCATGTAGTAAACTACACCCACCCACCCACCCACACACACCCACCCACACACACCCACCCACACACACACACACACACAGACAGAGGCCTGGCACACAAATAGAGAAATGCACTAATTGAGTTTTGAGTTAAGTATATTTATTATGTCCCATTTTTACACAGAAAGTTTATTCATTCTGGTTGTCTGGCATTTCCTCACATACGGCACTGCCAGATCTTTTCCTTTTACCGCCGGTCCTGTCCTTGGCATAAGATAACCAGTTTTTTGTGACATCAGCAATGGCCTGCATTGTTGACTCCTTGCAGAGAGGGTTCCGTCGAACAGATTCTGAAATAAAGATATCTTAATGCAAGACAACATATTTTGATTGTTTCATGTTAGAGAAGTCTCCATCTGAAGAGCTTTCACCAGCTTACACTACATATAATTTGTTGAACATACAACCTTTTTCAATTTTATTATTTAAAAATGTTAGTAGGGGAATATAGGGAATCAGTGATTTTTCTCAATCTGGAAAGGATGTTTTGAATATATGCCAAATAACATTCCTGATGCACCCAAGTTAAATGTGTCCTTGAACAAGGATTGGTTTAAACATATTTTTATTTCAAAAGTACAATTAGGAAACAAGGATTAAAGTATGAGATACAGAAATGATTCTGTATGATTTAATAATAATTGTGAAGGTCAGCGGTAGTTTCCAGAACATTGACATTTTGCATAATCTGTATCAAAAACAAGGTTTCAGAGAGGAAGAGTTAGAAACTCTACATCCTTATCAATTTTACACAATAGTCTTTTCAACAATGCATGACAAAACAGCAGTCACTTGTAAAAATAGGAGACTATTATAAACTGATTACAATCCTTTTCACAGAAAGTAAACACATGCAGCAATGACACTTTTAATTTCTTACTTTCAAGAACTACTCGAAGCCGTAGGGATGAAAAGCCTGTCTTATCTCCCTTGCCTGCCCAATTCAACCTCTGTGCAAGAGGACTGGTGAAGAGGGCACTCACTGTGTGTCTGACAGTATCAGCAACTGTATTGCCCCCAATGGTGCCCAGATAAGCTACCTACAAGAAAAGTTAGGACAGTACATTAAAATGACAATTGCAAAGTAGTGTGCTGAATCCAAATCTCGTACACTTAAAAATACATACCTGATTGCACATGATTTGTTTTGAAACAAATTGCAGCAGGATATAATTACACTTTTCTGAATGTTTAACAACTTAAGTCATTTGCAGTTATTAGGGGATCTTTTTATTGTATCATTTTGACTGGTCTAACCCTTGCCTTGTGACAGACCCGGTTACTGAAGATGTTAATTTTGTCTGAGAAAACTGCCTTCAAAAACCAAAACCCCAATTTTCTACAATACAAGTTCACAGGATGCATCAATATCGATACAGTTATTCTAATTAACAAAGAAACAAGATATGTTTGTAAAAGATAGATGCCCCCTGCCCTCATTACCCTTGGCCTCGCTACCCTATTGATAGTGGTAGATGGGGCACTCGTGACCTTACAAAAGTAGTAAAGGTTGATCATACATCAATGTCACATATCTTTAAACTTTACCCTAGCCCTTAAAAAACGACTAAAAACCTGGACAATTTAAAAGTTATAGCCGAAAAATTAGTCATCATTTAGAAACCATATTCAGCAAAGTGGCTTTATGACCTTGGAAATTAGGGCAAGGTCACTCATTTTCACGTGACCTTCTTCAGTTTTTGTGCAAGAACTAGAGGAAGTCTGCTGTCTGTGTGTGACCCTCAAAACTGGGTCAAGGTCACCCATCTACAAACTCAAACTAGCCCTTATAGGCAACTCAGGTACCAACATGACCTTGAAAATTAAATCAAGGTTACCAAACTTTAAACTTCTTCTAGCCCTAAGCAAGAACTATAGACCTGTATAGTAACCTAGTCCTAACTTAAAAACTTCTTGAGTTAATTTGCAGAAACCACAGGAATTCTACAATCTCTCTGTGACCCTCAAAACTGGGTCAAGGTCACCCATCTTCAAACTCAACCAAGCCCTTACAGAGAACCATAAAGCTGGGCCATATAAAAGTTCTAGCTCCAAGGTATAAATTATCATGCAGAAAGCATGAAACTATATTCAGTAAAGTAGCTCTGTGACCTATAAAATGATGTAAAGGTCACCTATCTTCAACTTCGCTTTGCCCCAAATATGGACTATAATCATGTGCAATATAAAAGTTCTAGCTTAAAAACCTCTTCAGTTATTGTGCGGAAACTAAAGTTGACTCAGGTACCACTGTGACCTTGGAACTTAGATCGTGGTCACCCATCTTTTAACTTTGCCTAGCTTTTGACTAGAATGATGCACCTGTACAGTATCAAAGTCCTAGCTTAAAATCTTCTTGAGTTATTGTGCAGAAACCACAGAAATTCTACAATCTCGCTCTGACCCTGAAAACTGGGTCAAGGTCACCCATCTTCAAACTCAACCTAACCCTTACAGAGAACCATAAAGCTGTGCAATATAAAAGTCCTAGCTCCAAGGTATAAGTTATCATGCAGAAAGCATGAAACCGTTTTCAGTAAAGTGGCTCTGTGACCTTTAAAATGATGTAAAGGTCATTTATCTTCAAACTTATCCTAGCCCCAAATATGGACTATAATCCTGTGCAATATAAAAGTCCTAGCTTAAAAACCTCTTCAGTTATTGTGCAGAAACCAAAGTTGACTCAGGTACCACTGTGACCTTGGAAATTAGGTCATGGTCACCCATCTTCAAACTTTGCCTAGCTTTGACTAGAAAAATACATCTGTACACTATCAAAGTCCTAGCTTAAAAACCTCTTCAGTTATTGTGCGGAAACCACAGTCTACCGACCGACCGACATGTGCAACGCTGTATGCCCCACCTTCTCGAAGGGGGGCATAAAAATGAACAACCTGTCAGGACTAAATTGAAAATTTTGTAACTTTTTAGTTATGCTATTTCAGGACTAACCATTGAATTTGATCCTGGACATGGATATATATTTTAAATTTCTTCTGATTTCAACTGGAAAAAAAATTGTGTGACTTCTGCATGAAAAATGTGAAAATCCAACCAAATCAGAAAGAATGCTATAAAATTTCAAAAAAAAAATTAAATGGTTAATTGCAGTCCAAAGTTGCCAGTCTCACTGCACACTAGCGTGACAGCTTCCACCTTAAACTTGGCATGGTAACAGAGCTAGTAAGGAAGTTGTCTATCTGACTTGGAATAAATGATATGCTTAAAATTATGCAAATTAGGGTTTTTCTAAAATTTAAAAGCTCCATATCTTCCAAACTATTGCAGATAGACACAAAATTTGAATGGGCACATATGGGTTTGTGACACCTGCCAATATAATGGATAGAAAATAAAAGTTGCAGAATTTCAATTTATCAGTTTGTGGCAAAACCACATCCAATGAACCATGAACCAAAGTTATTGGATTTTTTATTTTATGCAAATTAGCTGGATGTGCAAAATTTTAAATCTTGAATAGCTTCAAAACTGTTTTAGATGGAGGTCCCATTCCATCTTTAATTTTTGGGTTTTGTAACATAGCTGCATCCAATGAACCATAAACCAAAGTTGTAGGCTTTTAATTTATAAAAATTAGACAAATACACAAAATTCAAATCTTTGAATAGCTTCAAAACTGTTACAGATAAAAGTGTCATTCAAACTTGAATAGCTGGAATGTCGGACTTTTTGCCTGAAATGGATTTTGTGTGACATTTTCGACAATTATAGGAGTGTTGCTGTGGATATATGCGGATTTATATAGATAATCTGTGTGATATACCTGTTGTCGGTGTGTTCAGAAACGGAGAAATCATGCCAAACGTGAAGCGGGGTGGTGGTGCAGATGTGAGCTTCGTTTCATACCTTTCTATATAGGAGCTCCATGTGACGACGTTGTGGTTTTAGGCCCATCCGCCACCATCTTATTAGCACAAATAATTGACTGCACAGATAAATACACAATATTTTATTGCAGATATGGCCCCATGTGGGTTATTGAACGCACAGATGTTCCAGGTCCACTCTCTTAATCCACTACTCCCCCCCCCTCCACCGCGTATATTAGCACGGAAGCTTGACTGACTGAACGTTACGAGCGCCTGTGGGTACAACTTGTACAAGGGATTCCTGCAGAGAACACTCAACATTACTAGGAAGTTTGATATTAGTTACTCAGTGTGCTTCTTGTACCTACATGTACCTGTGGCCCCCAATGGCCCTAAACTGGTCATGGTGTCAGAATTATAATGTTTATAACACTTTGAAAAGTGGTAACTGCAACTTAAGTGGTTCCACTGGTGACCCCCCAGAGTTTTGGAGCAAGACTTTCTGCCGGCACTGTAGGCCTATCCCAGCAACAGAAAATATGCCTAATAATGGAGAGAAACATGAACGTTTTGGGAGCAGCCAGTTGGCAGTAGTGGGTTTTGTAATGACACAGAAATCCCTGCCCTCACCCCCAAAACCTAAAGACATGCTGTTCTAAGTTAGTGCCATGGATTTGGACACAACTTTGCTGGTGCTCCAAAAACACTGAAGAACAGACTCACTCGGTTTATACTGAAAATATGGAATCATCGATTAAGTAGGCATAGGACTGGGGCCCAGCCATGGGTATTCCTTGCCTTTAGAAGTTTAGGCACCTGCCTTTTTCTGATAATTTTGCGAGTAAGTAATCTAGTCAAGAAACCAATTATTCATTGTTTCAACTAATAATATGTATACTGAACCAAACAAATAACGCAACTTTTTCATTTGGGTTTATTTTCACATTGGAACTGTATTTAAAGTTCAGAAATATACGAACCGTTGTTAAATCAGTCTAAAATAATGCACCAAGTAGTGTGACCTCAAGGTCGAGTACCCGACCTTGCCATGGGGTCATTTTCATGAATCAAGAGTGACTACAGCTGGCTATTTTACGCAAGTCTCTGACACCTGAAATTAAGGTTGCCAAGTCTTTGATTCTGGGACAGGAAAAGGCCACATTGAAATCAGCCCAAGCGTAACTGTGTGCCAGGATATGAGGCTTTCAAAGTTTGGTGGTTGTGCTGAATCAAGGACAACTGCAGGATTCAGTGTTACCCACATGACTAAAACATTCTCAACTTTACTGGTTGGGTGTAGCCCCTCACGGACAATAAAAGGGCAGCATGGGATTCATTTGGCACAGTATTCCAAGAACTATGGGTCGATTATCAACAGTAGATCGGGAGAGAGGAATTGGCATGCTACAGGCTGGTTTATCTGCAGCAGAGGTGGCAAGAAGACTGCAAGTCCACAAATCCACTATATCCAGACTTGCTACAAGATTCCAGGAGACTGGGGCCACAGCTGATAGACAGCATCCTGGAGACCAAGAGAAACCACACCTGCACAAGACAGACACATCAGGGTGTCACATCTGCGGAACAGAACTCGACCAGCCACTAGAACTGCACAACAGACACCTGGCAGAACCAATAACAGAATATCTGCCCAGACAGTCCGTAATAGACTACAAGAACACCATCTACACGCCAGGCTTCCTTACAGGGGTCAAATTTTGACACAGGCAAGAAGGCAAGCCCGACGACAATGGGCTACTGCCCATACTCGCTGGACCCATCAACAGTGGAGGGATGTGCTATTCACCGATGAATCCCGCTTCACCTTGTATCATGCAGATGGTAGGACACATGTTTGGCGACGAAGGGGAGACCGCTACTCAGATGCCTGTGTGCTGGAAACAGATCGATTTGGAGGTGCATCAGTGATGGTGTGGGGTGGAATTTCATTTACAGCCAAAACCCAGCTAATCTTCATTGAAGGCAATCTTAATGCTGCCCGTCACAGGGATGAGATCATTCAGCCTGTTGCTGTCCCTTTCATTAGACACCACCAACTCCACTTGCTTCAACAGGACAATGCTCGGCCCCATGCCGCTAGACTGACGATGGATTTTCTGCAAGGAGAAGGAATTAACGTGTTGCCATGGCCAGCCTTCTCACCTGATATCAATCCCATTGAGCATCTTTGGGACTACCTTGACCAGCGTGTTCGGAGACGGGATCCAGCGCCCGCCAACCGCCAGCAGCTTCGCCAGGCTCTTCAAGAAGAGTGGCATTGTGTGCCCCGGCAGATGGTGCAGCGGCTAGTGTCATCCATGCGCAGACGTTGCATAGCAGTTAAGGGTGCTGATGGTGGTCACACACAGTATTAGTGGACATGCCAATTTGTGAACTTTACAAATCAATGTTGCCCTGTTTATTGCCAGCTGGTCGCGCCCTCGTTGACAGTTTCAAGTTTTTGTTTTTCACATGTTATGCCAAAAAGACTGCAGAATATGGATCTAATTTGTTTCTGTGATATGAAAGTAACAATAAATATTTAAGTTAAAAAGTTTAAGGGTTGCGTTATTTGTTTGGTTCAGTGTATATTAAATAATCAATTCAAACAACACTGGTTTTATTAACACCTACATCCTTTCCACAAAAGGGAAGTGATTGTGCACGTTTTGTTTACACAGATCTGCAGCCACTACCGGTACCCAACTGAGGTCAATCAATTTTTGTAACGCTGTGCATGGCTGCAGAGTCCCGTGCCAAAACGGCACAAGAGGTCAACGAGACCCCCTTGAGGTGAGACGACTTGTAGTCACTTTATACAAATTATGTTAGTCAATATCTGAATCAGATTATTTCCCCGTTTATCTGTACAATAATTGTGGATACTTATTAGTGCAGTACCGTAGAGCTATAAGCTGGCCTACTTAAAATGTCCAGCAGGACCACATGCAGCAACTGGTGCCCCGGTGGTATTGATGTACCACCTATCAATCCACGCTCTGTCTTACCAGGTTTTAACCTACAGACGTTTAGAAAACAAAACATCCTAAAGATTTAAAGTCAAAAAAACTTTGTGACTCACCCAGTATCCCGGGTTCAACAGCCTTCCGTCGCACCGGCACGGTCACCAACGAAACGCCAAACGGCTTTTCAGAAACGCGGGAATTCAAAAATTTAGTACGTCACAACTCCCAAGATGCACCGCGTCCACAGTATAGTTCTGTATGTTACAGTTCTTACAGTAATTTACTGTACAGACTACAGTAAAGTACTGTAACTTATTTCGTGAGTAAATTAGCCCTAATAGGGCCTATATAGTGCCATTTACAATAGAATACCGTCAACCGGGGTTTCTTCGAACGTTTTTCTTTTTTTCTTTTTTTTTCTATCTTGTTTGAATACTTTCGCCGTACAGCAATTTGAGCAAATATTTTGTGTTTGATATGGGGGGGGGGGGGCAAAAGGACTTGTGATACTGAAGCCTAAAACTTTCTGTATACATAACACTACTCAAATGTTTTTTTTGTTAAATGGGTGTTCAAAGTAGCTCCCGCCTTAGCCTTAGGCTCTGCTTTGGACACGTGTAAATTTTCGCCATAAACGAGTTAGCACAATAGCACTAGCAGTCTCAGTTGTAACTGGAAAAATGGCACAGTTCAAAAAGTGCAGGAGCACGTGCAGATCATTGCCATCAATAAAAACAATATGAGAATGAGTTAAAGTTTAAAAAAAAATCACTGGCCCTATGTTTTTTTAGTTTGACTCATGATATGTATTGATAGTATCCTAGATTTCACAAATGAAACTGAAAGGTTTTGTCAGTATGTAGTGTACTAAAGCACAAAAGAATAAAATTGTTGTAATAAAAGAGATTGAAAAGAACATCACTAACAAAAGTTAAAGCAGGCCTAGGGCCTACATATTGAATTGTTTTGAAATACAGCATCAATGTTTTGTATCAATATGGGAATAAGCTATTTAACTTTAAGATTGAAGATTTCATTGTCTTCATTTTGACAATTTGAATCATGTACCGTAGGCTACCTGTGCTAACAATAAAACCTGGGAACAGTGAGAAACCTTTTAGGGATAATTTATAGATACTTTTGCAGCTCAAATTCCGTTTAGGGTTTATCAAAGTACAACTTTCAAATTATGAAACATCTCCGGATGTTTGGCATGTTTACACAATATGCTACCAAACAGCAAAATGTCTATATTGTGCGAATAGTAGGCCTATTCACAGAAATTGTTATGGAACAGGGAATGTTTAAAGATTGCTTTGTCTCCACCTTGACAATTTGAATCGTGTATTTATACAAACAATGAAACCTGGAAACAGTAAGAAACCTATAAGGAACAATTTATGGGTACTTTTGCAGCTCAAGCTTCTAGGAGACTCTAAAGGGATCAGATCCCTAAAAAATGTTTAAAATTTGTACCTTTAGGCCTACCTGCCCTTAAAATGAAATTTAAACAAACATAATGAAATGTTTCTAGAGTTACAATGGTGCAGAACTGACTGAGCCTGAGGGGGCTGGCATTATTAGCCGGGAGAGGGTGGGTGGGGGTGGTCAGAATATTGAGATGATCATGCATCGGCTGTTTTATGCCCTCCCCCCCCCCCCCATTTTTATACGATGTCTGCCCCTTCTTTTCTATTCATCTATGCATGCATCAAAACACACATACATGAGCTAGGGGAAGCTGATGTATATCCCATTTTAGAGAGGGCCATTAGTATATGTATTTAATCCAATACCAGGATTATATCGCTTAAATAAACAGGATCTGGTAATTCAACATTGAACGTTCAAAGTAACCCCCTTAATTTGACGGGCACTGACACAATAATAATAATAATAATAATAATAATAATAATAATAATAATAATAATAATAATAATAATAATAATAATAATAATAATAATAATAATAATAATAATAATCACTCATGCAACGCCGAAGTCCATTTGTATTAAAGGTAACACTCGCTTGGCCAGCTGTAGATTAACTAGATGGTGGATTAGTGAAAGATCACACATTAATCCGTTCATTAAATTGGTATCTATGTCGGATGTAGTAGATACATGTATTAATGTTGGTTAATCATCACCATCCTCATGTTGGGCTAATGTTGGGGCAAAGTAGTAGCCCCAACCTTGTATCAACATGCCATCTGCCTGAATGACCGACCAAATGCCAACGGTTGGCCCAACGTTCAGAAGCCAACGGTGACGGTGGCCAACCATCCCAACCAAATCCTGACGTTGGCCCAACGTAAGCATGTTATCTGGGAGTATACCCCAAAATTCACTGATCTTCACCGACTAACTAGCAATGCGATAATGGGGTTTGCCTGCCCAGCTGATCGTAGTCTGCTTGTGCCGAGCATGCGCAGAAGCGCTCACACCTGCTGAAATGAGGCTCCTGTTAGATTCCTGCAGGGCGGAGCTTAGAAGCTTAGTTAGTCCCCAGCCGAAGCCACACCAAACAGTGAGAACAAGGCCCAATGCTTTTGCCAAAACTCACAATTTTCCTTTCAGTACACAACCTGAAATCTGATTCCGGCATACAAAACTTAAAGGAAAAGTGTATAACATGTGTGAAAATAGCAAAAATGATGGTTTAACCCATTGTAACTTGATATATATCCTTAAGTTCCGGAAACCCTGGTAGGCGTGGCTTATTCGAATGTGGGCGTGACACATGTGTTATGGTTCTATAACACACAATGCTCATGTGTTATGGTCCTATAACACCAGGCTCTCTCCTATACTTCCAATGTTAAAAGTTAGATTGAATGTAAATATTATGTAAATAACGACCAACGTAAAACAAATTACATGTGACAAGGAAAGATTAATACATTATACAGGTGCCAGCCTCCGTATCCTGAATTCGAGGGCGAACATTTAAACATGAAAGTCATCTAGCCACCCACAGAACCATCGAACAGACCTACAAGGACAAAATTGGTTTTATGCCCTCTTAATGATACCCCAATATATTTATTACCCATTAAATGATTGTTTCATGGCAGGCAGCAGAATAGTTATTTCTTGACAAAAAAAAATATTTTGTGTGACTTTTGCCTCCTAAGCAGACCCAAGCTGCGTATTTTGTCTACTCCGCTGGGGTCTGCCCTTCTTTGACAAGGTCAGTGTTTTAGCGTTGGAATAGTGACTCAGTTTCTAATTGGCTGAGTATGGTTACTATGGTAACAGGTTTCAGTACACTATAGGGACCAGAGGCTGCTACTGGTCCAGATGATAATGATGAACTTCCTGATTGGTGTCTCAGTCTAGGGGGATGGTCACAGTATAGCTTTGTTTCCCTTACTATAAATAAAATCCGGTCAAAGAAGGGCAGACCAAGTGTAGTAACACACAAATTGGTCTGCTTTGCAGGCAAGTGTGACTTCCTTCTAAGCCTGAATCTTTATGACAAAACAATAATTCATGATCATTATCACTCTGAACCTCAATGTCAAAACAGTACGTCATGACCACCACAAGCCTGATTCCTATTGCCGGGGCAGTAATTCAATCCAAACTAGAACACACTGATTTTCCAACAGTATATCAAATGTCTCCCGGTGGAACACTTACGTCTCTGAATAAGCTACAGGTGATAACAAATTACAATTGACCAAGTTTGCTTGAAAATTACAATCCTATTTTAGCTCTCACCTAGATACATTACTCTAGCAATTTTCATCAAGTTCTTTAAGACTTATTGCAGAGAAACCAATTTCACACAAATGACCCTGTGACCTTCAGAATTCGCTCAAGGTCACCCAAATACAATCCCAACCTAGGTATTGCCAAGATACATAATCCTACTAAGTTTCATCAAATTCCATCAAGTTATTCATGACCTCTTGAACGGAAACCAATTTCACATAAGTGACCCTGTGACCTTGAGAATTCGCTCAAGGTCATCCAAATACAATCCCAACCTAGGTCTTGCCAAGATACATAATCCTACCAGGTTTCATCAAATTCCATCAAGTTCTTCAAGACTTATCGAACAGAAACCAATTTCACATAAGTGACCCTGTGACCTTGAGAATTCGCTCAAGGTCACTCAAATACAATCCCAACCTAGGTCTTGCCTAGATACATAATCCCACCAAGTTTCGTCAAATTCTGTCAAGTCCTTCAAGACTTATCGCACGGAAACCAAGTGTTCAAAAACTTGAAGAAGAAGAAGAAGAAGAAGAAGAAGAAGAAGAAGAAGAAGGAGGAGGAGGAGGAGGAGGAGGAGGAGGAGGAGGAGGAGGAGGAGGAGGAGGAGGAGGAGGAGGAGGAGGAGGAGGAGGAGGAGGAGGAGGAGGAGGAGAAGAAGAAGAAGAAGAAGAAGAAGAAGAAGAAGAAGAAGAAGAAGAAGAAGAAGAAGAAGAAGAAGAAGAAGAAGAAGAAGAAGAAGAAGAAGAAGAAGAAACGGGCACTAAAACAATATGTCCCCCGGCTTCCACCGGGAGACATAATGACCATCCAAACTTCCTGCCCAATATAAAGCAGCTGTTACAGTACAACACAATAATCTATCAAAAATTGGAAATGGAATGCTTGAAAAGGGTCCAAAATTTCCTGGACTTGATTTTTTTACAAATGGAGGGATATATAACCCATAACCATACACTGTAAAGAAACCTACTTTCCTCTTTTCCTGTCAGCTCAGTTGACTGAAAAGTCAGGATCACCAAAAAGACTTCGTGGCTCACCTAACGTGTCTCTTTTCAGTGGTATGATTTTTTGGGAAGTTTAATTTTGAAACTCGGATTAAATCCACATTTATTATTAACCAGCATATATTTGTTCGCAACTCCCCCAAGGTTTGTGGCGTAATCGTCATTTGCAGGGTTTTGGTATATATTTGGTGGACTGGAGGGGGGAGGGCAGCTTTCTTTTTGTCACTTAAGCACGTCTATGCAAATTATTTTGTCATCGGTAGATTTGTTTCCACGCATTTTGGCTTCACCTGTGGCATCAGAATTGTACAGAGTGACATGGAGATAATGACTGTTTTCAGGATCTTCCTGAATTTGCCTGGAGCAGACCTGCATCGAGCTCAACAGAAGCTAAATATCTGCTAATTACGTCAAGCATATACGTATTCCTTGCCAATTCTGATAATTACGTCATGAATATACGCATTCCTTGCAAATTCTGCTAATAACGTCCCGAATATACGTATTCCTTGCCATTTCCTAATCTGCTGTTCCTTGTAATTACATGTCCGTAATAAGGGTACCAAAATAACGTGAAATGTGGATGAAATGTAATTTTATTTTCCACAATATATATACAGATTTGTGTATGACAAGTGATAAAAGCTCCCAGAGAAGTACACTCTTTGAACTGAGCTCTTCCAGGTAAACATATCTGTATGGATATGGCCCATGTAAAGTGACCGAGAAAACGCAAAATGAAAGAAGAAAAAATACACTTTTAGCAAAAGAATATTCTTTTTTACTCCTGCATTTTACCACACACATCCCTGGTTCATTTCATAAAATCGACACATGATGCACACGTTTTAAACATTGAACTATCGAAAATACCCATGCATATCTCATCCATGATATTGACATACATTATAAGGCCAAGTCCGACCTATTTATGTCTGTGTTGGCACACAGACATATTGTTTTTCTAGGAATTCTTTATTTCTTTCTTACTTTCTTTCTTCTTTCTTTCTTTACAGGCAAATTTGTACGACATTTCATTTGAAAAGTATTACACGTAGAAACTCCAAACTTGGCACAATTATACTTCTATAGATGAAGTCTGGCCTTTTTTTAATGAGAGGTCAAGCTATTCAAAATCATGCAAATCAAAGTTAATTGAAGTTTTAAATCTTCAATATCTTATATACTACAGAAGATGTGGTTCCAAGTGTATAGGAGTTTGATCATACCAAGGTAAAGGTCATCTCAAATGTCAAGGTCATGTCAAGATCAAAGGTCATGTCGAGGTCAAAGGTCAATTCCAGGCCTAAATGTCATTTTTGAGGTCAAGGTTCACTTCAGGTAGAGGTCATGTCAAGGTCAAATGTCATTTTAAGGTCAAAGGCCACTTTCGATGGTGGCCTTCTTCTTGCGATAACTCGGTCAGTTTTTATCCAATTTTGATCGTGTGTAGCTCAAATTGTAGCTATAGTAACACTTCACATTTTTGTAATTTGCATGTGACCTCTAAATTTCAAAGGTCAAGGTCATTTGGACCTTCTAATGTTTCGTCCGCCCATAACTCGGCCAATTTCCATCCGATTCTAATCATGTTGGACTCAGATTGTAGGTATTGCAACACTGCACATTTTTATAAGAACATGTCACCTCAAAAGGGCAAAGATCAAGGTCATTCGGCCCTTTGAAAGTTTCATCTCGCCATAACTTGGTCAATTTTAATCCGATTTGGTTCATGTAGCGCTTAAATTGTGGATTTTGTCACACTGTGCAATTAACGTGTGACCTGTAAAGGTCAAAGGTCAAGGTCATTTGGATTTTGAAATTTTCATCCAGCCATAAGCTGAATGTCATGTGAAGTACCAAAGGATAAAAGTTGTAGCATTTAATATTTACAACTTTTGTAGGCACACAAAGATTTGCTTTGAAGCAAATCTTCTTTTCTAGTTTTTTCGCTATATTGTTTATATTTGGTATCCACCTCGTATGACCCTATGGCCCGTCATATGCACAGAAGAAGGCTGCACGAGTCGGCCCACATTGTATCTTATCCAGAACGGCAAACATTAATCATAGGTGACAAAATAAAGAATTTTTTTAAAAGTAAATGTACGAATAGTAACTATGTGATTGATATTTAAATTGCATGTGACTGTAAACAAACAAAAATTGTCTAGAAAAGAAATTTGCACCTGGTAAAACTGTACAGGTGATATAAATTTCAGTCCATGGAAAGATTTAGCTCAGGGCCAGACCTCCTTCCTGTGTCATGACATGCTTGGCACACGCAAATGACAGCATTTGCCAGACATAGTAACTGGAGGCGAATGATTCGCTCTTTGTAAAATATGGTGTAGCGTGTATTTTGCTGCATGTCAGCATAGATTTCCACTGTGCGTCCTTTAAAATAACATCAACTTGTCTCTGCACTAAATTATAAGCCCATTGTGACCGATAGGTGAACTACACCCTTTTCGAATGGGACATTTTGATAAAAACTAAATGGATTCAGCATTACAGTATTTCAACTGACAAGGAATTAAATCTGACGTGCATGTATAACTGCAATTTGCAGCATTTGTAAACTTCCAGTTGTACAAAAACATATGTTACATTTGCGTTTTTTCTTTTCTTTCTCGCTGGTGTAAAAACCAGACATGAGCCTGACCAAGGAAAACAAATCCCTGAAAGTATCATATAAAGCACTCATCCTCAGTGAAAAACAACATTTGAGTAGGGGAAACTGTAACTTTTTTTGGAAGTTCAACCAGAAATCCAGGAATTTCTGTAAGTTTACGACACAAAATTCCCTGAAATCCTGGAATTCCCTGAACAGGCTCATCCCTGAAAAACTCGCTATATATTTTGGAGCACGTGCAGTTCTGGATCTGCATTTCATTGGGTATGTTTGCTTTCTCTCACATTTAGCCCCCATACTATAGTGCATACAAGCCAAATCACTCAGCGCGCAGTGATTGGTTCACACCTCATGTTCTGACAGTGAATCTGGCGCAACAATTAAAATTACTATTGCTGTGCATCCAACTGTGTGGAACAAGTCACAGTACATAATGACTACGACCCTAATGTATACATAACACATACTGCCTCCTCTGAAATACAGTGTTGAAGTAAAATATATTACACACACCTCAATATGTATTTTGTTAATTAAAAATGGCTATGAAAACAAATACCAGAAGCCATGACGCATGAATTAAGGACTTTTAAATTATCACCTCTTGCTGGCCTGGAGTTTTTATTAGCAACTGAAAAAAATGTAATCTACTCATGACACTTACGTAAACGTATATTTAAGCTCACATAAGCCTTCAATCTCAATCATTGAGTTTTTTCACCATCACAAAGGTAAACTTTTATATTTTTACCTCAACTGTCGGGGCTTATGCAGTGGGCCTTTGTCCATCGTCTGTCTATCTGTCCATTATCTACTGTACAATAGTCAACCAGATCCACTTCAAACTTTTTCGCCTGGTAAAGTCCTACCAATTTTCTTCAGCTGGCACGATGTGTTGATCAACATGTTTATGTCAATTGTAAAGAGAATTCCAAAAACACTTTCAGAAAGATCTTGCCAAAATTTCAGCGACATCAATCACTGACATTTCAGACAAGGAGATTATTCAGTCCTATGGCTCAGCGATTTTAGAGAATAATTTCAACATTTGGTCACAAAGTCAACAAAAAAACATGAAAAAAAATCCGAAATCAATGGAGCGTGGACATCCGAGGGGCATCCCCACAACGTGTGCGGAGCTACGTAATAGATGCGGGCGGAAAAATGAATGGAACAGGCCGATAGATGATGAGGTAGTTCCAAGGCCTACGTCAAAACTTCAACAGGCTGATATCGATATATGGCCATCGTAATAGCAAGCGGGCGAGTCGAGACCCTCCCGTGCACGTGTACGTAACTTGCGCTGCACCCGACATCGAGGATATATCAGTTATGATCGTACAGTTACGCTCGCGTTCAAGTTAACAAACGCCAAACGCACCAACGTTTCCCAAACGTTTCCCAAACACTTTCAGTGACAGTCAAACGTTCTGCAAACGCGTAGCAAACACTTTGCAAACACTTTCCAAACGCTTTACAAACACTTTGCCAAACGCTTTCAAACACTTTTCCAAACGCTTTCAAACACTTTGCCGAACGCGTTTGGTGAAAGCCGAACGTTTTCAAACACTTTTCCAAACGCTTTCAAACACTTTACACTTTGCGCCAAACGTATGTGATACATGTACATGTACACTTGGTAATCTAATTCTAATGACAGGAATATTTTTTAACAAGTGTCTAAAACGCTTATCAGCAACTAACAATCCCAACAACATGTGCATGCCTTCATTTATGGATAGGTTCAAAAGCTCTACTATGTATATTTCACAATAAAGTTGAAATTATGCTTTGTCAAAAAAATAAGTTCTATCTAACAGTTTGTACATGAATCACTTACACTCTGATATACTGGCTTCAAGGGCGGATCCAGAATTTTTCCGGGGGGTGTCAGCGACTTGAGGGCAAAGCCTGATTGCCAGTGCCGACGGCACGAAGCTTTTTTTTTTGGGGGGGGGGGGGAGTCTGGGGGGCCTCCCCTAGAAAATTATCAAAAAATAGATGCTATCATATGCGTTTTCCTGGCATTTGCCACTACATTTTTATACGGACTAATTGGACTTTCAGGGATGCAAAGTCACTAATCTGGGCTCCACAAATCAAATTTTGCTTTATATCTGATTCAAATTAACATGAAATGAACAGAAGAAAAAATGAGTCAGTGACAAATAATTCCTGGAAATATGTATTTGTCACCTTCACCTGCTTATATTTATATTGTTTCTGGTAATCAACAATATTATGACATGGGCATACCTAATAAAGGAAGAAAAGAAGTATAGGTAGAAGAAAACAAATAATATGCCTACATTTACAGGTTTAACACTGCATTCATTATAAAGTTACAGATCTTTCAGTAGCAAGCATACCCAGTCGCTGTGATACTTTTCTGAAAGTGAAGTTCTTGAAAAAAGGCTAACTTTTAAAATTTCGAATGGAAATACAGAAGCAGCTCAATTCAAGTATTGTTTGGCTTAATAAGCCAAGCAATAGAATTAGCTCCATTGGAGAAAGCCAGGCGATACTCCATTGGTCCTTGGAGTAATTATATATATTTTATTTGAAAATTAGGAACTATTTCGGAGTAAATTTATAGGCAATATCATGATCAGATCATGAATCATGATCTGATCATGATACTGCCTATGGATTTACTCCGAAACAGTTTTTGAAAGATGAAGTATTCATGACATCTTAAATGAAGAATTAAGTCTTTAATTAATTTTAGTTGAATTAGACACTTGGGTAAACGTATTTGGATCGTGTTTTATATAAATATATATAACCTATAATGCTGGATAAGTGCACATTTACATGTAGGTACATCATATATTGCTGGACCTGTTGAACATACGTTTGGAGATTCTTCATCATTTCAATGGAAGTGTTTGAGATGCATAATGTTTGAATGCGTTTGTGAAAGTGTTTGAAATCGTTCGGGTAATTGTTCAACGCGTTTGAAGTGTTCGGTAGCTTTGTGAAAGTGTTCGAACGATTTGTAAAAGTGTTTGAGATTTTTTCCAAACGCTTTCTAAACGCTTTCCAAACACATTCCAAACACATTCCAAATGTTTTGAAACGTTTCCAAACACAAGCCAAACACCAGGAAAACGCGAAAAAAGCGTTTGGCTGTTAACTTTTAGCCCGTCTTTTTGCATTGGGGCCATTTATCGATCGAAGCAAGGACCAATAGATGGTTCGAGGGCTCATAGACATGCTGATAGATGATCTACCATGTGAAACTACTACAAAAATAATTAGTATATACATACAATTGCTCGAACGTTATCTACAGGAACATACTTAAAAATCGATGTCTTTAAACGTAACGTAATACGGCCGTCATCGAGACTAGAAGGTCAATTTTAATACATGTAAGTTTTGTTGTGTCCTAGCTCTTATCGTTTTCCGTAAATGAAGAGTCATAATATACTTTTTTCAACATCAGCTTGACCAGTATATAGAATCCACATTTTCGGATATCACAAGCCCAGTTCCCATCAGTTTGTATGTTAAAGCAACCTTTAATAACCCAGTTACTTTTGTAGCTGTGGTTATATGATTTTTGTGAGGTATTTAGTTTGCACCTAGATTTTGTGAAATTTGGTGTTTCTATATGCAGTAGTGTTCAATTTATTAAGTTGCAAATTACAATGTAAATTAACTACACAACCCAAGCCCTCCACTGACTGCAGTACCCTCTTTTAGGCCTTTTTGAACCTTCTGTTGTCGCCCTTGCCTATTGTGACAGGATCGAAAGAAGTTATTAAGAAAGACTTCGAATATCGGGTATACCTATTCGTATAGAAAGGCAGGAGGACACGTGATATGTATAGATTGAGAACTTATTAAACTCCAAAAGAGATTACAACAGAAAGGTACCTCCACTATCCAGTTCGTAGCTGGGGCGTGGGGCAGGGGGTCGGTTGTGTCGATCGACACCCAATCAGCGCCAAAAGGTCCAATGAAATTCCCACCCCACCCCCCAAAAAAAAAAAATTAAATCAGGTGAAAAAAAACACCAAATAAAATAAAAGAAAAAAATAAATGCTACCAACAACAACAAAAATGGAAAAAAAAATAAGGATCTCTTAAATACATGCTTACAAGAATATATATTTCCCGAATAAGGTCCGCACAATAATGGATTCATCCAGCAGTACTAAACTTGGTCTAATTGATTTTAGCACGTAAAAAAAAATCACAATTTTCATACTTTTTGCAATATGTCAAGACATGGCGCTCTTCCTATTGGAAATCATAACATTGAATACAAATGTCCCACAAAAAGCAAAATGTTGGATCTTTTAACTTGCACTCAAGTGTTTTCTTTCTTGGACCTTTATTTCATTGATTTATTTTTATTGACCTGTTAACAGCAGTGAATATATCGAGGTATGATTACATATATATATATATATATATATATATATATATATATATATACAAGTGATAGAAAAGCGCCAAAATATGCTGATTGGGAAGACTCACACAGGTAAGACACTAATGCAAGTCGACTCCCCCATGAAGTAGTTGACAAAGATGAACGATGTTCGATCATGTAAATTGAAGGTGATCAGATTTTAACAGAAGAAGCATACGCACTAAACATGAGAACAAGAAATACAATAACACACAAGTAATTGAACAATAAATGTCAGAGGGGTGTCCATTCTAAACTCGGCAACAAAATACAAGTAACAGATGGAATAAAAAAGCACACAGTTCAAGAGTTGAGCCTTTATATAATAATCCCCTGCATTTCTCACAGAAGCATATCCTTGTTCAAGTACATGCCTTGAGGGAATCTACGTACTCAGCCCTGAAGCTATTGTAATGCTTGCTGGGTCTGGTTTTACAAATATTAATGGCTGTGGAGCTTTTGGTTCTGTCTGGCTGGTACACTGTTCTGAGTGCCTATGTACGATTTTCATAGGAGTAGCGAAATGTTTTAGTACGACAACGGGATGGCTTAAAACGGATGCCATTGTTTGAGTTGCGCATGTCCATGTTATTTGTTTGAACTGAAAATAAGTATCAAGTTTAGATGAATAAAACCCATTTCGGCATTTTTACAAAAACACCAAGTTTAACAACTCACTTTTGTAGGACAGGCCGGCAGGTTGCACTTACCAAGATGGGCTTTGTTAGTAGCGCCACAAGGAAACCCCAAAACATGTTGAGTGACCCTTTGCTGGACCGCTTCCAGAGCCACCAAGTTTTTCTTTGTAACGACACTCCACACAACACCTTCCATATTCTAGGTGGCTTCGCTCCGTTGCAACATACAACCTCGTGGTGGCTTCTGGAGGCGCCGGGTATCCACAAGAATGCTTGATGACACCAAGCCGCAAGCGCACGATTTGCTGTCGTGCAACATTTGGCGATTGTTCTGACCAGTCCAAGGAAATACTAACTAGAAGCCGAGATCGTTTTGGGATGAAACATGCTTGAGGGGGTGCTATACATATTTTATTAAAAAATTACTCGAGAGCGTGACTGACTAACACTTAGTACTTTACTCTTGTCTGCATTAAATTCCATAACCCAAATAATACTCCATTAAAATAATTTGTCTATACCTCTTTGTAGAGCCAATGTGTCGGCATAGAAGTGAATTTCTCTGAAAGATTTATGGTCAGCAAACAGAAACATAGTGGTATCATTCTATATTGACGTATGCGATCAGACATGTGTAGTAGGAATAGGAAGGGCCCATAAATGGAGCCCTAGGGAACACCTGAAATCATAGGTTTCCACTCACTAGTTTTCCCTTCCACTAATATAAATTGTCTCTTGTTTGACAAGTAGTTCATAAACCATGCTTGCATGTCACCATTTGCACCATGTTTTCATTTTGTGCGGCAGCATTTTGTGAGGCACAGAGTCAAAAGCTTTTGAAAAGTCTAAGTAGAGTACATTTATCTGGATTTGGTTGTCCATGCTTTTGCCTAGTGTGTGTATAAACAAAGTGTACCATATGCCTTGCACAAGATTTCCCCTTCATTAAACCATGTTGACGGTAATGGAACGAGCTTTTAAGTGTTGGAAACATATGACACAAAGTACCCATCTCCATCGCTTTACTAACTATGCAAAGCAAATATATTGGTCTATAGTTTAAAGCATCTTTTCTGTTGCCTTTCTTATGAACAGGAATAATAGTTTCGTCTGTCCATCGTAAAAGAAGATTACCCTGAATCATAAATTTTCAGAACAACTATTTATGAGGCGAGGCGTGTTCTGCTGCGCAGTCTTACAAAATTCGCCCCCAAAAGATTATGTGGGCCAATGATATTACTACGATCCACGTTTAAAGATTTTTTTTTTTTTTTTTTTTTTTTGTTTTTCACATGGCATGAGTCGATAATGTGCATGTCGATAACGGTGGATCTGGTAAAGAAGTTATTTTAACTAATGGGAGGGCTTGGTTTCCTTTTTGCATTTTCTTTTGAACCAGATGAAAGACCTAAAACGTTTCAGACTTGCCTGCATTTGTGTACTAAGAGCATCGACGAATTCCGCGTATTTTAGTGCAACCAAGTTTTTCATATCATTTGTCACTTTGCGCAGAATAACCTTTAAATATTGGTAACCAAAACTATTTACTTTTTTTGCACAGAGTTTCTTTTCTATTGGACACGTGATAAACTTCGCTGTTGTACTGTGTCGAATCTTGACTTTGGGAATTGCCGTTTTGATAATAAATCAAACCCAGCTTCAGAAATGCTCTTTGACACAGAACTAAACCATTACCTTTCTTTTCTTGAAGGAATCAAAAAGAGTTTTTTTACATTCTATGTTTATTATTTAAACACTTGGTTCATTGATATTGGATCTTTAAGTTTTATGTCGAAGCTTGGTTCAGCAATACTGGACCTTTTTAACCTTAATTCATCTAATACTTGACCTATTCGATATATGTAGAGCAACTTCAGGTCCACATTTGATAGCACCACTTTCACTGAAGCAGCATTATTTGCTTGTCGCTCTGACTGGAAGACTGCCATGAAGAAAATATTTTGATCGAAACTTAACAAACACAATAATGAATGAAATTTTTTGTACAAATGTC
Source organism: Hermodice carunculata (assembly GCA_964020975.1). NCBI lineage: Eukaryota > Metazoa > Annelida > Polychaeta > Eunicida > Amphinomidae > Hermodice > Hermodice carunculata. The sequence goes on along the minus strand of OZ026623.1, from coordinate 4,044,065 downwards.
GAAAAAAAGAAAAAATCGTAGCATACAGAGGTAAGTTTAAAATAAAAAGCTGGAAATATCCAAGAAAAAGTAAGGTATTTAAATTCCAAAAGTGCATTTGTTACCTTTTATTTCCTTACAATTTTTTTCAAGAAGGTCTATGTAAAGCTAGCTGTCGGTACAGTTTATTTAATAACCAGCTAAGATGAGTTCACAATATATCTCATTATGGCATACCTGGTACAACAGTAAGGCTGTAGCGAGAGTTTTAGAGTTATATCACAGTAGAAACTAATTTTAGGATAGTTTAATGTAATCAAGCTTTGTCCGGATATACTTAGTCAACTATCAACTGTCCGACTCCATGAAATTCCAAATTCACATGAACATGGATAAAGGATATGTTGTTGTTAAGGCCATGATCAACAGATCACACAGAAGATAAAGGTATGATCTTCCCTTTAACCTGGTTGACAAAAATCTGCTTTTATGTGACAGCGGGCGGGCAGGCAGGCAGGCAGGAAAGAAAGAAAGAAAGAAAGAAAGAAAGAAAGAAAGAAAGAAAGAAAGAAAGAATGAGAATGTCTTTGTTGGCATACCGACATAATCTCATGTCGAAGATGGCAATATAATACCACAGCCAGAAACGTTTGTGTAGGTAGGGTGCTCATATTACTCGTACTACTGTATTTGACATGTATAGGATTTTGTGTTTGTATGAAGCTTGTAAACATGCTTGGAGATGCACAACATGATCAAGCTGCGCATAATTATTAGACGAGCGTGCCAGTATTTACAATTTGCCCTTTTTACAGCGGCATTCGTAAAATATTATTCATGTTCGTGCTAAAAAGGCGCAGGAATAGATCTACAAAAGAGCTGATTATTTGTTCACAGCCGAATATGTAAGTTCCGTTCCGATAGCCATTCTAGCCAACCAATTTTTTGTCTACTTGTCATTATTTATTTTTCACCTTCAGAGGTGTCACGCTGTTAGATACCGTCCATACAGCAGCATAGGCCGACACATCTCCGTGATATTTCTTGCATAACTGTAAATTGTCTTACTGATACAAAATTAATAGCAAATAGACAGGGCACTTGTACATTGGTAGGTGTAATGGATTTTAAACAGAAAATACGACTCAAAGTTAAGTAACCTAATTTGTATTTACACCTGGGATGTCTACATGTATATGATACAAGCAGGCTCTAGATTTATTGTTTAAGAATTAAACGATTTTCCAACAAGCTTTAAATGATGCGTTTGGGGCTTTTATGAAAACCGATTCAATGGCACTTTGAGTAGACAGATTATGCACCATTAGGCGTGCTCACATTAAATGAAGCTACATAAAGATATACAAACATACATACAGGTAACTAAATAGTAAAGTGAAGATTGATTTTTAACCTGTTAGCTTATAATTTTCCTACTTTATCAATCTGTATATAGTTGAAACAAATTTATTTATACTGGATTGCTTACCAGGAAGACCGGTTCTGTAGACACAGCAAGATACACAATGCTATGCATCAGACACACGGTAATAACGACAAGGAATAAAGGACAACACACCAGGAGAGAAGATTTGCTTCAGAACAAATCTGAGTGTGCCTACAAAAGAAAGTTATTGCCTTGTACAAAACAATCAAATTTAAATAGCTAAATGAGAGAAAATATGTTATAAAAAATGTACAAAAATACGTTTCTTGCATGAAAAAATCTGGTAAAAAGGCAATTTCAGAAAGGAAGATAGAAATAAATATAAACAGAATGTCAGGTGTCAGCAAACAAGAAAGATTTGATCATATAAAGAGAAGCATCAGGTAATTCTAGTACGTTTCACTGTTTTGCAACTTTGATTCATTTATGGATCACTCTGGACACTGCCACACGAAATCATGACAAAATCGTCACTACATGGTAGTGTAAAAGTGTAGGTATGACGAAGTTTTCGACACCACGTAGTGTGATGTGCATGCACAAACAACTGACTGCTGATGACAGATCATGTCCTGTTGTATGTCTCATTTGTCACAATTTTGTACAAGTCTGCTATTGTTGGTCCAAATTTGCATTATTTTAGCTTCACTGGTAAGGCCACATCCTGTTCAGAGGTTCTACCTTTAGTGGCATCCGAGTTTTAGCACCGGACAAAATTGATTGCAGACAAACCTAGGGTTTAAAGTCAGGATGTCATATACATGTACCTCACCCATTATACTGTAAAAGGTCGACATTCAACAGTTATTTTTTTAAGCTGCCTCTTCCAAATTATACAGGTTTTGTTTGTGGTTCTTTGGATCTTTCCCAACACATTTTAACTTTTGGTATGCCCCTAGTTGGCATAAATCGATATTCAATGGATGCGCCTCGACACAAACCTTTACTTTGAAGTAGAAATGTCGCCTCTACCTATATGGTTTTGAAGATATTCAGCATTTAAACTTTGGAAGCCCTTGATTAGCATAAATTGAATGCTCCATTTTCTGTTGTAATTCTCAAGATGTGCCTTCAACACAAATTTACATATTGAATTTTAAATGACACCACTACCTATAATCATTTCCGACGATATTCAAGATTTCAAATGTTCCGATTTTGCATGATTTTCAAGGTAGTCTCTCCTGTTAATAAAAAAAAAAACACACACACACACAAAAACAAAACAAAAAACAAGAATCTATGAGGAGAAATACAATCGTGCCAAGTTTGGAGTATACATAAAATAAAGGAAATGTTAGACAAATTGCTGGTAAAAAAAAAGAAAGAGAGAGAGAAAAATGGAATTCGACCAAAATCATATATCTACGTTGACACACAGGCACAAGTACACAGAGCAAGTTTTACAAAATGATCATGAGGAACTCCTCTCGATTAAAAAAAAAGGTACATTTTTCTACAAACAAAGTTTGTTTATATCAAACCCCTGTGGCGCGGCGCCTATCGACTCCTATTTGATAAGGGTGATTAGCATATTGATCAACCAATTAACTGCTGTCCAAGCCTGGGGCGGCTTACTCACATCCATTGGGTTGATCAAAAGAGCCAGTAACTTTAGTCAGATGAGGCTGATTGTAGGTGCTGGAGCCTGCATATTAACAAACCTTGATTGTAGAAAAATAAAAGGTCCTCTTGGACCATCTTTTTAAGGGAGAATAGGGCAGCATCATGCTACTTGAAAATAACAGCGAATGGTAATTTAAATAAGTGCAATATGAGTCGACATGACCTGTCTCAAATGAATTAGGATATATAGTTATATAAAATCGCAGAAAACCAGCAACGACATTTTGAATAGCAATAATGCCATGCAGAATGTAAGAAAGCACAAGTACCTGCTTTTTGGTCAACTAAGTTTGATTCACTCCCGATGCCAGAATATTCTAAACCGTTTTCGAAAAACATGGCATCTTGTAGCAGACCGTCACTGCAAAATAAATGGTAGGTATACTCATTGATTTGTAGACTTGCATGCTGCAAAAAGAATGTGATACTTAGAAGAAAAAAATGTAACCGATTAGGATAAATGTCAGGCAATCTATTGCCATACATTCAGCAACCAGGAGCAGAACAAGTGTCTTTGTCACCTGTTATTTAAATGGATGAAAAGTTGCAGATCGCCTTATGTCAATTGGAAGATCATTCCAAAGTTCCATCTCAGACTGACGGACGGGCATAATTATTCCAAAAAAACTCTTTAAATTTGATCTGTCTCAAGCAGCTATGGTTGTTTACATACATTACAAGCTAATCGGCATTGATAAGGGGCAGGTCCGGAAAGATAAGCAGGTGTCAGCCAGTTGATCGTTTTGTGAGGTAAAATCAGATTTTGAACTAGAAAAGAAGATTTGCTTCAGAGCAAAAATGTCTGTGTGCCACTAAAAACTTGCTTAACTTTACGTGCTTTTGTTTCTGGTTTCTTTGATGTGCCTTTAGTACAAACATATGAATTAAATTGGGAATGGCAACTCTACGTATAGTAGCTTTAAAGATGTTCACCATTGAATCTCTCAGGTGACCTTCATTGGTACATATTTTATATTTAACCTTACAACTTCTGTTAGTTGTTCTTTTAATTCCCCTATGTCATAAACCGACATCTTGAAGTTGGAATAGCACTTTACCTCTAATAGTTTTAAAGATATTCAACATTTAAACGTTTTAAGTGCCCAGTTGGCATAAATAAAAACTCTACAACATTTGTATGTTGTGTATTGGATTCATCTATACCACACGCCAGAACCTTGACCGAGTCAAGATCACTGGTGTCACCATGTCGCTCAGGCGACGAAAGTACCGACCTCACATCGTAGTTGCGTATTTTCCTATGTCATCAGGGTTTGTTGCACAGATAGACTTCAATGATTGTAATACTTGCTTTCACAGTAATTTCGTCAATTTGGTAAGAATTTAGGTAAGCCTCAGTTCCGTAAGAAAATCAAGCAACGGCACAGTGTTATTTTTACCGGGATGTTTGCAATGGTTAACAATTAAAAGTATTTATTGAAAAAATTGCATTAATCTGCATATGTGGAAATAACTATAGTGATTTTAGGGGGAAAGGAGGTATGGACTCATGAGGTATAGAACCCAGCAAATTTTTAAATAGTTTTCTTCATTTCTTGCGATTGTATCTTTGGAGTCACAGTTAATCACCAGTTTTTCTTGAACAATGCTATCTCATTGGAACTACGGACAGCATTTAAAGTAATATCGCGTTTGTGCTCGTAAAGCATGCGAAGTCTTTCCAGATTGGCAGTTTGAGAAGGAGAGATAAAGATAGAGAGAGAGAGAGGGGAGGGAGGGAGGGAGGGAGGGAGAGAGAAAGACAGAGCGGGGAGGAAGGGAGATGGAGAGAGAGAGAGGGGGGAGTGAGGGAGAGAGAAAGTCTGGTCCAAAGTTGTCCAATGAAAAAACACGATATATATATATATATATATACAGATACTGTCATCAGTGTCTTCAACCCATGCTCCTGATTACGTCTAGAGACTTGAAAAAAAAAAGTAGTTTGCTTAAATTTTGAGCGTCCTGTCTATTGCATTCATCAGCGAAGGTTTGTGTTTTTTTTTGCATTTTTCATGACGCCGGTGACGCATTAAAAATGCCTATGAACATTGCACAAACAATCTGCATGTAGACATGTTCAACCAACGCTGCTGAATTTAATATGAAGCAAGTTGTAATTTATATTTACATTAAACACGTAATTCTATCGATATTCAAAGTAATACTGTGATTGCTATTTGAATTTTCGCGGCTTTGGCTCGTTGTTTACAAGAAGCCTCTTCGTCTTGTTTATTAGTATGAGAAGCCAAGTGGGCGCGGCCATTTTTTGGTTGCCTGGGCGAAAAACAAGGCATCGCTTCCGCGTGAGGCTCTAGCAGCCATGTTCCCGGAAAATGAACGTCCACACTCCTGATATTGTTCTAATGTTAAAGGAAACATTAAATGTAAATTTTAATAGCTGGCTAAGATTTACGTGTAAATGAGAATTCTACAGCCGAATGAGTATAAATCTATATTGGTGCCTGACCTTGCTCAAAAGCAAGTATACCTTTTGCCCTAATGACAATTGGCAAATGGGTCAAGGTACATTCAATTTGATATTTCGAAAAAATCATACACCTTTATGATTATGAAACGTATATTCATTAAAACTGCACGGATGGAAAGTCTTACCTTGTATATCATGTAACCTACAAGTATCCAAGGCAATGTAGAACGGAAAAGGCATGCTCCCTGGCTGGTCTCCTTCGGCCGACCAAATGAAGCTATATGAAGGAAAATGAAACAGCTAGAAGGGCAGAAATAGAAATTCATGAATTCAGCCTCTAGAGGACACTTCATTCAGGCATGTAAAGGGAATGAATTCAAGTATAGTTACGTCGAGTCGGTATCGAAGCCTTCAATAGGTCTGTGTATATGAGTTTCATATAACATTTAAAAATCGTTTGTGTAAATTCGTTCATAGTACACTGCAGTTGCCAATAAACTGTACCTCGCTGTCATGTGGCCGTTAGGTGTGGCTATGTACCATGGAAAGCAGGAATATTGGAAACTCCTTTCAGTTTTCAATAAGCAGAACTGAATTCAGATAAAAGTCACTTCCTTCTACAATGATGGCAAAGGTAGGGAAAATTGGCTGGTTACCGTTTTTACCATCCTTGAAACAAATAAACAAAACAAACAAACAAATAAAGATAGATTGATAGATAGATAGATAAACTTTATTTTATGAGGGTAATCTGATAAACAAATTGTTTATCTTCCTCAGGGCCCTCCAATAAATACAAATACAGTAAAATACATACAATAAAATACACACAATAAATATAAATACAATAAGATACATGCCAATAAGGATGTGGGTTTATATAGGGGACCCCCAGCAGAGTGACAGGGGCAAAACCGCGCAGGCGTAACAAGTGCGTCGCAGCGGACACCGGTTCTGCTGGTTTGACTCCAGATAAAAGGAACAGTTGGCTAAGATTGAAATGCAAATAGGCACCCGATGGTCTCTTACAATTTATACAAATTACAGTAATGACTGTTAAAAGCCAAAAACTTCATTTCCCATAAAAAGATCTCATAAAAGCAGATTTAAAGGTAAAAGGTGTTAGCTTTTCTCTGATATCACGTGAGAGTGAATTGTATACTTTGGCACCAGATACCGCTATAGAGTTCCGGTATGCTGCCTTGTTAGCTCGAGGAATTTGGAGGAGGCCACTTTCTGCGGAACGAGTTGTTCTGTTGTGTGCATCCTTTACAGAAACAAATATGTTAGTCATATATTTAGGGGCATAACCGTTTAAACTTTTGTATACCATTAGGGCCTTTCTGTATCGAAAACGATCTAATAGAGGCATGATACCGAGATTTTGGAAGAAGGTAGCAGTGGGAGCTCTATAGTCAGCATCTGTCATTTATCTGATGAAGCGCTTTTGGAGTTTAACGAGCTTCTGCATGTCACAACATCCATCCCATACTGTACTGCAATAATCAAAATGTAGTAAAATATAAGCATTATAAAAAGTTTTTCGTGCTGATGGAGGTAGGCAACACTTAATTCTCCTAAAAAGAGCAATATTGCCACACACAGACTTGTACACCGTATGACAGTGGTCTTTCCAAGACAATGCTTGGTCTACTTCACCCCAAGTAACTTTTCGCATGTGACATTTTCCAGAGTCTTTCCATTTAGAGAGCAGTTGAGGTTTGGTGTACGTAAATTTCTCCGTTTTTGGTTAGTGGTGATAAGCAAAGACTTTGTCTTGTCAGTGTTGATAGCCATTTTGTTTACATGACTCCAACCATGTAACCGTTGTAGGTCCATATTCAAATATTCTTGTATCTCTTCTACTGACTTTCAACAGACATGGATTGATGAGTCATCGGCATACATGTCAATTTGGTTTTCCAGATGAAGGGATAAGTCATTCATGAAGATAATGAATAATAATGGACCAAGGATACTAGCTTGAGGGACTTCTAATTTGATGTTTAATTTGTCTGAAGATGATGATTTGAACTGAACGGACTGTTTTCTCTCTGTAAGATAGGACCTAAACCAAGAAAGAGCAGCTGGGTTACATCGATAGAGATCCAGCTTGTGGAGGAGATGCCGATGACTTACCAAGTCAAATGCCTTTCTAAGATCAACAAATATCACTCCGTTCATAAAATCATTGTCCATGGCGTGGGACCAAGAGTTAACCATTTTGCACAAAGCAGTCTCACATGAGTGTTTTGGTAGGAATCCTGATTGAGACTCGAGGATTAAAGGACGGACATAGTTGTATAGATGGGTGTGCACATGTCGTCCAATGATCTTTGACAAAACAGGTAATACTGAAATGGGACGGTACTTTCCAGTCAACTGCAGTGATCCTGCCTTGTGCAGAGGGACAACTCTTGCTTCCTTCCATACATTTGGAAAAATTCCAGTATTGATACTTAAGTTAAAAATCTTCCAAAGAGGAATATAAATTTCTTCTGAAGCAATTTTAAGAACATTTGCACCAAGTTTGTCCAAAGCTGTAGCTTTGTTTTTCTGCAGTCCTTGGTATTGCTTTAAGACAAACTCTTGGGACATAAAGGTATATCAAAGGATGCACCAGTAGGCAAAGTTGTGTTAATGAATTCTTCCAGGTTAGAATGAACTATATATTCATTGTCCACATTTTCAATGTACTCATTTGTAATGTCAATGAAATAGTTATTGAAAGCATTAGCAATATCAATTTCATCTGTGATTTCTTTCTCACTGTCATTAATGACTATCGGCACTTTTGTAACTTTGGATTCAGTGCGTTCTTTCATATATTTCCACAGATCACGTGAGCTCTTTCCGTTCTGTTCAATGAGAGTTCTATAATAGGTTTGCTTAGCGTCACGGATAAGCATATTGACTTTGTTTCTCCAAACTACGTATAGATCATGGTTGTTACTACTTTTATACCTGTCCCTGGTCTGCATGGCTGTAACTATCTCTTCAGTTAGCCATTCAGGTTGTACATGCTTTTTAACTCTTTTATTTTTCCAGGGAGCATCAATATCGAATAAGTCATTGAATAAGAAGTACCAACAGTCTAATGCATCATTTGGGTCAGAAAAGATATCTAAGACAGACCATGGCACCTGAGATAAATCTCTTCTGAATGCATCCTCATTAAAGTTTTTAAAAAGACCTGTATTTCATATTTATGTGAGCTTTTTTGATATTACAGTTAGCTTTACGCACGAATATGGTAGAGTAATGGTCACTCATATCAATGATAGGAACACTTACACACCGTACATTTTGATGGTCACTTACATGAATATGATCAAGCAGAGTCATGGTAGTATTTGCTACTCTTGTTGGCTGGGTGATTATTTGAGATAGTTGAAAAGAATCTATTGTGTCCTACCAGTCTGTACTGCTACCATCCAGCCCTTTGTGCAGATTAATATTGAAATCATCCATAATGATAAGTTCTTTGTTTTCGACATATGCATTCTCAATTGATTGTTCAAAAGTGGGTATCCAATGATTCAATGTTTGAAATTGAGGTCTGTAAACAATACATATAAGAAAACCTGCATGTTTGGGAAATTTAATTTCTACCCATAATTGTTCAAGGTTCTCATGTTCAAAGTCAGTGCGCCTGACATATGGTATAGTATGTTTGATGCAGGCAGCAACACCACCATGGGTCCCGTCTTTGCGATCCCGGCGTTCGACTGAATATTGGGAAATGTTTACACTGGCTTCTAACTGGGAGTCATTTAACCAAGACTCGCTGATACCAAGGACATCCAGTTCATGTTTGGGTTCATTCAGGTATACATGGCGAGGTTGGTCAATTTTGCCATGGAGGCTCTGTACATCCCAGTGTCCAAGCTTAAAGACGTTCGGTACACCGCGTTATGCGCAACCATTTATGGTCCAATGCCTCTATGCAGTTAGAGCTGGTATTTGTCGATACCTGCACTAGCTGCTGTTCGCTTTTCCTATTTTGCACAGTTCCGTTTGAGAAATATGGATTGTTTACGAAGAGTGAAAAGGAAAAGGAATGGGCCGTTTGTTAACAAATGCCAAAACAAAGGACTAAATGCTTTAAAACAAGGCAGAATACGTCGAAACACGGCAGTGGTAGACCAAAACTCATGTACACAATCAGCGAACGCTGACCAAGCCACCGTCGAAAGTGCCACGCCCACTTCCCCAATGCCACGTGCACATGTAAACACTGACAGTTATAACTGGGACGAAGGTCGTAGAATAGTGGAACTAACTGTACTAGCCGATAATCTTGTATGCGAGGTATGTAAAAAAAATTGTCCCTAAAAATACAAAATCAGAAAAACGATATGGCTTGGCCAGTTTACTTTACATTTCTTGTGAATGTGGTAAGATAAACGCTGTCCCAACTTGGGGGGGGGGGGGGACCGCAGTAATTCCCCAGCGTCAAAAGGTGGCACAGGCATATTTGACAATGTGCTGCCTGTGTTACTATTCGACAATGTATTAAGGCAACTATAATTTTGATATTCCTATTTTTACCTCTTTTTCCACATTGCTGTATTGCATTATGGAGAGAATCTTACAATGTTTGCCTCTTCTCAGTAAAACTATGAAAGTATATATTATGACTGGAATATAAAATTAACGACGTACTGCCGTTTATTTAACCTACATACATGTATATTGATATGGTATCGAAGTTAGACAATGAATGGATACCTTGTACCTATGAACTTAGAACAAATTCAGTCAACATGCATGAATTCTTTGTACAATTGCGGAAAAAATAGAACCGTATGATATCTTTTTTTGTTAATCAATGAAATCAGTGCATATTTTGGAAACCCCCTACAATTTTTCAGGGATTTGTAAATATTTTTTCTACTTCAAACTTGAAAAATAATGTGAGCACTTACACATTTTTGCAAGACGAGATGAATTTAACGTCACATTCCAGCATGTTTTGTTCACATATTTGTTATTAAAAGGCTTGATATACATTGCATACATTCATATTGAGTTATTTTATGCATATCTTTGCATCCTTAGTTTATTTTTTAGCTTTTACCCGCATATATAATGTTTGCTATACAATTTCTGTAGTCCTTACATGTAGCGCCACCTAGCGACAAAAGTAGCACCGTGACATGCCAATTTTTTGCTTGCATTTTGTTTCAAATGCCAATATCTTGGTTCACACCAAAAACCAGAGATTTCTAAATTCTTTTGACCAGTGTACCGAACGTCTTTAAGGCCAGATGGTAGGTTCCTAGCTAAGCCTCTGATCTGGTCATTATTGTGTTTTGTATGGTTCTGGCTTGATCTGTTGCCATAATAGGCATGTACACCCCTATTTAATAAGAGGTAATTAAAGCTTGGCAGGTGAAGTGTCAGCAAGTTTCCACCAGATAAGTTTGTATGTATACATGGAGCACTTTTAATATAGCACCATTCATTGCACGACAACATAGAAAAAGCTGACAAAGTAGGCTGTGTATCCGCGGTCACATTAACCTTTGGCAAAAGTGTCACCCACTCAACTGGAACAGACAATAAATAAATAAATGTGATGCTTTCATCAACTTAAGTACAATGTTCTAGATTTTATAATATGCAGGAAGGTAAAAGAGTTGAAAATACCTTTACAAATGCTTTCTAAAACCACTTGGCCATATGAATGTCAAAAATTATTACAATAGGAGTGGATTCGCGGTTACAGGGTATTGACCCTGAACACAATGGCATCTGGACATATCCGTTTTGTAAATATATTGGCAGGTCATATATATAAAATTCAAATGAAATTTACGACAACCATTGTCTTTCAAAGTACAAATTAAATAAATTTACAACCTGAAAGGAAATATAAATATACACAAATATATATATACCGATGATGAAAGAATTTCAAGGATGAAGTTGCTAGTTATGGTCCAGACAGGTTGTGTAGGAGTAGAGGAAACCACACAAGACCGAAGATATTGCCAAAATATTAATAAAAATAAAAATTCCTTGTCATATACGGAAGTTTACATTGTCTCGCACTTTTGTCTCAAGCTTTCACTGTTTTATCTTTATGTTTAACCATTCAATTCCGTTCTTACGATACATAAGATAATTTGCTTTTAATTAGTGTCATAATCACACGTCCAAATTAAATAAAAACATGTTTGATAAGCTGTATAAAGTTCCCATTTTCTTTAATGTTTCAGTTTCAGATGAGACAGGTGAAATGCAAGTCAATGACTTAAATGTTTTTATTTTTAATGCCCACGATAATTGTTTCCCTGCTGAACACATATACATGATTTGTTATTCCAATCTTATATTGCCGAAAAGCTAATGCACTCTCTCCTCGTGGGGTTGAATTTAATGCCAGGCGTGTCCCCAATACCATCATAAATGTTTTGTATTTTATTCAAACTCTCCAGACTCGAATACTCACTAAACTAATGTCTTCACAATATGCAATAGCTTTAAAACACTTATGTCAAATCCCGCACTTAAGAAAAATCCTGTATTCTCTTTGAAGTATATTAACATAAAGAGAATACAATAGAGGAGAGGAGATGAAATTCCACGCCACTTCCACACACTCCGTTTGTAGACCTGAAACTTTTAGAGGTTATATCTTGCTATTTTGGACTGACATTCCACCTTACATAGGAATCTTTTAACATCATATGCATGGATTGAAATTCTGTCCAATACACAATTTAAAAGTCGATCATATTTTTATCTATCAAATGTCTTATTTGTGTCAATAAAACAACTGTATAGAATAGTATTTATGAGTAATAAGTCATGGGTTCTTTCAAAATCAATCTGGGCAAAGGGTTAGAATGTTGACCTTTATATGCAAATTGCAAATCAAATCATCTAAATCCATACATTTATTTCTTCCCTAACATATCATCCTGTTACAAGTGGAAACACCTCGTTGATATGAATAACTCGTTTTATTGATTGGTTGACAATGCCATGCGACACATGCGATAGGTGCTGCCCGCATGCTGAATAGTGTCCGACGTGTCCTATTGGGATTTATTTGAGGTTCTGTATGTGTGTGATGATCGGTTATTAAGTTTGCAAGACTTCCGAATGCTAACTACTGCACCACAAGCCGGTCATCACCGTTTGAAGTCAATTAAGTGAGCACTTACCGTGTGTGTATGAATGATTCTCTTATCCTTTGAATGTTGAATTGTTTGGTAATTCTTTAATCCCTGCATGTTGCTGTGTTTGACTTTGCCCTCATAGTTGAGTTGGAATTTATGGATGTGAGTATATTTCTGAACTATTTACTATATTTGTCCTTTCTGCTCCATACTCTTGTCATGTAACTCACCAGGTCAATAACTTTCATGACAGGCAGAAAGACTTATTTACTGCATCGAGTGTTCTTTTTCTTCTTTCGTTTGAATAATTACTTGAATCATTTTTTTGTTCGTTGATATTTTTCTTATCTATTTAGCAGATAGTTCATTTGTTCACAGTTGTGTATTATTGCATTGCAACTGTCATGTTTGCCCACAAGTTTAATCTCTCCAAATGCTTTACTATATATAATAACACCAACCGATTCAACGTCACTGCGAATTCTGGGACAGTGATATTGGTAAACTGCGAAAAAATGGTGCTCGAATTTGTGAAATACATGGAATCAACCGTTATGTGTAGGTGACTAAATTCCACAGTTATACTTTCATCGATCGCGTCCTTTCTAACAAGTGATATCCCAGCTGCTCTCTGATAGGCTGAAAGTTTGCGTTGCAGTTAATAGGATGTATTCATATCTAAATGCAGTCCTCATCTAACACCTATTGAGCAAAAGAGGGAACCACGTGCCCCAGGGCAGATCCGTGTATTCAGCATGGTCAAATGTACTTTCTCAACAAAGTGAACAACACAAACACACAATAATCTAAAGAAAATGTATTAACAAATATTTGAAACATAAAGGATGCCTAAAATAATTAGAAATTGGCTCTCTTTTGGTTGAAAAAGTGTCATTTATGGATGTTTATATAGTGTACATAATACAAATCTGTCCTGATCATGGTGGAAGCATCAGTCTGTTGACCCGGCAACACAGGAAGTGAGCAGGATAGCAGTTGAATATGAATGTCTCCTATTGTTATGTAAGGAAACGGAGAAATCTTGTCAAATGTGAATTGGGATGATGGTCCAGATGTAAACCCGGTTTCCATCCAACCTTTCGGTGTGCGAACTACGCCTGACGACGTAATGGCCCCCGCCCCCCCCCCCCCCCAATCTTATTAGCTCGACTGATTGACTGCACAAACGAATACACAATACTTTATTGCAGATGAGGCCCTATGTGGGTTACTGCACTTACATAATTATGTTCTAGGTTCACCCTCTCTATCCTATTATCGCCTCTTATTAGCACGAATGCTTGCCTGAATGAATATTACGTTTTTTTTGCCAATTTCTTATTATTTCCTTACATCTTTATTACGTGACAGACTGTCAAAAGGTGGCAAGCCCTTGCAGGTGGATTCACCCAAGTTCGCTGGGCCGTTCTATGAGATGCTGAAAGAGAGAGAGAGAGAGAGAGAGAGAGAGAGAGAGAGAGAGAGAGAGAGAGAGAGAGAGAGAGAGAGAGAGAGAGAGAGAGAGAGAGAGAGAGAGAGATAGAGAGAGAGAGAGAGATAGAGAGAGAGAGAGAGAGAGAGAGAGAGAGAGATGATTTTCAGAAGCTAGTCGGGCCTTACAGGTAAACTCACCCGTGTCTATACTCTCCTGTACGATCCCCAAAGGTCAATTGCAGACTGAATGTATAGATCTGGTTCTCGCAATGTATTCTCAATGTGCCAGAATGCCTTCATTCTTGTTTTAATTTTACTGTTCTTTCCAGTAAAATTTGTTTTACAGGTTGTGTGTGTGTGTGTGTGTGTGTGTGTGTGTGTGTGTGTGTGTGTGTGTGTGTGTGTGTGTGTGTGTTGCTGAACAAAGTGGTCCCTTTCACGTTGCTATCGTTCATATCGTTTTCTGATGTATTGATACAGAATTCAAAACGTGTGCTTATTTACTCCAATGGTCTGCTATACTTTTGGGAAAGCATAATTGTTTTCATGCTTTTTCTTCTTCTTTTTTGTGGGATTTGGGCGTTAAGGTAGCGGAGGGGATTGAGCTATATCGGCAAAATCGTGACCCGACAGAAAATGAGTTTTTTCCATTTCCGTAAAGTTTGGCACTTTAACTTTCTTGTCACAAAACATGAATACTAAAAAAGCAAAATTTATGTGATAAAAAAGGGAAAAAACATGACCATGTTTTAGCTGGCTGCAGCATGAGCATGTCTGTTTACAAATGTATGGTAATTAGTCCGCCAAAGTTTGGATAGCAGTCGGCTGCTTTCCACAATCCAGGACCGTAGCAACGACAAGCGACCAACTGTGACATTTTGAGGTGCGCTCCTACCAATTCTTGTATAAACTGCTTGACAAGATTAGGACAGATTAATGGGTTTGTTGTGGTGACCAAATGGCCATGTAGATAATTAAATCGATGGGCTCATGTTTTCCTTCTCAGTGTGATAAAAAAAAAATAAAAAATAAGGGACGATAAAAGGTGGCGATTGTCAAAACGGCACCTGGCGATGGACGTGAGCCTCAGTGTGTTTTCAATGAAGGCGATTTCAACCTATGCGTAAATCGTTACTAAGAGTCATGGCATTGTGTACATTATAAAGGCTTACAACCCTTTCTGCAGTCTTGCCCTATCCAAGACCAATTTGCTTTTAATGTTTACTGGCAAAAAATACGCATGACGATCGAGGAATCCTAACACTGGACCACTTGGCTATCAATATGCCGCAAACTATAAAAGCGGGGATTCGATTCAGCGTAAATAATTATATCTGCCTTCAATAATTATATGTCCCTTTACCTGAATGTGAAACGGTGGATAGCATTAAATGTTAACCTTGAAGTAAATTTATATGAAGCACACGCCTCCACTAAAACTGGTATCATCTGTAGCGCTGTCCCATTTTGTGGAACTGGAAGACTGGTACATTGCACATGCACGGACTTGCCCACTTCATACGGGGGTGTTTCGAAGTACACTGAGCGAGGGGACCGAAAAAAAAAGCTTTAAAAATTTGACCATCAGGGGGATAAAATAATCAGATTACTGTTAATTGACTGCGAAAAGTGATTCTGCACTCTGCTTTTAGCTGGTTGATCGGTCATATAAAATTATTTTGTCTCACTGTGCGCGGCATGTTCCGATACCACTCGCCCGCACTCACCCATCAGGAAGTTTCGGTTTTGTGTCTCGATCAATTTATTGCAGTTCAAGGGTGAGCCAACTATCTTTCAGTGGGCTAGTTATCTCCACAAAATAAAAAATATGTTACATGAGTGGCAAGGTTTCGAATGGCAATACGCGAGAAAAACATGGCAAAGTGAATTACATTCTTTATCACAAGGACGGCGCTAATATGTGGAGGAACCAATAAAATAGGCTTGGCGTATTCTATTGTGCTTCCGGCAAAAACAAAAACAACAACAACAAAAAAAACCGCACAAGCCAAGGCCACGAAGAACACATTGCCTCACGATGCCTATCTCTTTCTCAATTTTGTGGGAATTGGAAACTTTCTTGACTGCCAGACAGACTCGCTCTGCGTAATTGTTAAATTGCGCTTGAAGTGCGTGTCGCTAGGTAAGCAAACACAGTCCGAAAGGCAGGCAAGAAAGTTTTACCCTTTCGCACGAAGGGTAGCGTCATCACCTTACATCTGAGCGTGGTCTGGTGCATTATAATTAATATTGATCTAAGTAACCGTCAGGGTCTGATCAAAGACTACTTCAGCAAATCAATGGATTCGGTTATTCAATCTAGCAATACAGTTTCATCACCAATACAACGTTGAAACTAATGGATTCTCAACACATATAAAACATTCGCTTTGTTTTTTTTTTTTTTTTTTTTGTTTTTTTTTTTTTGTTTTTTTTTTTTTTGTTTGTTTGTTTGTTTTGTTTCTTCTTTGAAATATCATTTATCCTGGGAGTGTTTCTTTATCAGTAACAGGACTATTGTCTTAAATGTTACGTCACGATCATTCATGTTGACCGCCTATCTAGCATTTATAAGCTACATTGAATTCGGTGACTGTGCTGAAGTCCGATTTACCCTCGGACTCAGTCCTATCCATATTCCTGGTCGTCAACACTTTTTTTCACATTATCATCCATCTGCTTCCTTTTCTTCCGTGATCGTGGCATGTCGATTTTTCCAACTTTCTTTTCGGTAAGGTCGCAAGAAGTCCAAGACACTGAATGGCGAATGTCCCATCCATGCCGTTAATAAAGCCATGTTGTTCTTTGATCCAAGGTGATGAGAAGTGAGTCAGCAACTCCTGCCTACCGGGCAGCCTTCTGAGTAGAGCAAGCTGTGAAACTGCAACCCGTTTGTTCAAGCGGCGCCATATGCAAACAATGTTGCTAGGGACAAGGTTAAGGTACTACGTGAGTAATTCGGCCGGCTTCCGGGTTGAAGGATTATAGAGTGCGTATTGGAAATGACCCTTACAGGTACAGGGGGCTGTCTCTTACATAATTCTGACCACTGTAACATACTTTTTTTCTGAAACTGACAGGTACAGTGTGCAGTATTTATTGACAGGTCAGTTTTCAATATACCCAGCATAGTAACTGAATACACATGGCCACAATGTGAGTTCTGCGTGTCACCGCGCAAGGCGGCGTGACTGCTGTCAGTACTTTGGCTGTAGCAAATGGTCATATCTCAAAATTTTCCCAATGATGACTAGGTTTTCTTGTTCTCAGATGATTCAGAATATTGTAAGGAACAATTTGGCATAGGACATGTGTGGGTTTATAAGTTATTTTGGAAGGTACAGACTGCAACCTGGTTTGTTTACATTTTTTGCGGGTTGAATTTGTAGCGTAATACCTTAAGGGGCACTGCAGGTGACTACTTTGGGCAGCAGAAAGACCCATTATCACATCTATACTGTCATTATTTCATTTGATTAATTGAAATATTATATTCTATGAATGAATAAACAAATAAAAGTGCATTTTAATCATTTTAACCACATTTATGCTGAAAATTAGCACTCAATTATACAAAACAAGGGATGTCCGCAAACATTTTGCCGTGTGATTCATGTCTCACACAATTTTCACTGATCCCATGGGTTTCTGGTGGCATAATTTCATTATGGAGAGCACACTCATGACTATGAAAACTCCAAAAATAGGATATCACTGTTACAGAGAACAGAGGGCTCAGTTTAGATGGATGGCGATTTCAACTATGGGCAAAATTCTGTATCTGAGAGGGTATGGAGGTTCAGTTACAGTCGCCGTATTCAATTCCAAAGTCTATAAACCAACATGACATGTATTTTTTATAGAAGTTTACAATATTTACCTCATAAAAACTACAATTTACTATAGGCATCATTGGGAAAATTTTTTGGTAGCATACCCCTGCAACATGCATATACAATTTTTTAGTTTTTGCTCATATGCATTCTGGTTTATTGCATTACATATGACTGTTAGGGAAAAATAGTGGCCCCAGTTCAAACTTTTTTGCATGATTTGTACACAATACAATATTTCCAATCTTCAAAGATCATTTATTTGATAATTGTGGAGATGACTTGTTCCCTTAAGGTACTACGTGAGTAATTCGGCCGGCTTCCGGGTAGAAGGATTATAGAGTGCGTATTGGAAATGACCCTTACAGGTACAGGGGGCTGTCTCTTACATAATTCTGACCACTGTAACATACTTTTTTTCTGAAACTGACAGGTACAGTGTGCAGTATTTATTGACAGGTCAGTTTTCAATATACCCAGCATAGTAACTGAATACACATGGCCACAATGTGAGTTCTGCGTGTCACCGCGCAAGGCGGCGTGACTGCTGTCAGTACTTTGGCTGTAGCAAATGGTCATATCTCAAAATTTTCCCAATGATGACTAGGTTTTCTTGTTCTCAGATGATTCAGAATATTGTAAGGAACAATTTGGCATAGGACATGTGTGGGTTTATAAGTTATTTTGGAAGGTACAGACTGCAACCTGGTTTGTTTACATTTTTTGCGGGTTGAATTTGTAGCGTAATACCTTAAGGGGCACTGCAGGTGACTACTTTGGGCAGCAGAAAGACCCATTATCACATCTATACTGTCATTATTTCATTTGATTAATTGAAATATTATATTCTATGAATGAATAAACAAATAAAAGTGCATTTTAATCATTTTAACCACATTTATGCTGAAAATTAGCACTCAATTATACAAAACAAGGGATGTCCGCAAACATTTTGCCGTGTGATTCATGTCTCACACAATTTTCACTGATCCCATGGGTTTCTGGTGGCATAATTTCATTATGGAGAGCACACTCATGACTATGAAAACTCCAAAAATAGGATATCACTGTTACAGAGAACAGAGGGCTCAGTTTAGATGGATGGCGATTTCAACTATGGGCAAAATTCTGTATCTGAGAGGGTATGGAGGTTCAGTTACAGTCGCCGTATTCAATTCCAAAGTCTATAAACCAACATGACATGTATTTTTTATAGAAGTTTACAATATTTACCTCATAAAAACTACAATTTACTATAGGCATCATTGGGAAAATTTTTTGGTAGCATACCCCTGCAACATGCATATACAATTTTTTAGTTTTTGCTCATATGCATTCTGGTTTATTGCATTACATATGACTGTTAGGGAAAAATAGTGGCCCCAGTTCAAACTTTTTTGCATGATTTGTACACAATACAATATTTCCAATCTTCAAAGATCATTTATTTGATAATTGTGGAGATGACTTGTTCCCTTAAGGTACTACGTGAGTAATTCGGCCGGCTTCCGGGTAGAAGGATTATAGAGTGCGTATTGGAAATGACCCTTACAGGTACAGGGGGCTGTCTCTTACATAATTCTGACCACTGTAACATACTTTTTTTCTGAAACTGACAGGTACAGTGTGCAGTATTTATTGACAGGTCAGTTTTCAATATACCCAGCATAGTAACTGAATACACATGGCCACAATGTGAGTTCTGCGTGTCACCGCGCAAGGCGGCGTGACTGCTGTCAGTACTTTGGCTGTAGCAAATGGTCATATCTCAAAATTTTCCCAATGATGACTAGGTTTTCTTGTTCTCAGATGATTCAGAATATTGTAAGGAACAATTTGGCATAGGACATGTGTGGGTTTATAAGTTATTTTGGAAGGTACAGACTGCAACCTGGTTTGTTTACATTTTTTGCGGGTTGAATTTGTAGCGTAATACCTTAAGGGGCACTGCAGGTGACTACTTTGGGCAGCAGAAAGACCCATTATCACATCTATACTGTCATTATTTCATTTGATTAATTGAAATATTATATTCTATGAATGAATAAACAAATAAAAGTGCATTTTAATCATTTTAACCACATTTATGCTGAAAATTAGCACTCAATTATACAAAACAAGGGATGTCCGCAAACATTTTGCCGTGTGATTCATGTCTCACACAATTTTCACTGATCCCATGGGTTTCTGGTGGCATAATTTCATTATGGAGAGCACACTCATGACTATGAAAACTCCAAAAATAGGATATCACTGTTACAGAGAACAGAGGGCTCAGTTTAGATGGATGGCGATTTCAACTATGGGCAAAATTCTGTATCTGAGAGGGTATGGAGGTTCAGTTACAGTCGCCGTATTCAATTCCAAAGTCTATAAACCAACATGACATGTATTTTTTATAGAAGTTTACAATATTTACCTCATAAAAACTACAATTTACTATAGGCATCATTGGGAAAATTTTTTGGTAGCATACCCCTGCAACATGCATATACAATTTTTTAGTTTTTGCTCATATGCATTCTGGTTTATTGCATTACATATGACTGTTAGGGAAAAATAGTGGCCCCAGTTCAAACTTTTTTGCATGATTTGTACACAATACAATATTTCCAATCTTCAAAGATCATTTATTTGATAATTGTGGAGATGACTTGTTCCCTTAAGGTACTACGTGAGTAATTCGGCCGGCTTCCGGGTAGAAGGATTATAGAGTGCGTATTGGAAATGACCCTTACAGGTACAGGGGGCTGTCTCTTACATAATTCTGACCACTGTAACATACTTTTTTTCTGAAACTGACAGGTACAGTGTGCAGTATTTATTGACAGGTCAGTTTTCAATATACCCAGCATAGTAACTGAATACACATGGCCACAATGTGAGTTCTGCGTGTCACCGCGCAAGGCGGCGTGACTGCTGTCAGTACTTTGGCTGTAGCAAATGGTCATATCTCAAAATTTTCCCAATGATGACTAGGTTTTCTTGTTCTCAGATGATTCAGAATATTGTAAGGAACAATTTGGCATAGGACATGTGTGGGTTTATAAGTTATTTTGGAAGGTACAGACTGCAACCTGGTTTGTTTACATTTTTTGCGGGTTGAATTTGTAGCGTAATACCTTAAGGGGCACTGCAGGTGACTACTTTGGGCAGCAGAAAGACCCATTATCACATCTATACTGTCATTATTTCATTTGATTAATTGAAATATTATATTCTATGAATGAATAAACAAATAAAAGTGCATTTTAATCATTTTAACCACATTTATGCTGAAAATTAGCACTCAATTATACAAAACAAGGGATGTCCGCAAACATTTTGCCGTGTGATTCATGTCTCACACAATTTTCACTGATCCCATGGGTTTCTGGTGGCATAATTTCATTATGGAGAGCACACTCATGACTATGAAAACTCCAAAAATAGGATATCACTGTTACAGAGAACAGAGGGCTCAGTTTAGATGGATGGCGATTTCAACTATGGGCAAAATTCTGTATCTGAGAGGGTATGGAGGTTCAGTTACAGTCGCCGTATTCAATTCCAAAGTCTATAAACCAACATGACATGTATTTTTTATAGAAGTTTACAATATTTACCTCATAAAAACTACAATTTACTATAGGCATCATTGGGAAAATTTTTTGGTAGCATACCCCTGCAACATGCATATACAATTTTTTAGTTTTTGCTCATATGCATTCTGGTTTATTGCATTACATATGACTGTTAGGGAAAAATAGTGGCCCCAGTTCAAACTTTTTTGCATGATTTGTACACAATACAATATTTCCAATCTTCAAAGATCATTTATTTGATAATTGTGGAGATGACTTGTTCCCTTAAGGTACTACGTGAGTAATTCGGCCGGCTTCCGGGTAGAAGGATTATAGAGTGCGTATTGGAAATGACCCTTACAGGTACAGGGGGCTGTCTCTTACATAATTCTGACCACTGTAACATACTTTTTTTCTGAAACTGACAGGTACAGTGTGCAGTATTTATTGACAGGTCAGTTTTCAATATACCCAGCATAGTAACTGAATACACATGGCCACAATGTGAGTTCTGCGTGTCACCGCGCAAGGCGGCGTGACTGCTGTCAGTACTTTGGCTGTAGCAAATGGTCATATCTCAAAATTTTCCCAATGATGACTAGGTTTTCTTGTTCTCAGATGATTCAGAATATTGTAAGGAACAATTTGGCATAGGACATGTGTGGGTTTATAAGTTATTTTGGAAGGTACAGACTGCAACCTGGTTTGTTTACATTTTTTGCGGGTTGAATTTGTAGCGTAATACCTTAAGGGGCACTGCAGGTGACTACTTTGGGCAGCAGAAAGACCCATTATCACATCTATACTGTCATTATTTCATTTGATTAATTGAAATATTATATTCTATGAATGAATAAACAAATAAAAGTGCATTTTAATCATTTTAACCACATTTATGCTGAAAATTAGCACTCAATTATACAAAACAAGGGATGTCCGCAAACATTTTGCCGTGTGATTCATGTCTCACACAATTTTCACTGATCCCATGGGTTTCTGGTGGCATAATTTCATTATGGAGAGCACACTCATGACTATGAAAACTCCAAAAATAGGATATCACTGTTACAGAGAACAGAGGGCTCAGTTTAGATGGATGGCGATTTCAACTATGGGCAAAATTCTGTATCTGAGAGGGTATGGAGGTTCAGTTACAGTCGCCGTATTCAATTCCAAAGTCTATAAACCAACATGACATGTATTTTTTATAGAAGTTTACAATATTTACCTCATAAAAACTACAATTTACTATAGGCATCATTGGGAAAATTTTTTGGTAGCATACCCCTGCAACATGCATATACAATTTTTTAGTTTTTGCTCATATGCATTCTGGTTTATTGCATTACATATGACTGTTAGGGAAAAATAGTGGCCCCAGTTCAAACTTTTTTGCATGATTTGTACACAATACAATATTTCCAATCTTCAAAGATCATTTATTTGATAATTGTGGAGATGACTTGTTCCCTTAAGGTACTACGTGAGTAATTCGGCCGGCTTCCGGGTAGAAGGATTATAGAGTGCGTATTGGAAATGACCCTTACAGGTACAGGGGGCTGTCTCTTACATAATTCTGACCACTGTAACATACTTTTTTTCTGAAACTGACAGGTACAGTGTGCAGTATTTATTGACAGGTCAGTTTTCAATATACCCAGCATAGTAACTGAATACACATGGCCACAATGTGAGTTCTGCGTGTCACCGCGCAAGGCGGCGTGACTGCTGTCAGTACTTTGGCTGTAGCAAATGGTCATATCTCAAAATTTTCCCAATGATGACTAGGTTTTCTTGTTCTCAGATGATTCAGAATATTGTAAGGAACAATTTGGCATAGGACATGTGTGGGTTTATAAGTTATTTTGGAAGGTACAGACTGCAACCTGGTTTGTTTACATTTTTTGCGGGTTGAATTTGTAGCGTAATACCTTAAGGGGCACTGCAGGTGACTACTTTGGGCAGCAGAAAGACCCATTATCACATCTATACTGTCATTATTTCATTTGATTAATTGAAATATTATATTCTATGAATGAATAAACAAATAAAAGTGCATTTTAATCATTTTAACCACATTTATGCTGAAAATTAGCACTCAATTATACAAAACAAGGGATGTCCGCAAACATTTTGCCGTGTGATTCATGTCTCACACAATTTTCACTGATCCCATGGGTTTCTGGTGGCATAATTTCATTATGGAGAGCACACTCATGACTATGAAAACTCCAAAAATAGGATATCACTGTTACAGAGAACAGAGGGCTCAGTTTAGATGGATGGCGATTTCAACTATGGGCAAAATTCTGTATCTGAGAGGGTATGGAGGTTCAGTTACAGTCGCCGTATTCAATTCCAAAGTCTATAAACCAACATGACATGTATTTTTTATAGAAGTTTACAATATTTACCTCATAAAAACTACAATTTACTATAGGCATCATTGGGAAAATTTTTTGGTAGCATACCCCTGCAACATGCATATACAATTTTTTAGTTTTTGCTCATATGCATTCTGGTTTATTGCATTACATATGACTGTTAGGGAAAAATAGTGGCCCCAGTTCAAACTTTTTTGCATGATTTGTACACAATACAATATTTCCAATCTTCAAAGATCATTTATTTGATAATTGTGGAGATGACTTGTTCCCTTAAGGTACTACGTGAGTAATTCGGCCGGCTTCCGGGTAGAAGGATTATAGAGTGCGTATTGGAAATGACCCTTACAGGTACAGGGGGCTGTCTCTTACATAATTCTGACCACTGTAACATACTTTTTTTCTGAAACTGACAGGTACAGTGTGCAGTATTTATTGACAGGTCAGTTTTCAATATACCCAGCATAGTAACTGAATACACATGGCCACAATGTGAGTTCTGCGTGTCACCGCGCAAGGCGGCGTGACTGCTGTCAGTACTTTGGCTGTAGCAAATGGTCATATCTCAAAATTTTCCCAATGATGACTAGGTTTTCTTGTTCTCAGATGATTCAGAATATTGTAAGGAACAATTTGGCATAGGACATGTGTGGGTTTATAAGTTATTTTGGAAGGTACAGACTGCAACCTGGTTTGTTTACATTTTTTGCGGGTTGAATTTGTAGCGTAATACCTTAAGGGGCACTGCAGGTGACTACTTTGGGCAGCAGAAAGACCCATTATCACATCTATACTGTCATTATTTCATTTGATTAATTGAAATATTATATTCTATGAATGAATAAACAAATAAAAGTGCATTTTAATCATTTTAACCACATTTATGCTGAAAATTAGCACTCAATTATACAAAACAAGGGATGTCCGCAAACATTTTGCCGTGTGATTCATGTCTCACACAATTTTCACTGATCCCATGGGTTTCTGGTGGCATAATTTCATTATGGAGAGCACACTCATGACTATGAAAACTCCAAAAATAGGATATCACTGTTACAGAGAACAGAGGGCTCAGTTTAGATGGATGGCGATTTCAACTATGGGCAAAATTCTGTATCTGAGAGGGTATGGAGGTTCAGTTACAGTCGCCGTATTCAATTCCAAAGTCTATAAACCAACATGACATGTATTTTTTATAGAAGTTTACAATATTTACCTCATAAAAACTACAATTTACTATAGGCATCATTGGGAAAATTTTTTGGTAGCATACCCCTGCAACATGCATATACAATTTTTTAGTTTTTGCTCATATGCATTCTGGTTTATTGCATTACATATGACTGTTAGGGAAAAATAGTGGCCCCAGTTCAAACTTTTTTGCATGATTTGTACACAATACAATATTTCCAATCTTCAAAGATCATTTATTTGATAATTGTGGAGATGACTTGTTCCCTTAAGGTACTACGTGAGTAATTCGGCCGGCTTCCGGGTAGAAGGATTATAGAGTGCGTATTGGAAATGACCCTTACAGGTACAGGGGGCTGTCTCTTACATAATTCTGACCACTGTAACATACTTTTTTTCTGAAACTGACAGGTACAGTGTGCAGTATTTATTGACAGGTCAGTTTTCAATATACCCAGCATAGTAACTGAATACACATGGCCACAATGTGAGTTCTGCGTGTCACCGCGCAAGGCGGCGTGACTGCTGTCAGTACTTTGGCTGTAGCAAATGGTCATATCTCAAAATTTTCCCAATGATGACTAGGTTTTCTTGTTCTCAGATGATTCAGAATATTGTAAGGAACAATTTGGCATAGGACATGTGTGGGTTTATAAGTTATTTTGGAAGGTACAGACTGCAACCTGGTTTGTTTACATTTTTTGCGGGTTGAATTTGTAGCGTAATACCTTAAGGGGCACTGCAGGTGACTACTTTGGGCAGCAGAAAGACCCATTATCACATCTATACTGTCATTATTTCATTTGATTAATTGAAATATTATATTCTATGAATGAATAAACAAATAAAAGTGCATTTTAATCATTTTAACCACATTTATGCTGAAAATTAGCACTCAATTATACAAAACAAGGGATGTCCGCAAACATTTTGCCGTGTGATTCATGTCTCACACAATTTTCACTGATCCCATGGGTTTCTGGTGGCATAATTTCATTATGGAGAGCACACTCATGACTATGAAAACTCCAAAAATAGGATATCACTGTTACAGAGAACAGAGGGCTCAGTTTAGATGGATGGCGATTTCAACTATGGGCAAAATTCTGTATCTGAGGATAAAGTACGGAATCATGCGAGAACATGCCAAGACATTATTGTCAAGCACTCGTCAATATATATATATATTATATATATATATATATATATATATATATATATATATATATATATATATATATATATATATATATATATATATATATATATATATATATATATATATATATATATATATATATACAGTAAAACTTGGCCTTGTGGACACCTGTCTACTGTGGACACCTGCTTAATGCTGACGGTTTTGGCCAGAACCGAATATTTTTAAGTCATTTTCATATTGGTGATACCTGTCTACAGTGGACACCTGTCTATTGTGTATTGCGGACACTTTTTGGGGTACCAAATGCCAAAACAACCTGTCTATTGCGGACAAAATGTACCAATGCATTTTTTGCCACTTGTGATGTTCCAAGTTGTAATGCCTGAACAATGCCGTGCATGTTAAGCTGGAATCAAAGACTAATTAATCCATTGTTTAGTGGCCTGTAACACATAAGCTCACTCAGCCAAGCAGTTAGGCTGCAATGCCTCAACGAACATGCCAGGTGTCTCTGAGCACTGGTGCTCCTGTTGAGTGAGGTTTTTCACACTTTCCCTATCAAACAATTAAGCTCCATCAGTCATTGAGCCTAAAACAAAGGACCCCCTGAGACTCATGTGAAGTTATTCACAATTTGTAACAATGGCATATACAGTTATACTGTACTCAAAGGATAGGATATCCCTGTGGTATGTTTGTTGTTTGTTTCTTTTCTGTTAGTAAAAGAAATCACGTAAACTTTCTTTAGCCTGCTAAGCCCATACATACACAATTTTTCCCTTAAAAGATAAAAACTGTAAAATTCCAAGTTAAGATGCATTTGAGTCAAGTGTCAGGGGCATAATGTACAAAAACTGAGAGCAAATGTACTCTGATATCCCAAAAGTTCAGCCCCTGCCTATTGTGGACACCTGTCTATTGCGGACACTTTTGCCAGGACCACAGGTGTCCGCAGTAGACAGGTTTTACTGTATATATATATATATATATATATATATATATATATATATAACATGAAAACTGGTCTCAAAGCAGACCACCAAAATGTGACATGGGGTCCACCAGTCCTGGGAATTGACTGGAATTGTATCCGTTTGACTTAGCGCCTGTATTTACATCCATCCTGCAGTACGTACAACTGACTGCTAGTTTTAGTGGTAGACTATATACGTTGAAAACAAACTTCACTTAGAAAGCAGTTAACGGTACCATGGAAACATCATGTAATAAAGTGAACGGATTGTATGTACACACAAGGTATATCAACACTATGAAGCACAATACATGTCCAGGTACCTTGCCCGCAAAATGATGAGAATCACGATAACCTGTTGTATGTGTAAGACGGATGCCTAAACAAGAAAATGCACATTGTAAGTAAGTCACTAATGGAAGATGTCAACACATTTAAGTATTTCACAGGCTCGTGGTGGTTTGGCTTCCTCGAATAAGATACATATTTAATTTGCCACCACATCCGTCACAAAGGGCGTATCAAATTGACATCGATTACATGCAGAAATCTTCTATAACCTAGCAACGGCCCAATGAAAAAACTGCAAAAAATAAACTGTTACCCGTTACCTTCTCATGAGTCCGTACATTAGCTCGACAATTGCGTTCCTGAAGTAACCCTGTTTCCTTACTAGAATGAAATATGACGGATTATGTTCGACAAAAGGCATCGCTGATGGTATGTATCATAAATATCAAGTTAACTCTTGTATATATATATATATATATATATATATATATATATATATATATATATATATATATACATGGATGGACAGAGAGACACAGAAAGAGAGAGACATAGGAACAGAGAGAGACAGAGAGAGACAGATGAATTTCAGAAGCTAGTCGGCCTTACAGGTAAATTCACCCGTGTCTACTCTGCTGTGCGATCCCCAAAGGTGACTCGCAGACTGAATGTATTGATCTGTTCTCGCAATGTATTCTCACTATTCAGAGAGAGAGAGAGAGAGAGAGAGAGAGAGAGAGAGAGAGAGCGAGAGAGAGAGAGAGAGAGAGAGAGAGAGGAGAGAGAGAGAGAGAGAGAGAGAGAGAGAGAGAGAGAGAGAGAGAGAGAAATTACTTAAACATTTAATGGGGAGAACCAGAAATAGTTCCAGCCAGTTTTTTACTGGGGTTTAAATGTATATTATGACCTGTCATACATTGGCAGAATTTTTCAACTTTGGGGTGAACATGTCTAAAATTTGCGTTCATTACTTTTCTTTTTTTTCTAACAGTGAAACAGTCATGAAAACCCACTAGTGACCTTGTGTGGCTTGAATACAGTTTTTGTCAATAGATATCAGACTATTTGGTATGTATTTATATTTTTCACTCATATTGTTGCGCAGATATACTAAGTTTTCTGAAGGATACTATAATATTGGCGTTTTATGTTGCAAATTCAATTCACACAAAGTCAACTGAAAAGGACAATAATATTGGCTGTTTTGAATTGAACATTTTGAGTATAAATATGCAGAAGGACCACCAGATTGATGATCTCATGTCATAAGGTGCGTGCGTTCCCGTGCACTCAGATCGCAGAACGCGTGAACAAAGCTGCTGACTCTTAAACATGACAAACTGAAGATTAAAACGTTTTTGCTTTTAGGAATCTTACCAAATATCACAACGCCACACGGGGACATACGTAACTGCACTGCTGGTAATCCTAACATTCATTGGAGAACATGACAGCATTGGATATTATGACTCACACGAAATGGTTGGTTCAAATAGAAAACAGCATTTCTCCTCCGTTGGCGTCAGGAGCACATTTACCGATGACAATTTGCCTCTGAAAAAGGAAAAATACAATGAAAGCAAGATAATTGACAATGACAACCGCTACCAAGACAAAAGCATAAAAGAATCCCACAAACAGCCAAAAAATGGAAAGATTCGTGTTAAACGAACAGCAAAAGATGAGCTCCATGATGGTCCAAATGCAACAATATCGAATTACAAAGGAGGGAACCCCCCTGCGCCGCATGACAGAACAGGAGGCCGTCTGCCTGGAGCCAATGCATGGAGGCTGGCTGTTGCTTGTGGGCTGTGTGTTGTCATTTCCCTCTCAAACGGTTTCGTAACATATGTTTTCCTTCGAAACAAGGACCTGAGAACATCCACCAATTTGTTGATACTATCCATAACAATAGCAGATTTGTGCATCGGCTTGGTGGCTATTCCTTTGCGATCAGCCGCCGAGGTTTTAGTACGTTCTTGCGTGGCCTATCAATTTGCTATTTTCCTTACTACAGTTAGTTTTACCGCCACAGTTGTTTCAATGGTGGTGATATCAGTACATAGGTTTCATTCTGTGGTGTTTCCTTGGAAGCCACGTTTCACGAAGACCTGTATTGTCATAACAGTTGTCCTCGTATGGACCTACTCAATCTTAGAAAATATTTTCATATTCGCAGTTGGTAATCTATTATGTGATAATTCACAACAATTATTGGGCAGTAAAGTAAAATTCTGGAGAATATTCCAAACAGTGAAACTTTGTGTTACATTCTTGGTCCCACTGTTTGTGATTGTGATATTATACACAATCGTTTCCTTAAAGCTGAGGAAAAATAATTTCGTTCAATCGGAAAACTCTCGCAAACGTAAAATCCGTGCAGTAAACATGATGATTTTGATTGTTTTACTGTTCTTTATCTGCTGGTTACCGCATATAATGTCTGAGATACTGCAGGTGTGGGTACTTGCTCCGGGAACAATTACACCTGATGTTCAATATATGGGCTTTCTGCTCACTTGCTTGAACTCTGTGCTTAACGTTATGGTGTATGTATATTTTAATCCAAATTTTCAGAATGCTATTATTAAAACGCCAGTGTGTCTGTTTTGCTGCAAAAGACTGAGGAAAATCAGACCAAGCGTCCCGACAGTGACCGGCCAAATAAGAGACCAAGCAGGAAGAAGCAATGTATTGCGTCATTGGTGATGAAACAGATCAAAAACAATAGTGAATAGGCTTTCCAAGCATACTTTGTACTCCTGAGTAATTATTATATGTGATACCTTAATTTGCGACGTCCGCAATTGTCTCCATCATATTTACTAATCATGTGCTATCATGCTGACTTTACTCACACTTTAATTTTGTCTTTTTGTTCGTGAGAAGCATTGTAATAATTAAGAGTCTGGAGCTGCGTTTGCAAATTTGTTCAGACATACCACAGTTGGCCCCAGTGATAGCAGATCGGCGCACCCTTAGTTGGGGTCATCCTAGCCTATTGGTAACGTGATAATTCTTTTACTCATTCACCACTTTTCCTGTATTGTCACTTTGGCACTTATCTACAAATGTATCACTTGGTCAATTAAAGTTGCTCTGAATCAGACTCTAATCAGCAGTATCACTATAAAACGATTGCATCAGACAAAAAATATCTCGTGAGAAATACAATGGATGGCTTCATGGGTCCTTCGACCTTGGACAGCCCAAGACCATATAGATCCCGATACTCACGAAGTTGATTACGTGGCATTCCGGCACCGTTGCGCACTTGATCAGGGCACGTGTGAGCTACATACTCGATCTTGGTGGACTATTATCTCCATGGTGTCACAATTAAGAAATGAGGGTGGATTTTGTGTGTGTTATGGCATAATGACGCGGGTGATTGAAGCTAACATCGTGGGCGTGGCGCACGCCAGTGCGCGTCACCCGATGCCAATTTCAATCACCCGCGTCACTATGCCATAACACACAAAAAAACCGACCCTCATTGCTTATATTTACATTTCCCTCCTAATTTTTCTGCTCAGTTACACGAAATTTAGAAATATAATACATAAAATTAAGAGAAACGTCCAGAAACTGATTTACCAAGCATGTTCAAGTGTGAAGTTCCGGAAACCCAGGTGGGCGTGGCTTACTGGAATGTGGGCGGGACACTTGTGTTATGGTTCCATAGCACACAAGGCTACTGTGTTATGTTTTCATAACACACCAGGCTCTCTCCTATACTTGCTATGTTAAAAGTTAGATTGAATGTAAATATTTAAGAAATGAGGGTCGATTTTGGTGTGTGTTATGGCATAATGACGCGCGTGGTTGAAGCTGACATCGTGGGCGTGGTGCACGACAATGCGCCTCGCCCGATGACAGCTTCAATCACGCGCGTCATATTGCCATAACACACACAAAAGCGACCCTCATTGCTTACATTTATATTTCCCTCTTAATTTTCTGCTCAATAACACAAATTGTAGAAACTTTTTTACATAGAATTAAGAAAAACGATCAAAAACTGATTTGCCGAGCATGTTCACATTGACTTTGTGCCTGTCAGAGCATTTGTGTGATATCCACTGTCATAAAATCTATGGACAGTGACATTGTGCCTATGAGGGTATCAGTGTGATAATCTGGAATTATAATATATTCAATGACATTGTGCCTATCAGAGCATTTGTGTGATGACCAGTGTAATGAAATCTATGGGCATTGATATTGTGCCTATAAGAGCATTTGTGTGATAATCTGGAATTTTAATGTTTTTCTAAAATGAAGGAACATGAATTTTTTTTCAAAGTTACCCAATACCTCATGATTTGGTCGGGAATTTTACTTTGTATTTGTTTTTGTATATATTTTTGTATTTTAATGATATTGTCTGGATTTATTAAAATTGATTTTGTACATCAGCTTGTGTTTTCTATGTCATTATTATCCAAAAGCTGTATTCGTGCTATTAATTTTTTTTTTTAAGTTTTTCCTCAAGAAAAAAGTTCCTGATTTCTGAGAAACCCTCAAAATTATCATTGCAATAATAGTGAATCTGGTAATAAATGTCATTTCTATTTTTGTGTGGGAGAAACTTCAAAATCCAGTATGTTAGTTCACAGGCACAAAATAATTTGCTTTCCATAGCCATATGCTGATGAATGATCAATTACAGAGTGATTCAATTCATACATATTCAGTTTGCACCTGTAATAGACAGTTGGTCAGTGGTCAGCCAAAATTACCAACAAAGTAGTACACAAAGTAGTGATGCGAATGACATCCCCCCCCCCCCCAAAAAAAAAAATAAGTACCTTAGAAATGTTTGTTATTAAGCCGAAATGCATAATTGTGTTGCTTGGCCACATGTTCAAGTTTTGTGTATCTAATACTGAAACTTCTCATGCAACTATTATGGTATCTAAGTTTGAAGAATTTATTTGTAAGCAAAAAAAAAAATACAGGCCTTTCCCCAAAAGGTGTACTCTGTGTACTAATTTGAAATTTTACTTTTTGGGCTGACTCAGTAAATCTGGATATATTTGTCATTTCTGTTTTGGTGTGGGAGAAACTTCCAGCATTTTAATTTACAGGCACAGAATAACTTGATTTGCATAGATATATGCAAATCAAAATTAACAGATGGCTGATTGATTATGGAATGATCTCATTCAGATTTTCAATTTCCACCTGTAATAGAGAGTTGATTCTGGGCCAGCCAAAATTACCAGCATTTCCACAATAGTACACAACGTAAGAGAAACTTGCCCCCCCCCCCCAAAAAAAAAAATAGTAAAAAATGTTTTGTTCTAGCCAGAATGCATAGTCGTGCTGTTTGACCATATCGAGGCAAAATGCATTGTTGTGCTGTTTGACCATATCGAGGCAAAATGCATTGTTGTGTTGTTTGACCATATCGAGGCAAAATGCATTGTTGTGTTGTTTGACCATATCGAGGCAAAATGCATTGTTGTGTTGTTTAGCCATATGTTCAAATCCAAATTTTGTGTATCAAATACATCTCATGCAAATATCATGGATATTTCAGTTTGAAGAATTTATTTGCAAGCAAAGAAACACATTTTTTGTTTATTTTTAAAAAGACCCACAGTTGCCCATAGGCCTCTCCCCCAAAATGTGTAATTTGTGTACTCATGGGAAACTTCATATTTTTGGCTGGGCTCCTGAATCAATTAAAAAAAAAAGGGCGGGGGGTAATTTTTGTAGCTTGCCCTGAGGCCAGCTTTGGAATACAGAATTTGAAAAGCCCAGAAAGAAATTGGCTTGATTTAATCTCTACCCCCCCCCCCCTTTTTTTTTTTTTTTTTGAGTGAAATTGAAGATATAAAAAGCAAATATATGAATATTCAAAGCTGGAAACCATTCATATTTGGTCAGATGTTGTCACTAAATTGGTTGAAATATAAGGCAAATAGGAACTCTTGAGACTTGTTGGAACAATTTTTCTCTCAAATTGTAAAGTTGTGGTTAGCTGGTATGAAAATGCCTCTCATTCTGGGACCAAACTTTGATAAAATTGCCAGCTTTACACATCCTGGCACTTGAATGTAGTGATATTTTTATTTTTCAATCACAAAACATTGTGTATGGC
Organism: Hermodice carunculata; assembly: GCA_964020975.1. Lineage (NCBI taxonomy): Eukaryota > Metazoa > Annelida > Polychaeta > Eunicida > Amphinomidae > Hermodice > Hermodice carunculata. The sequence goes on along the minus strand of OZ026623.1, from coordinate 4,010,512 downwards.
AATTTCAAATTCACTGGTCAAGATTTAAGTTTCTATTTTCATAGCACTAATATTTGCAATAATGACTTACTTTGAAGGGAAAAGATAAATGTATTGTAGCTCAAGAAATTTCTTCTGCACTTTACTTGATTTCATGCAACTGCTCAATGTGCAAAAATTAGGTTGTATATCACATCATTATATCATATTATGTAGCATTTTGGTACCACTAAATTAAAATGTGTGAAAATTTGAAAGCTGAGAAAAATGAAGTTTCCATGAAAATTTCTTGAACTACAGTCCATGAATCTGGATCTTTTCGTATGGACAACACAACCACTCCGGATTTCACTTTACAACACAAGTTTATTTACAAAAAAAATGACAACCATGGAAACATTTACAGAGCAAAAATATTTCACTTGGTTTTGGTAGCACATAACTTGGCACTGTCCACTATGAAAATAGAGACACCACATTCCCATTATATTAAATTTGTTCACAACTTATGGCTGCAGTAGGTATCACTTTACTTCAGCTCTCTAACTCGTATTAAAAAATATTTCACTTGGTTCTGGTAGCACCCCTTTTCACTGTCCACTACCAAAATAGATACATCACAGACCCATGATTCGTAAATTGTTCACAACTTATGGCTCCAGTAGGTATCACTTTTTTACTTCAGCTCTCTGACTCGTGTCTCATCACACATAGTGCCTGGCAAAACTCTTCAATTCCAACCACATAAGCACTGTCCCATAGTTCGCCTTTGACCTGCAGTGGCAGCCATGCACGTATGAATCGCACCACTTTGGGGGGGTATGTGTAGTGACATCCCTCTGGTCCCACTTCTTTGATCTACAAAAAAAAAAACAAAAAAACAATGCATTTTTAATGACAAAGTGAATAAAGTACAGCATACATGTATTTCACTGAGCAAGAAATGAGTTTGTGACAAAGATTGTTTACTTCTTTTATTGAGCCAACAAAACTGTTGCATGTGATGTTTATAATGTCAATGGAATAACAATGATGTCTCTACATTCCAGCATTCTATTTCATACAGAATAATATCTCTGAATTAAAACCTGATGTTATAATAATGATTTCCTGAAACACAACCAAATTGAATAGATAGTGACAGATGTCTGGAAGCTGCTATAGAATTATATGTTATAACATGTCTAGAGCTGCAGATATCAAAAAGCATATCTTAGGATTTTTTTTTTTTATCTGACCTCATAACAAGGGACATATAGCAAGTCCCCAGTCTTACAGAAGGGTTCACTGAAATAAAAACGAATGGCAGTAATAAAATGCATGTATACCTTCAGTCTCCGGGCCCAACAACTGTACTGGAGGAACCTGATTCTCCTCTGGCTTGCGTTGCCTTTGCTCTTCATTGTGGCCACTGCCATGTCCAGGTTGTCTGCAAAAAGCTGACCATCATACCTGAAGTCACAAAAATTATACTACCCAACATTCTAGTACTGGGCTGCATATGCATGTAGTAAACTACACCCACCCACCCACCCACACACACCCACCCACACACACACACACACACAGACAGAGGCCTGGCACACAAATAGAGAAATGCACTAATTGAGTTTTGAGTTAAGTATATTTATTATGTCCCATTTTTACACAGAAAGTTTATTCATTCTGGTTGTCTGGCATTTCCTCACATACGGCACTGCCAGATCTTTTCCTTTTACCGCCGGTCCTGTCCTTGGCATAAGATAACCAGTTTTTTGTGACATCAGCAATGGCCTGCATTGTTGACTCCTTGCAGAGAGGGTTCCGTCGAACAGATTCTGAAATAAAGATATCTTAATGCAAGACAACATATTTTGATTGTTTCATGTTAGAGAAGTCTCCATCTGAAGAGCTTTCACCAGCTTACACTACATATAATTTGTTGAACATACAACCTTTTTCAATTTTATTATTTAAAAATGTTAGTAGGGGAATATAGGGAATCAGTGATTTTTCTCAATCTGGAAAGGATGTTTTGAATATATGCCAAATAACATTCCTGATGCACCCAAGTTAAATGTGTCCTTGAACAAGGATTGGTTTAAACATATTTTTATTTCAAAAGTACAATTAGGAAACAAGGATTAAAGTATGAGATACAGAAATGATTCTGTATGATTTAATAATAATTGTGAAGGTCAGCGGTAGTTTCCAGAACATTGACATTTTGCATAATCTGTATCAAAAACAAGGTTTCAGAGAGGAAGATTTAGAAACTCTACATCCTTATCAATTTTACACAATAGTCTTTTCAACAATGCATGACAAAACAGCAGTCACTTGTAAAAATAGGAGACTATTATAAACTGATTACAATCCTTTTCACAGAAAGTAAACACATGCAGCAATGACACTTTTAATTTCTTACTTTCAAGAACTACTCGAAGCCGTAGGGATGAAAAGCCTGTCTTATCTCCCTTGCCTGCCCAATTGAACCTCTGTGCAAGAGGACTGGTGAAGAGGGCACTCACTGTGTGTCTGACAGTATCAGCAACTGTATTGCCCCCAATGGTGCCCAGATAAGCTACCTACAAGAAAAGTTAGGACAGTACATTAAAATGACAATTGCAAAGTAGTGTGCTGAATCCAAATCTCGTACACTTAAAAATACATACCTGATTGCACATGATTTGTTTTGAAACAAATTGCAGCAGGATATAATTACACTTTTCTGAATGTTTAACAACTTAAGTCATTTGCAGTTATTAGGGGATCTTTTTATTGTATCATTTTGACTGGTCTAACCCTTGCCTTGTGACAGACCCGGTTACTGAAGATGTTAATTTTGTCTGAGAAAACTGCCTTCAAAAACCAAAACCCCAATTTTCTACAATACAAGTTCACAGGATGCATCAATATCGATACAGTTATTCTAATTAACAAAGAAACAAGATATGTTTGTAAAAGATAGATGCCCCCTGCCCTCATTACCCTTGGCCTCGCTACCCTATTGATAGTGGTAGATGGGGCACTCGTGACCTTACAAAAGTAGTGAAGGTTGATCATACATCAATGTCACATATCTTTAAACTTTACCCTAGCCCTTAAAAAACGACTAAAAACCTGGACAATTTAAAAGTTATAGCCGAAAAATTAGTCATCATTTAGAAACCATATTCAGCAAAGTGGCTTTATGACCTTGGAAATTAGGGCAAGGTCACTCATTTTCACGTGACCTTCTTCAGTTTTTGTGCAAGAACTAGAGGAAGTCTGCTGTCTGTGTGTGACCCTCAAAACTGGGTCAAGGTCACCCATCTACAAACTCAAACTAGCCCTTATAGGCAACTCAGGTACCAACATGACCTTGAAAATTAAATCAAGGTTACCAAACTTTAAACTTCTTCTAGCCCTAAGCAAGAACTATAGACCTGTATAGTAACCTAGTCCTAACTTAAAAACTTCTTGAGTTAATTTGCAGAAACCACAGGAATTCTACAATCTCTCTGTGACCCTCAAAACTGGGTCAAGGTCACCCATCTTCAAACTCAACCAAGCCCTTACAGAGAACCATAAAGCTGGGCCATATAAAAGTTCTAGCTCCAAGGTATAAATTATCATGCAGAAAGCATGAAACTATATTCAGTAAAGTAGCTCTGTGACCTATAAAATGATGTAAAGGTCACCCATCTTCAACTTCGCTTTGCCCCAAATATGGACTATAATCATGTGCAATATAAAAGTTCTAGCTTAAAAACCTCTTCAGTTATTGTGCGGAAACTAAAGTTGACTCAGGTACCACTGTGACCTTGGAAATTAGATCGTGGTCACCCATCTTTTAACTTTGCCTAGCTTTTGACTAGAATGATGCACCTGTACAGTATCAAAGTCCTAGCTTAAAATCTTCTTGAGTTATTGTGCAGAAACCACAGAAATTCTACAATCTCGCTCTGACCCTGAAAACTGGGTCAAGGTCACCCATCTTCAAACTCAACCTAGCCCTTACAGAGAACCATAAAGCTGTGCAATATAAAAGTCCTAGCTCCAAGGTATAAGTTATCATGCAGAAAGCATGAAACCGTTTTCAGTAAAGTGGCTCTGTGACCTTTAAAATGATGTAAAGGTCATTTATCTTCAAACTTCGCCTAGCCCCAAATATGGACTATAATCCTGTGCAATATAAAAGTCCTAGCTTAAAAACCTCTTCAGTTATTGTGCGGAAACCAAAGTTGACTCAGGTACCACTGTGACCTTGGAAATTAGGTCATGGTCACCCATCTTCAAACTTTGCCTAGCTTTGACTAGAAAAATACATCTGTACACTATCAAAGTCCTAGCTTAAAAACCTCTTCAGTTATTGTGCGGAAACCACAGTCTACCGACCGACCGACATGTGCAACGCTGTATGCCCCACCTTCTCGAAGGGGGGCATAAAAATGAACAACCTGTCAGGACTAAATTGAAAATTTTGTAACTTTTTATTTATGCTATTTCAGGACTAACCATTGAATTTGATCCTGGACATGGATATATATTTTAAATTTCTTCTGATTTCAACTGGAAAAAAAATTGTGTGACTTCTGCATGAAAAATGTGAAAATCCAACCAAATCAGAAAGAATGCTATAAAATTTCAAAAAAAAAATTAAATGGTTAATTGCAGTCCAAAGTTGCCAGTCTCACTGCACACTAGCGTGACAGCTTCCACCTTAAACTTGGCATGGTAACAGAGCTAGTAAGGAAGTTGTCTATCTGACTTGGAATAAATGATATGCTTAAAATTATGCAAATTAGGGTTTTTCTAAAATTTAAAAGCTCCATATCTTCCAAACTATTGCAGATAGACACAAAATTTGAATGGGCACATATGGGTTTGTGACACCTGCCAATATAATGGATAGAAAATAAAAGTTGCAGAATTTCAATTTATCAGTTTGTGGCAAAACCACATCCAATGAACCATGAACCAAAGTTATTGGATTTTTTATTTTATGCAAATTAGCTGGATGTGCAAAATTTTAAATCTTGAATAGCTTCAAAACTGTTTTAGATGGAGGTCCCATTCCATCTTTAATTTTTGGGTTTTGTAACATAGCTGCATCCAATGAACCATAAACCAAAGTTGTAGGCTTTTAATTTATAAAAATTAGACAAATACACAAAATTCAAATCTTTGAATAGCTTCAAAACTGTTACAGATAAAAGTGTCATTCAAACTTGAATAGCTGGAATGTCGGACTTTTTGCCTGAAATGGATTTTGTGTGACATTTTCGACAATTATAGGAGTGTTGCTGTGGATATATGCGGATTTATATAGATAATCTGTGTGATATACCTGTTGTCGGTGTGTTCAGAAACGGAGAAATCATGCCAAACGTGAAGCGGGGTGGTGGTGCAGATGTGAGCTTCGTTTCATACCTTTCTATATAGGAGCTCCATGTGACGACGTTGTGGTTTTAGGCCCATCCGCCACCATCTTATTAGCACAAATAATTGACTGCACAGATAAATACACAATATTTTATTGCAGATATGGCCCCATGTGGGTTATTGAACGCACAGATGTTCCAGGTCCACTCTCTTAATCCACTACTCCCCCCCTCCACCGCGTATATTAGCACGGAAGCTTGACTGACTGAACGTTACGAGCGCCTGTGGGTACAACTTGTACAAGGGACTCCTGCAGAGAACACTCAACATTACTAGGAAGTTTGATATTAGTTACTCAGTGTGCTTCTTGTACCTACATGTACCTGTGGCCCCCAATGGCCCTAAACTGGTCATGGTGTCAGAATTATAATGTTTATAACACTTTGAAAAGTGGTTACTGCAACTTAAGTGGTTCCACTGGTGACCCCCCAGAGTTTTGGAGCAAGACTTTCTGCCGGCACTGTAGGCCTATCCCAGCAACAGAAAATATGCCTAATAATGGACAGAAACATGAACGTTTTGGGAGCAGCCAGTTGGCAGTAGTGGGTTTTGTAATGACACAGAAATCCCTGCCCTCACCCCCAAAACCTAAAGACATGCTGTTCTAAGTTAGTGCCATGGATTTGGACACAACTTTGCTGGTGCTCCAAAAACACTGAAGAACAGACTCACTCGGTTTATACTGAAAATATGGAATCATCGATTAAGTAGGCATAGGACTGGGGCCCAGCCATGGGTATTCCTTGCCTTTAGAAGTTTAGGCACCTGCCTTTTTCTGATAATTTTGCGAGTAAGTAATCTAGTCAAGAAACCAATTATTCATTGTTTCATCTAATAATATGTATACTGAACCAAACAAATAACGCAACTTTTTCATTTGGGTTTATTTTCACATTGGAACTGTATTTAAAGTTCAGAAATATACGAACCGTTGTTAAATCAGTCTAAAATAATGCACCAAGTAGTGTGACCTCAAGGTCGAGTACCCGACCTTGCCATGGGGTCATTTTCATGAATCAAGAGTGACTACAGCTGGCTATTTTACGCAAGTCTCTGACACCTGAAATTAAGGTTGCCAAGTTTTTGATTCTGGGACAGGAAAAGGCCACATTGAAATCAGCCCAAGCGTAACTGTGTGCCAGGATATGAGGCTTTCAAAGTTTGGTGGTTGTGCTGAATCAAGGACAACTGCAGGATTCAGTGTTACCCACATGACTAAAACATTCACACCTTTACTGGTTGGGTGTAGCCCCTCACGGACAATAAAAGGGCAGCATGGGATTCATTTGGCACAGTATTCCAAGAACTATGGGTCGATTATCAACAGTAGATCGGGAGAGAGGAATTGGCATGCTACAGGCTGGTTTATCTGCAGCAGAGGTGGCAAGAAGACTGCAAGTCCACAAATCCACTATATCCAGACTTGCTACAAGATTCCAGGAGACTGGGGCCACAGCTGATAGACAGCATCCTGGAGACCAAGAGAAACCACACCTGCACAAGACAGACACATCAGGGTGTCACATCTGCGGAACAGAACTCGACCAGCCACTAGAACTGCACAACAGACACCTGGCAGAACCAATAACAGAATATCTGCCCAGACAGTCCGTAATAGACTACAAGAACACCATCTACACGCCAGGCTTCCTTACAGGGGTCAAATTTTGACACAGGCAAGAAGGCAAGCCCGACGAAAATGGGCTACTGCCCATACTTGCTGGACCCATCAACAGTGGAGGGATGTGCTATTCACCGATGAATCCCGCTTCACCTTGTATCATGCAGATGGTAGGACACATGTTTGGCGACGAAGGGGAGACCGCTACTCAGATGCCTGTGTGCTGGAAACAGATCGATTTGGAGGTGCATCAGTGATGGTGTGGGGTGGAATTTCATTTACAGCCAAAACCCAGCTAATCTTCATTGAAGGCAATCTTAACGCTGCCCGTCACAGGGATGAGATCATTCAGCCTGTTGCTGTCCCTTTCATTAGACACCACCAACTCCACTTGCTTCAACAGGACAATGCTCGGCCCCATGCCGCTAGACTGACGATGGATTTTCTGCAAGGAGAAGGAATTAACGTGTTGCCATGGCCAGCCTTCTCACCTGATATCAATCCCATTGAGCATCTTTGGGACTACCTTGACCAGCGTGTTCGGAGACGGGATCCAGCGCCCGCCAACCGCCAGCAGCTTCGCCAGGCTCTTCAAGAAGAGTGGCATTGTGTGCCCCGGCAGATGGTGCAGCGGCTAGTGTCATCCATGCGCAGACGTTGCATAGCAGTTACAGGTGCTGATGGTGGTCACACACAGTATTAGTGGACATGCCAATTTGTGAACTTTACAAATCAATGTTGCCCTGTTTATTGCCAGCTGGTCGCGCCCTCGTTGACAGTTTCAAGTTTTTGTTTTTCACATGTTATGCCAAAAAGACTGCAGAATATGGATCTAATTTGTTTCTGTGATATGAAAGTAACAATAAATATTTAAGTTAAAAAGTTTAAGGGTTGCGTTATTTGTTTGGTTCAGTGTATATTAAATAATCAATTCAAACAACACTGGTTTTATTAACACCTACATCCTTTCCACAAAAGGGAAGTGATTGTGCACGTTTTGTTTACACAGATCTGCAGCCACTACCGGTACCCAACTGAGGTCAATCAATTTTTGTAACGCTGTGCATGGCTGCAGAGTCCAGTGCCAAAACGGCACAAGAGGTCAACGAGACCCCCTTGAGGTGAGACGACTTGTAGTCACTTTATACAAATTATGTTAGTCAATATCTGAATCAGATTATTTCCCCGTTTATCTGTACAATAATTGTGGATACTTATTAGTGCAGTACCGTAGAGCTATAAGCTGGCCTACTTAAAATGTCCAGCAGGACCACATGCAGCAACTGGTGCCCCGGTGGTATTGATGTACCACCTATCAATCCACGCTCTGTCTTACCAGGTTTTAACTTACAGACGTTTAGAAAACAAAACATCCTAAAGATTTAAAGTCAAAAAAACTTTGTGACTCACCCAGTATCCCGGGTTCAGCAGCCTTCCGTCGCACCGGCACGGTCACCAACGAAACGCCAAACGGCTTTTCAGAAACGCGGGAATTCAAAAATTTAGTACGTCACAACTCCCAAGATGCACCGCGTCCACAGTATAGTTCTGTATGTTACAGTTCTTACAGAAATTTACTGTACAGACTACAGTAAAGTACTGTAACTTATTTCGTGAGTAAATTAGCCCTAATAGGGCCTATATAGTGCCATTTACAATAGAATACCGTCAACCGGGGTTTCTTCGAACGTTTTTCTTTTTTTCTTTTTTTTTCTATCTTGTTTGAATACTTTCGCCGTACAGCAATTTGAGCAAATATTTTGTGTTTGATATGGGGGGGGGGGGGGGGGGCAAAAGGACTTGTGATACTGAAGCCTAAAACTTTCTGTATACATAGCACTACTCAAATGTTTTTTTGTTAAATGGGTGTTCAAAGTAGCTCCCGCCTTAGCCTTAGGCTCTGCTTTGGACACGTGTAAATTTTCGCCATAAACGAGTTAGCACAATAGCACTAGCAGTCTCAGTTGTAACTGGAAAAATGGCACAGTTCAAAAAGTGCAGGAGCACGTGCAGATCATTGCCATCAATAAAAACAATATGAGAATGTGTTAAAGTTTAAAAAAAAAATCACTGGCCCTATGTTTTTTTAGTTTGACTCATGATATGTATTGATAGTATCCTAGATTTCACAAATGAAACTGAAAGGTTTTGTCAGTATGTAGTGTACTAAAGCACAAAAGAATAAAATTGTTGTAATAAAAGAGATTGAAAAGAACATCACTAACAAAAGTTAAAGCAGGCCTAGGGCCTACATATTGAATTGTTTTGAAATACAGTATCAATGTTTTGTATCAATATGGGAATAAGCTATTTAACTTTAAGATTGAAGATTTCATTGTCTTCATTTTGACAATTTGAATCATGTACCGTAGGCTACCTGTGCTAACAATAAAACCTGGGAACAGTGAGAAACCTTTTAGGGATAATTTATAGATACTTTTGCAGCTCAAATTCCGTTTAGGGTTTATCAAAGTACAACTTTCAAATTATGAAACATCTCCGGATGTTTGGCATGTTTACACAATATGCTACCAAACAGCAAAATGTCTATATTGTGTGAATAGTAGGCCTATTCACAGAAATTGTTATGGAACAGGGAATGTTTAAAGATTGCTTTGTCTCCACCTTGACAATTTGAATCGTGTATTTATACAAACAATGAAACCTGGAAACAGTAAGAAACCTATAAGGAACAATTTATGGGTACTTTTGCAGCTCAAGCTTCTAGGAGACTCTAAAGGGATCACATCCCTAAAAATTGTTTAAAATTTGTACCTTTAGGCCTACCTGCCCTTAAAATGAAATTTAAACAAACATAATGAAATGTTTCTAGAGTTACAATGGTGCAGAACTGACTGAGCCTGAGGGGGCTGGCATTATTAGCCGGGAGAGGGTAGGTGGGGGTGGTCAGAATATTGAGATGATCATGCATCGGCTGTTTTATGCCCTCCCCCCCCCCATTTTTATACGATGTCTGCCCCTTCTTTTCTATTCATCTATGCATGCATCAAAACACACATACATGAGCTAGGGGAAGCTGATGTATATCCCATTTTAGAGAGGGCCATTAGTATATGTATTTAATCCAATACCAGGATTATATCGCTTAAATAAACAGGATCTGGTAATTCAACATTGAACGTTCAAAGTAACCACCTTAATTTGACGGGCACTGACACAATAATAATAATAATAATAATAATAATAATAATAATAATAATAATAATAATAATAATAATAATAATAATAATAATAATAATAATAATAATAATAATAATAACAATAATAATAATCACTCATGCAACGCCGAAGTCCATTTGTATTAAAGGTAATACTCGCTTGGCCAGCTGTAGATTAACTAGATGGTGGATTAGTGAAAGATCACACATTAATCCGTTCATTAAATTGGTATCTATGTCGGATGTAGTAGATACATGTATTAATGTTGGTTTATCATCACCATCCTCATGTTGGGCTAATGTTGGGGCCAAGTGGTAGCCCCAACCTTGTATCAACATGCCATCTGCCTGAATGACCGACCAAATGCCAACGGTTGGCCCAACGTTCAGAAGCCAACGGTGACGGTGGCCAACCATCCCAACCAAATCCTGACGTTGGCCCAACGTAAGCATGTTATCTGGGAGTATACCCCAAAATTCACTGATCTTCACCGAGTAACTAGCACTGCAATAATGGGGTTTGCCTGCCCAGCTGATCGTAGTCTGCTTGTGCCGAGCATGCGCAGAAGCGCTCACACCTGCTGAAATGAGGCTCCTGTTAGATTCCTGCAGGGCGGAGCTTAGAAGCTTAGTTAGTCCCCAGCCGAAGCCACACCAAACAGTGAGAACAAGGCCCAATGCTTTTGCCAAAACTCACAATTTTCCTTTCAGTACACAACCTGAAATCTGATTCCGGCATACAAAACTTAAAGGAAAAGTGCATAACATGTGTGAAAATAGCAAAAATGATGGTTAAACCCATTGTTACTTGATATATATCCTTAAGTTCCGGAAACCCTGGTAGGCGTGGCTTATTCGAATGTGGGCGTGACACATGTGTTATGGTTCTATAACACACAATGCTCATGTGTTATGGTCCTATAACACCAGGCTCTCTCCTATACTTCCAATGTTAAAAGTTAGATTGAATGTAAATATTATGTAAATAACGACCAACGTAAAACAAATTACATGTGACAAGGAAAGATTAATACATTATACAGGTGCGAGCCTCCGTATCCTGAATCAGAGGGCGAACATTTAAACGTGAAAGTCATCTAGCAACCCACAGAACCATCGAACAGACCTACAAGGACAAAATTGGTTTTATGCCCTTTTAATGATACCCCAATATATTTATTACCCATTAAATGATTGTTTCATGGGAGGCAGCAGAATAGTTATTTCTTGACAAAAAAAAAATATTTTGTGTGACTTTTGCCTCCTAAGCAGACCCAAGCTGCGTATTTTGTCTACTCCGCTGGGGTCTTCCCTTCTTTGACAAGGTCACTGTTTTAGCTATGAATAGTGACTCAGTTTCTATTTGGCTGAGTATGGTTAATATGGTAACAGGTTTCAGTACACTATAGGGACCAGAGGCTGCTACTGGTCTAGGTGATAATGATGAACTTCCTGATTGGTGTCTCAGTCTAGGGGGATGGTCACAGTATAGCTTTGTTTCCCTTACTATAAATAAAATCCGGTCAAAGAAGGGCAGACCAAGTGTAACACACAAATTGGTCTGCTTTGCAGGCAAGTGTGACTTCCTTCTAAGCCTGAATCTTTATGACAAAACAATAATTCATGATCATTATTACTCTGAACCTGAATGTCAAAACAGTACGTCATGACCACCACAAGCCTGATTCCTATTGCCGGGGCAGTAATTCAATCCAAACTAGAACACACTGATTTTCCAACAGAAAATCAAATGTCTCCCGGTGGAACACTTACGTCTCTGAATAAGCTACAGGTGATAACAAATTACAATTGACCAAGTTTGCTTGAAAATTACAATCCTATTTTAGCTCTCACCTAGATACATTACTCTAGCAATTTTCATCAAGTTCTTCAAGACTAATTGCAGAGAAACCAATTTCACACAAATGACCCTGTGACCTTCAGAATTCGCTCAAGGCCACTCAAATACAACCCGAACCTAGGTATTGCCTAGATACATAATCCTACTAAGTTACATCAAATTCCATCAAGTTTTTCATGATTTTTCGAACGGAAACCAATTTCACATAAGTGACCCTGTGACCTTCAGAATTCCCTCAACGTCACCGAAATACAATCCCAACCTAGGTCTTGCCTAGATACATAATCCTACCAAGTTTCATCAAATTCCATCAAGTTCTTCATGACTTATCGAACGGAAACCAATTTCACATAAGTGACCTTGTGACCTTGAGAATTCGCTCAATGTCACCCAAATACAATCACAACCTAGGTCTTGCCAAGATACATAATCCCACCAAGTTTCATCAAATTCCATCAAGTTCTTCAAGACTTGTCACACGGAAACCAATTTCTCATAAGTGACCCTGTGACCTTGAAAATTAAGTCAATGTCACCCAAATACAATCCCAACCTAGGTCTTGCCTAGATACATAATCCCACCAAGTTTCGTCAAATTCTGTCAAGTCCTTCAAGACTTATCGCACGGAAACCAAGTGTTGAAGAACCTGAACAACAACAACAACAACAACAACAACAGCAACAACAACAAGAAGCGGAAGAAACGGGCACTAAAACAATATGTCCCCCGGCTTCCACCGGGAGACATAATGACCATCCAAACTTCCTGCCCAATATAAAGCAGCTGTTACAGTACAACACAATAATCTATCAAAAATTGGAAATGGAATGCTTGAAAAGGGTGCAAAATTTCCTGGACTTGATTTTTTTACAAATTGAGGGATATATAACCCATAACCATACACTGTAAAGAAACCTACTTTCCTCTTTTCCTGTCAGCTCAGTTGACTGAAAAGTCAGGATCACCCAAAAGACTTCGTGGCTCACCTAATGTGTCTCTTTTCAGTGGTATGATTTTTTGGGAAGTTTAATTTTGAAACTCGGATTAAATCCACATTTATTATTAACCAGCATATATTTGTTCGCAACTCCCCCAAGGTTTGTGGCGTAATCGTCATTTGCAGGGTTTTGGTACATATTTGGTGGACTGGAGGGGGAAGGGCAGCTTTCTTTTTGTCACTTAAGCACGTCTATGCAAATTATTTTGTCATCGGTAGATTTGTTTCCACGCATTTTGGCTTCACCTGTGGCATCAGAATTGTACAGAGTGACATGGAGATAAAGACTGTTTTCAGGATCTTCCTGAATTTGCCTGGAGCAGACCTGCATCGAGCTCAACAGAAGCTAAATATCTGCTAATTACGTCAAGCATATACGTATTCCTTGCCAATTCTGATAATTACGTCATGAATATACGCATTCCTTGCAAATTCTGCAAATAACGTCCCGAATATACGTATTCCTTGCCATTTCCTAATCTGCTGTTCCTTGTAATTACATGTCCTTAATAAGGGTACCAAAAGAACGTGAAATGTGGATGAAATGTAATTTTATTTTCCACAATATATATACAGATTTGTGTATGACAAGTGATAAAAGCTCCCAGAGAAGTACACTCTTTGAGCTGAGCTCTTCCAGGTAAACATATCTGTATGGATATGGCCCATGTAAAGTGACCGAGAAAACGAAAAATGAAAGAAGAAAAAATACACTTTTAGCAGAAGAATATTCTTTTTTTACTCCTGCATTTTACCACACACATCCCTGGTTCATTTCATAAAATCGACACATGATGCACACGTTTTAAACATTGAACTATCGAAAATACCCATGCATATCTCATCCATGATATTGACATACATTATAAGGCCAAGTCCGACCTATTTATGTCTGTGTTGGCACACAGACATATTGTTTTTCTAGGAATTCTTTATTTCTTTCTTACTTTCTTTCTTCTTTCTTTCTTTACAGGCAAATTTGTACGACATTTCATTTGAAAAGTATTACACGTAGAAACTCCAAACTTGGCACAATTATACTTCTATAGATGAAGTCTGGCCTTTCTTTAATGAGAGGTCAAGCTATTCAAAATCATGCAAATCAAGGTTAATTGAAGTTTTAAATCTTCAATATCTTATATACTACAGAAGATGTGGTTCCAAGTGTATAGGAGTTTGATCATACCAAGGTAAAGGTCATCTCAAATGTCAAGGTCATGTCAAGATCAAAGGTCATGTCGAGGTCAAAGGTCAATTCCAGGCCTAAATGTCATTTTTGAGGTCAAGGTTCACTTCAGGTAGAGGTCATGTCAAGGTCAAAGGTCATTTCAAGGTCAAAGGCCACTTTCGATGGTGGCTTTCTTCTTGCGATAACTCGGTCAGTTTTTATCCAATTTTGATCGTGTGTAGCTCAAATTGTAGCTATAGTAACACTTCACATTTTTGTAATTTGCATGTGACCTCTAAATTTCAAAGGTCAAGGTCATTTGGACCTTTTAATGTTTCGTCCGCCCATAACTCGGCCAATTTCCATCCGATTCAAATCATGTTGGACTCAGATTGTAGGTATTGCAACACTGCACATTTTCATAAGAACATGTAACCTCAAAAGGGCAAAGATCAAGGTCATTCGGCCCTTTGAAAGTTTCATCTCGCCATAACTTGGTCAATTTTAATCCGATTTGGTTCATGTGGCGCTTAAATTGTGGATATTGTCACACTGTGCAATTAACGTGTGACCTGTAAAGGTCAAAGGTCAAGGTCATTTGGATTTTGAAATTTTCATCCAGCCATAAGCTGAATGTCATGTGAAGTACCAAAGGATAAAAGTTGTAGCATTTAATATTTACAACTTTTGTAGGCACACAAAGATTTGCTTTGAAGCAAATCTTCTTTTCTTTTTTTTTTTTTTTCGTTATATTGCTTATATTTGGTATCCACCTCGTATGACCCTATGGCCCGTCATATGCACAGAAGAAGGCTGCACGAGTCGGCCCACATTGTATCTTATCCAGAACGGCAAACATTAATCATAGGTGACAAAATAAAGATTTTTTTTAAAAGTAAATGTACGAATAGTAACTATCTGATTGATATTTAAATTGCATGTGACTGTAAACAAACAAAAATTGTCTAGAAAAGAAATTTGCACCTGGTAAAACTGTACAGGTGATATAAATTTCAGTCCATGGAAAGATTTAGCTCAGGGCCAGACCTCCTTCCTGTGTCATGACTTGCTTGGCACACGCAAATGACAGCATTTGCCAGACATAGTAACTGGAGGCGAATGATTCGCTCTTTGTAAAATATGGTATAGCGTGTATTTTGCTGCATGTCAGCATAGATTTCCACTGTGCGTCCTTTAAAATAACATCAACTTGTATCTGCACTAAATTATAAGCCCATTGTGACCGATAGGTGAACTACACCCTTTTCGAATGGGACATTTTGATAAAAACTAAATGGATTCAGCATTACAGTATTTCAACTGACAAGGAATTAAATCTGACGTGCATGTATAACTGCAATTTGCAGCATTTGTAAACTTCCAGTTGTACAAAAACATATGTTACATTTGCGTTTTTTCTTTTCTTTCTCGCTGGTGTAAAAACCAGGCATGAGCATGACCAAGGAAAACAAATCCCTGAAAGTATCATATAAAGTACTCATCCTCAGTGAAAAACAACATTTGAGTAGGGGAAAATGTAACTTTTTTTGGAAGTTCAACCAGAAATCCAGGAATTTCTGTAAGTCTACGACACAAAATTCCCTGAAATCCTGGAATTCCCTGAACAGGCTCATCCCTGAAAAACTCGCTATATATTTTGGAGCGCGTGCAGTTCTGGATCTGCATTTCATTGGGTATGTTTGCTTTATCTCACATTTAGCCCCCATAACATAGTGCATACAAGCCAAATCACTCTGCACGCAGTGATTGGTTCACACCTCATGTTCTGACAGTGAATCTGGTGCAACAATTTAAATTATTATTACTGTGCATCCGTGTGGAACAAGCCACTGTACATAATGATTACGACCCTAATGTATACATAAAACGTAATGCCTC
The DNA here is from genome assembly GCA_964020975.1 of Hermodice carunculata. Classification (NCBI taxonomy): domain Eukaryota; kingdom Metazoa; phylum Annelida; class Polychaeta; order Eunicida; family Amphinomidae; genus Hermodice; species Hermodice carunculata. Next base: position 3,994,402 of record OZ026623.1, on the reverse strand, counting down.
CTCTGAAATACAGTTTTGAAGTAAAATATATAACATACACATCTATATGTATTTTGTGATCAGCGTTAATTAAAAATGTCTATGAAAAGAAATACCAGAAGCCATGACGCATGAATTAAGGACTTTTAAATTATCACCTCTTGCTGGCCTGGCGTTTTTATTAGCAACTGAAAAAAAATCTGCTGATGACACCTATGTAAATATATATTTAAGCTCACACAAACGTTCAATCTCAATGGTTGAGTTTTTTCGCCATTACAAAGGTACACTTTTATATTTTCACCTCAATTATCAGAGGCTATGCAGTGGGCCCTGGTCCATCGTCTGTCTATCTGTCCATCATCTACTGTACAATAGTCAACCAGATCCACTTCAAACTTTTTCGCCTGGTAAGGTCCTACCAATTTTCTTCAGGCAGCACGCTGTGTTGATCATCATATTTACGTCAATTGTAAAGAGAATTCATAAAACGCTTTCAGAAAGATCTTGCCCACATTTCAGCGACATAAAACACTGACATTACAAACAACGAGATTATTCAGTCCCATGTCTCAGCGATTTTAGAGAATAATTTCAACATTTGGTCACAAAGTCAACAAAAAAAAATGAAAAAAAACAAACGAAATTAGTGGACCGAGGGGCATTCCAACAACGTGTGCGGAGCTACCTAATAGATGCGGGCGGATAAATGAATCGAACAGGCCGATAGATGATGAGGTAATCCCAAGGCCTACGTCATAACTTTAACAGGCTGATATCGACAGATGGCCATCGTAATGGCAAGTAGGCGAATCGAGACACGCCCGTGGACACGTACGTAACTTGCGCTGTACCCGACATCCATTATGTATCAGTTAGGACATAATCAATCGTATATCGGCCCGTCTTTTTGCAGTAGGGCCATGTATCGATCGAAGTCAGGGCTGGCTCGAAAGTTCATAGACATGCTGATAGATGATCTAACATGTGACCACTACTAAAATAATAATTAGTATAAACATACAATTGCTCCAACGTTATCTGCAGGGACATACTTAAAAATCGGTAAGTCTTGAAACGTAACGTAATATGGTCCTCATCGACACCAGAAGCTCAATTTAATACATGTATATCTTTTGTGTCCTAGCTCTTATCCTTTTCCGTAATTGAACAGTCATCTTATATTTTTTTTTCAACATCTGCTTGACCAGTATGTAGAATCCACATTTATGGATATCACAAGTCCACCAGGGCAAAGACATGGGTAAGCTAGCAACTGATCGAAGTCACATTATTTGCGCATAAGTATTTCCATGGCACATAGATATTTCGGATATGGCACAGAAGTCTTCGATCATAGAGAGAAACAATAGGGCCTGGCATTGGTCTCCTTAAACAATCCAGGCAAATGTCAGTTGTGCTTGCGTCCTAATCAAAAATTGAACCTTATAGAATTTAAAAATTATGACTGAAATGTTCATGACATACCTGCATGACAATTCCCATATTTAGAATCGGAAATAGATGTAATTTTTTTTAATTGTTTAATATTCATTATTATAATTATTATTATTTTAATGTAGACGCTGCTACTTAAAATATCAAGGGTTGGCTATTCTTTTGTAAAACTTGGAATATGCATTGTTAGGAGGTTGCTACAACCAGTCCAAAAGAATAGTCGACATAGTCTGTCCTATGAGCGCACGTGGCTGTTATCTTTCTTTCTTTCTTTCTTTCTTTCTTTCTTTCTTTCTTTCTTTCTTTCTTTCTTTCTTTCTTTCTTTCTTTCTTTCTTTCTTTCTTTCTTTCTTTCGTTCTTTCTTTCTCCCTCTGTTTATTTCTCTTTTTTTCCGTTTCCTTATTTCTTTTTTATTTCCCCTTCTTTCTTTAGATATTTATTTATTTATCTTTCTTTCTTTTAATTTCTAACCCATTTGATATAAAGTCAGTTCTATTTGTATGCACAGTTGGACTGCTTCATGTTTTTTTTTTTTTTTTTTTTTTTTTTTTTTTTTGCAAGCCTTGAGCCTATCAGTAGCTTTGTTTTACCACGCGATTCTGTTTTTCCCATGACAGGTTCTGTCTGTCCTTCCGGTAGAGTTTCATCTGCAAAACACACAGCTGTCTGCTAGTACAACCAGCACCTCATCAAGATGATGAAATTATTTGGCCATTTATCAAAGACTCGTCAAAATACTGGACTCTTCTCACAGTGTTAGCAACGTACAGATAAAAGTAGTTCTTCACCATCCTATTGGAACGATGAATCAGGATCGGGTACATATACAGATGTGATGTAATTCATTGCACTTCGAGGGGAAAGGAAGGGAAACGTTTGTTGTTAACCTGAACAGGGAATATCAGGTACAATATAAACAGAATGATAGCACCAGATATTTTGTGGCGTGTCGACAAGAGTGTACAATGTACAAATCTAGATATAACAAAAATCTCATCCCTTGCTTGAATCAGAATTAAATAAGGATTCATATATCAGCGTGTAAAAGTGGTCTCTTTTCCTCCGCTGTTGTGCTGGATGAATCGTCACCTTTCCCGCAGCACTTTGCCAATATCAGGTACAGAATCAGGATCACAGACTAAAACAGAGAAAGAACACCATCAAATTGTACCATGTAATTATTGCACTACTAGAGACGACAAATGAGTGTGGATGACTGAAAAGAATTTTTCCCCAACGGAAGATAATGTGATAGCTGATTAAAATTAAAAATAAAAATACATAAATAAAAACGAATAATTAAAAACAAAAATTATTATTAAAAGGTTTCATTATTTAAGACTCTTATGTTATGTGATATGGTAAATGATAAATCTTGTCGTAATTTTATATTCTATGTGGATGTGCAGACCCAGAGACAAAAATTCTTAACTGTAAAACCCAGGTTATGAAAAAGGACGTTTGAAACAAAGCCCGCGCATGCGTACCCACAACATATATATATATATATATATATATACATATATGTATACATATATATATGTGTGTGTATGTGTGTGTGTGTGTGTAAGTATGTATGTATGTATGTATGTATGTATGTATGTACATACGCCCATGCGTATTTATGTATGTACGTAAGCACACACGTACGTATGTATGTATCTATGCATGTGTGCATGCATGGATGTATGTATTAATATATAATAGATAAATTATCTACACCCAGATCTATAACTGAAAAAAAACAAACGCAGGATTTAAAGAAAATGGTTTTGTCTGTCAGTATGATGTAAAATATATCTCAAAAATATCAAGATCTTACCGCTGAAATCTTTATAAATCCAATGACTGAAGCTGCCATTGGAAACTCCAATGTATCCACCAAGGCGCCCCCAACGATAGGTCCAACGAAAGCTCTGTGGTACGATTATTAGGTTATAGGTGAATGGTAGTATTGACTGAGCTTTTGCTTTATATAGGTTTGTGTCGTACTATCATTGCAAATACCTTAACACAAATACGAAGTAGTAATGAGGAAACATACATAAATTTTAAAATGTACATTGCCATACATGGAAAGTACGTTTCATTTTGGTTTTATCGAACATTTTCATCTCTGAGCAAAGCAACCAACAACATGTGATTGGTCCTATCCTTCATGATGGTTTTACATGGATAAAGCTGCTTGCTTAACTCGACCCATAGGCTTCAATGTCCCAGCATTCTATATTGCTGTTACCATTCAGCGAGCTGTCTCCTTATTCATGTAAAGGGAAAGAGTATAGCATGTTAGGTTGCTCATGTTGTTAAAATTAGTGAAACATCGTTTTACGTGAAAGAAATTAAAAATCAACAGTTTTTTGCTTTCCACTTCTTTGTTGCAGATTGAAAAAAATAAAACGCAGTGTGTATCAAATGTATCTTAACCTTCTTCCTCTTTAGAATACCCCTTAGTCTGACCTGTTTTAAGAAATGACCAGTCCCTATTTTGTTCCTTAAAAGAGATGTTCTCATGATAAATACATAAACATCATTTGTGAGATGATCCTGGTGAATGCTATTAACCTGGGTCGTGCGCCCATGATAGGTCTTAGTTATAATTATTAACAAAAGTGCAACATGCATTTTAAGTATATGCATTAAAGGAAGCGACGATTTAAATCTGGACGCTTTCCAGTGAGCGAAAGAGTTAAACTACAATGCTCTGATTTGAGATATGTGGTGATTAAAATAGATGCTCAGTTTGAACTTATCTGTGTATTTTAATGAGCTTATTCTGATATTATCAAGCAATGGGTGCAAACACTTTAGTTAACCTCTATATCATTACAATGACTCTAAAGACTCACCCAGTTTGAAAACCTACAAGGAAGATGCTTGAGACCAAACCATATGCATCCATGCTGTCACCTAATCCAGATGACCTGAGAGCAAGCAAATCTTTATAGTATATACATTTATTCACATTCAGTGCATACAAAACGACTCTATCAAATATTTTTTTCTTTCCTGGGTACCGCCCGGGTCAAAATTTTGACTCTCTAATTTCATTTTTGCGTAGTCAAGTGGAATGTTTTGTCCACTTTAAAATTCTGTTTGAAATATACACTTGAAAATCCCTGATCTATATTGTGTGGAAAAGGATGAGAAACAAAATACAAATATTTTATTGTGCCTATGTAAACCGTATTGTCTTTGTTTCCGCTTTATAAATTGTGTAAAAACACCCCTATTCCTATCATTATTGAATTTTGATTATTGCGTCGTACGATGTATATTTTTGCAGTTAATGATGGCCACAAAATTGTTTAAGCCGTGTGGTATATGTGCAGTTTACTACATCATAATGGTAAACTCCGAGAATAAATTGCGTCCTCTTTGACGTCCATGTGAGCATTTTATTGGTAACATGTAAAAAAACATTTCTGTATCAAATTAGGATATTTGTCTTTTTTTTACCTGGCTATTGTAAACAATTTGTTGAACGTTCCGATGACCACAGCACTCATAGCACCATCGATAACTAAGGCGACAACTATAAGCCACAGCTGCCCCCTAGGGAGAAGAAAAGTTATCTGAGTACAACGATAAGGAGAGCTGCCGTATGTTGAGGAGAATTCGAAAAAAGGCATAGTGAGGACGAGACCTCGGACCTGGCGATAAAGCAGGGAAGCAACACCAGAACTGTTTGTCAGTGGGACACAGGAAACCAGTGGCACTATAACCAGACTGTTTTCCTACAGAGGAAGAGGGACATTTCAAGTACAGTGTACCTGATACACTTGCAGTCAGACATTTATTGAAATGAAGATTTCTGTGATAAAACAAACACAAGTTTGTGACAGGCCTGTGCTCGGGACTGTTTACATTGTAATACTGTGTATTTTTTGTTATTTACATGTGACCTCTGGAGGTCAACGCTATTTGGACCTTTGAAAGATTCATTCACATTAACTTATTGAATTTTTATCCAATTTTAATCATGTTTGACTCAACTTGTAGGTATTGTAACGCTGCATATTTTTGTAATTTGTATGTGACCTTTAAAAGTCAAAAGTACAAGGAATTTACACCTTTGGCATTTTCATCTTTTAATAGCTTGGTCGATTTTCATCTGAAATGGTTCCTGCTGGGCGTAGATTGTAGATATTATAATACTGTACAATTCGGTAATTTACGTGTGACCTTTAAAGGACAAACGTCAAGGTCATTTGGACTTTGAAATTTTTATCTGGCCATAATTCTGTCAATATTTTTTTTCAAATTTCAGTCATGTCGGACTCAATTGTAGGTATTGCAACAGTCTACTTTTTATTTTTGTAATTTAGATGCCACCTCTGGGGGTCAAAGTTCAAGGTCATTTAGACCTTTGAAATTTTCATCTAGCCATATTTACAACGTTTTGCAGGCACACAGGCAGTTTTGTTTGGTAGCAAATAGTCTTTCCTAGTTAAATCCCTTTTGAGTATCAAAATACAAACGCAACAGTAGCTGTTACCAAAGTCGAATTCATTCAGCAAAATACTCCCCAAAATACCAAAAAACATTTAAACTACCCCTTTTTTTGTCTCTGGCTTAATCATTTTATAAGAGCACAGATTTTTTAAGAATAAAAAATACAGGCAGCATGCATGTTGGCTAATGGTAAGAATACACCAGCAACCCATCTACTGCCAACAACGTTTTGACCACCAAGAGAGGTAGTAAATGAGAAGTGCTCCTTAACTCCACAAGTTACATGGGGTGACAAAAAAAAAAAAAGTTACACATCATAAAATTGAATCATATCTTGAGTAGAATGCACGTTATCAGCCCATTGAACCAATACTCTTTTTATTCTTTCACACACATTTACAGTCGTCATTTTATACGACAAGCGACAGGATTCACCATTTCAAAGATATAAGCCGATTTAGTCATTTTTACCTTTCAAGACCAAACAAGGTCAAATTCAACATCCACCCCTCCCCCATCGTATAAGCGTTTAAGTGTAGTCATGAGTCTGGCAACCACCATTACCAAGATTTAAGCCAATTCGTTCCTTGGACCCTCCAATCAGTTAAACTTGTAAACATTTAGGCTTTGAGCTTAAAAGAAGATTCAGACCTAAAAGAGTTGAGCAATTGTACTCCTGGGCAGTTCCTTTTTATTTATACCTTGAGGCTTGGTGAGTGAGGCTGGCCAGTCAATATCATTAAGTCCTGTTTGTCTACAATGGTGAGGCAATAATGCAAGTGAAACAATAACAGTGGCCAAAATACTTGCCTAACATCGAAAAATATTCTCAAAATGCTTGTTATAAGCCTTCAGGCAAAATCATATTGTAAGGGCATTTCAAATGGCTTTATTCAGGGCAAAAATCACAGGAGTGTTTGAGTGACTAATGCTGACAATACCTCATGGCACCCATCTGTTACGGGGCGGAAAAAAATGTTTTACGCAGGCAAACATTAAAAACTTTTCTTAGGTAGAATGCACTTTAGCGGTCCCCTCTTCCTGTGTTCATTTAAACCCTCCACCTCCTCCACCCTTTCCCAGCCATAGGGCTTTGGTTTGGCGAGAAATACTTTCGAATATGGCAGCTTGATCAGAAATTTCTGGAATTCGCGATTTCAAAGATGTCTTTTTATTAAACGTAAGAATTGCACCGAGTTTTCGTACCAGCAACTACAATACCTGTACATTAGCAAGTTATAGACTTAGTACCATACTATCGACGGTTTGCAAATATTCATTATAAACACCACCTGCCTAATACACGTGCACAAATAAGTCTAATCTGTCTGTGATTCCACATACCGATCATGTTTGTCCAAACTGAAAAAAAACTGCTTCTGCTGCCAATATTTAGCGTGAACACATTAAGCAGACGCCTTCATTCAAAGGATCAGAAATAAGTTTCCAGCAATTTTTGATGGCACAGAGCCTACGATTCGAAGTGATAGACCTAATTCATGATAAATTTATTGTAGTTTATGTGTGGAAATCAGATCAGCTATATAATGCGACCCGGAATATCGGAAACATGGCTGGAACACCAAAGGAATTTACATATAAATGATATCTGAGCCATAAATACGCTGCTGATCCCCATACATGTTATACAGTGATTTAGTCTGAGGCATGTCTTTAATTTCATATTCCAATGATTTCTGCAATAAACAGAGAGATATTCGTATCTTGTGGCCGGTTTGCACAAAGCGGTAAAACGGATAGAGAGATAGACAATGGACCCTCACGAAGGCTCAGCCAGCTGACAAGTCAGCTGAGCTAAACACAGTGCTTAAAAAACATGAAAAAAAATTAGTTGGTTGCCCTTGTATGATATGTAACAGAGTAAACATGCTTTGACATTGTTTAAATATTAGATTTTCTAAATTGGTATAGCATTGTACAATAAAATTTGAGCATCTGATCAGCTAAAATCGAGCCAACCTATAAATTCAAATAATGTTACAGCTGTAATATAGATATCTGCGTCTATTTCTTTTGCTACACTTGAATTTTGCAGCACTGTTCGCACAATGACCTTTAACATATATTTCTGAAAGTTTTCACGATCCTTTAGGACAGTCTGGTATAATGAATCCCGATGAATTTCACTCACTTTGGTATAAAACTTAAAAATGGTGCTGGTCCCAGGAGTAGATACGCAATGCCAGCACACGCGGTTCCAATGATCAGCATCGGATTGGCACTGTTTGGCTGAAATAAGGGTTAACTTAATATAGAGGTAATGAATTTGATTCATATCTAAAGTCATTTATCTCTGCAGAACCCTTCATTAACAAAACCAGCCTTTTCTGACGATAGCAATAATTTTGGAATCTACTGTTTCATGAATAACCATAGTATGTGTAATTGTTTAAACTTCATACACCCTGACGTTTCGTTTTACGGCATAGTTTCCACATATTCCCATCCTATGTGACAGAAACAACATTATAGATAGCATAGCTCTATTCACAAATTATGGAAAATATGTCACCTGTGTGAACACAATTAGATGAATAATTACCAGAATATGTCCGATTATGATAAAAAAAAATATGTGGTCAATCAGTATGTGTAAACTTGTCAACAATCTCTCCTCACAAACAAGATCGATAAAAGTTGTCATATCATGACATCCACTTAAATCAATATATTTAGAATCCCATTCAAAAAATGCTTCATCAATATAATATGGTTTTCTGTAATCGTGCAATTAAACCCACTTAAACATTTGCATCTTTGAATATATTGATTGTGTGTGTTAATTCCGACGTCCAGAAGGCAATACACCAGGAATTATTCCTACTCATGGAACAGTTAGTAAAAAATAAACACACATACACGAAAACCCAACAAATTTGTGCTCAGATTAAAACTTCGCTTTATATAAATTGAAGCTATACATGTTTAAGTCTAATTTAAATATAGATAGGAAACGACCATAGCACTTACACATTTGTCACACATGGCCCCCCAAAATGGCGTGACAATTGCATAAAACCCGGCGTCAGCCATGAAAATGGCGCCAATGGCAACAGTGGACAGTTGAAACTGCAAATGATATCACAATGAACATAGCCTGCAGGCTAACGGAGTATAGCAACAAATACAAACAGCGAAAGGGTGCACTGTGACACCAATGGAAATAGCTCAAAAATTAATTCCATATGGAATACGGTCAATGGAAAGACTTGAAAGTTTGTGTTACACTGTGAGGAATGGAATCAATCAAAACACGTAACAATGCGATTAAATGTCATCAACGGAAACAGATCTTCGGTAATATCAGCACAAAAATCGCTAATGGCTACAGCTGACAAACTACACTGTCGGGAAGTGTCACTAATGGGAACCACACCTGAGTCGTATTACAGAAGGAATTGTTCATAATAAGAGTTGGTTATGTAATCATTGGGGTTATTAGGTTTTCTTCTAGTTGGTGTGTCAAAATATTCCCTCTTTTGTGGACTCATTGCAAACAAAACACTATTTACAGCTCCAAAAAGTAACGTTTCAGCACGTTTTGGGAAAGAACTGTGGCATTTAACAGCGATCTGTGATGTACGCAGATATTTACCCTGATGCTATACGTCACACGTGCTGCTGCCAAGGCACCATTTCCTGTTTTCATAAATGCAGCAAAATACCTTGCAGCTTTTGTTAATAAAGGTGCAATCTACGGCCAAACATCAATGCTCTCAACAGAAAATACTTGGATATTCACAGGTCAACTATTCAATGTCATCCCAGAAGTATTCGAGTGCCAATAAAGTCAAATCACTTGTACCTTTGAATAAAGGAAGAATTAACCCAACATATCAGGCCCTAGCATCAACTAATGTCCGTACTGTGCTCGGACTGGTCTACAGCAAACGCACCCTTTGTTCTAATTAATTTCAATTCCAAATTTGCTTTTTTGCACAAAATCAAGAGTTGTTGGGTTTTGAAATGTTATGGTCACAAACTTTGAGTTCATATTTACCTGATTTCGGTCAATTAATATACTCTAAATGTAATTTATGGGTTCATAAGTGCTGCGTGACTTTAAGCTATCACACAGCTCAATTTGCAAGAAAGCCAGCCCTTCTCCCACCCTTTTTATCAACCTAAGTTTGATAAGGACGCCAATCAGCAGCATTTGGCAACTAACAGCAGCAAAATGAAGCACCGCCGGTGCGGTGAAGTGTTTGTCACTGCAGCTTGCCACCTTAGTTCACATATTGCCGCCAAATGCCGCAGTACGTCATTAAAAAGTGCCAATTGCCAATGCTCTGGGTAACATGTGAAAACTGTTTTAGAACAGAATAGTTATCTGGAACAAAAGGACACCCCGAATTATAACGTTATCTTACCTGTTGTAGGTAAAGAGACAGTGTTGCGTTCAGAAAGCCGATACCAGTTCCTGTCACAACCAGGAAGAACATTGATACCCACGTCAACGGGTTTAGCACCACCTGCAGGGTCGATTTAGCCTTATTTTGGGGCGGTGGTGAACCTGTTGAAGAAAGTTGCATTGTGTACAGGTGAACGACTAGAATATGAGTGTCAACGGCTAAGTAATGCACAAGAATTGAACGACGAGACCTATAACGGCATGAGGGAAGGCCCATGTTATATCAAATGAAAGCAGAAACTTGCTATGAGTTACGAATGATGAATGTAAGTGTAGGCTATACCAGACTTCAGGGAGGCAACAGTACAGACTCAGTGTTGTTCGTGCTTACGCCAGTAAGTCCCCATAATTTAAACATTTATATTATCTCCGTTTGCTTAAATATTTAAACGCTAATATTAGGCATCAATTCCGTGAAAATTGTTACATACTCTATAGGATAGTGCACAAATACTATATATATGTATATATTTATATATATATATATATATACATATATATATACACATATATATGAATGAATAATATGTGCCCATATATATCATATAAAGTGTAAAAACATATTTTGTGATTGAACTTCCTTATGTTGTCACTAACTATAAATCTTTATTTAATTTATAACTGCGCTCAAGTATTATTTTGCACAATAACTCATATTAGGTATGATATAAAATGAAAGGGCTGGTAACTAGCTGACCTGAATACTTTCTGCCTAAAAAAGGGCTCACCCTCAACAATGAGTGCTCGTAACCGTTGGGGTTGCAAATTCAAACTCAATGAGCATATGGCTTTATGAAGGAAATTACCCCCCCCCTCCAAAAACAAAAACAAAAAAAAAAAAAAAAAAAACAATCATGATGAATAAGTAAATCTATAAGTTAATTAAGAGACTTACTAATAATTTAAGAAAAGTCTTTTAAAACATCCAAACGTATTGTAGGCTCATCACCACTTGAGGTAACTTAATCGAGACGCATCCAAAACATGTTTCCATCAAGTTACAAGTCCGTTTGGCTGACGGTTTTGAAGTAGTTCAATATATGAAATAACATTGCAATCCCTATTATACAGTAATCAATAGGCATGTAGGCCTTTGCGTTGGCCAATAAGTACCCGTAATGTAAAATGCGTTAAAAACAAAGATATGGGGGATCATCTCCTCGCAAACAACAAAGATTAAACTTTCCATAAGACACATTTTAACCACGCTTAGCAAAATCTGAACTCCCGCTTTCGGAGATGAGCCCCACCAAGTTTGACGAGGATCTGGCTCACGGTTTTGGAAAGGTCGAAAATGTGAAGCGCCATTGCAATCCTCATTGACTTGCATAGTAACCAATGGGAATGTATGCATAAACGTTTAATCACCCGAACTCAAAAAAGCGTTTAAAATACTGTATCCAGAGCATTACCACGTGGTGTACCACTTTCTTGACCCTGCCGCAATGTACATTTTTGTGGCGTTTCAGCACAATGTGAGGGACAGTTTGAGAGAAGGGCAAGACACGGAGCGTGATCATTTGGGCTAATTTGATAGGCTACAAGTAAGGCCTACACTTATTTCCTTCATGCAACATGAGCGCAATCCCCTCTTTGTTGAGGTTGAATCCTTTCACCCATTTTTTTTCCTTTTCTTTTTTTTTTTTTCGTTATATATAACATGATGACCTGCTGAAGAGAATGAAGCAAACTGATCTTGGTTGTCACCTTGGAAAAGAATTTGTCGGAGCTCTCAGCTATGCTACTGACTCCCTTCTAGATCCCACTAGAGCTGCATTACAAACTATGATGTCTGTATATTCACATTTTAGCATTGAATATCTAGTAGAATTTAATCCAACAAAACGTTTGGTAAAAACGCTTGTTATTTAATACAAACAGAAACTTAATATACCTAATTCTGTAAGCTCATGTACCGTTTGAACACTATCAAGTCCGATATTCTGAGAGCAAAGCCTATTCCATACCATTCACTGAAAAACTGCATTGTTCTTAATCAGAATAGCAAATTAATTTATAAAAGGAACAAATCATATTCATAAAATTTGAAATTTAGAAGAAAGTTTTGGGCATTATTAGCCTTTAAAAAATCGGGTCATCAGCGGGGAACCAGCGCGAGAATTTTTTCGGTGCCATTAATCCCCGGACAACTCATTCTGCCAATTGGCGGCACCATGATTGCATTACCAATACAAACATCCCGAGCTGATGTATTACGGAATAAAAACAAATAAGATGTTCCTTTGTTAATAGGCCTACTAACAAACTTAGCCCACATGACATAAATATAATGTAACTACACCTAACACTCATGATTAGGCCTACAAAAATTGAATAATAAAATAATAAACCCCACACTTACCTACAGCGCTTGGTCTTACAACAAACCCGACTAGGCCTACCTGACGGACTGATCAGATCAAATAGATTGAACCAGCCTTTAAACTTTTAAGTAAAACGCAAATGTATCGACGTGACGTAAAAGAGTCACGCTTTTAACTGCGTCACACCTGAAAACTGGTCAGATCTACGTTGTTCCGTTTCAGTTATGAAAATAGGCCTATTTATCATAAACTCGCTGTTTTTCACAGCCAATGCAATCACTATTATTGAGTCGTTCTGTATTGATAACAAACCAATTACATCACATTTAATGAAAATGTTTTAAAAAATTCAATGTTTAAAGAGCCGAATGAATTTAATAAACGGCTCACCAGTGGGTAACCTTCAACTAAAATATCCCTTTTAATACACACAACAAATATTAAGGTTTACTATGTGAAGATCGGTCCATAGAGCGTCAACTACATTTAAGATTTCTAGAATTCCTTCGAAGATGCCTTAATAGCCCAAACGCACATGTACAATTATGTTGTAACTAGGTATTCAGGGAAGCAGATCCCAAGTCTGCAACTGTGTGAATAGTTGTGGAATAAATAAGCCAAATGTTCAGTTTATGGATACTTTCGACTTTGTAAGCTCAATTGAAAGTGAAACTCTTGATGTCCTATGTGAAAATAATACTATATAAAGTTGAATATTATGTGATCTATTCGACACAAGAGATCAAAGGAACTTTACTTTTTTCTGTTTTCAGGAGCTAAAATGCTTATGTATATAAATGATTAAAATATATAAATAGGCATAAATGGACATATTTGTGATTCACAAAAAGCGATGTCCATTTACTTTACACATTTCTCTCTCTCTCTCTCTCTCTCTCTCTCTCTCTCTCTCTCTCTCTCTCTCTCTCTCTCTCATCATTTTCATTATATCATTAGGTCATAAGTAAACTGGATAAACGGGCCCACTCAATCCGCCGCATGCACCCTATTTTGGACTCAAGACCTCCTGAAGCTCCGTGTCGCTATATTTTATTCCGGGTATTCCACGTCAACAAACAGCATAACATATGCAAAATGACAATGAGTCATAATCACCGCGGTTAGTTCAAAACCAGTCAATCCAGAACAATATGAGTCACTATTAAGGTATAGGTCTGAAATAAAGTGGTCGTAGGTCATTGATGCCAGCTATCAGGGGCATACCAGGTAAGATGGGATACGTCTTGTGCGCAAGGCGGCCTCCGATGGACCCCCGGAAAATTTGATGAGAGCCACATTTTCTATGCTACTAAAGGTGTTTCCTCGTCATTTTAGATATTCCCATTGGAAAATAAAAAACAAAAACAAAACAAAAACAAAACAAAACAAAACAAAACAAAACAAAACCAACAACAACAACAAAAACAAAAACTGCACCACAGGGGCCCTGCAGTGGCTATCTTGAATTTTGCGGAGGGCAATTTGCAAGAATAATTATTTTCATTATATTTGTTCTGAACATCACACGATGACAAATAAATGCACTCTTGCATATAGTTTTAGCATGGGAAAGTATTTGGAAGCATGTTTTATGGGCCAAATCATTAAAAATAGTATGGAGAAATGGGTTGATCCAGATAAAAAACTGACTCTACTGCGTGAAACGGTTAAAGGAGTATCAGGGTCTTGTTGATAACCCCGCAAAAGATACATTATGGCGGAAAGATGGTAGCGTGGCTTTGCTTAAGCAGAGAATGGTGGCTCTCTGATTGAGCAGGCTGTAAATCTGCCTGCTGAAGCCTATCTTGGATCGTTTTGAAATTTAGATAACACAAGCTGTGGTTCCACAATATATCAAGATCAGGACCTTCACGTATGGGGGTAGCACTCTATAGACTGCTTCCGTGTGGTACTTTGAACCATGTGGTGCCACTAGTCTTTTGTCATAGTTTTCGTGCAGAAGAGTCAGTTTCTCATTTGGATCACCCCTGACACTTGTAAACCTTGAATGTAATCTTTGCTGTGTAGCGATGCTCTAAAGATGTAAGATACAAACTTTGGGTTTAAGTCTCATTTTAAATTGGCACCCAGGGCTTTCACTGTCTTTTCGTTTCGCTCAATTGGTTGATGTTGTCATGTCCATGATTTCATATTTGAACTATGCTTATCTGACACCATTTCAAAAACATTTTCAGTGCTGTTGCAGTCTAAATCACCAGTACCTTCACCGTAGACGGCACATTAGTTAACCAATTCAAAGAGGGAAAAACACCCTGAACAGACTATTACCCTGCTTCTAGCTAAGCCAACAGTCAGCTTGGTACCTAGAATTCAACGAAGGACACATTCATTACCTATTGGTAAGTTTATGTTACAAATGACTACCGCTAGCCTCATCAGACATCAGTTTGCAAGGTATTTGTGATTCAAACCAATCGCACCTGCAGAGACTATTGGACAGTCGCTATAGCGAATGACCACAGGGAGCCTCATCAGATACCAATCTGCAAGGAATGTATAATTGAAATCAAGCACAGCTACACAGACTATTGGTCAGTTTCTGAACTGAATGACCAGTGATGGTCTCTCAGTGAGGCACATGCACATCAAGACAACTAGAAAAAGTTATATACACTGCCTATTGGTGAGTTTCTGATCACCATGTATTTCATCAATTAGATATAGATTGGCAAGGTGGAAAAACAAGTCTTCACATTTTTCAAATAAGTTGGCCCATAAAAAAAATATCTTTTAGAAACATACATAATTCCAAACACTTTCTTATGCTTAAATTGTATCGGACAGTGTATTTATTTGTCATTATATGATATTTAGAACAAATATACTGAAAATAGGTCTATTTCATTTTTGCATTTGCGCTTGGCAAAATTCACAATGACCGCCATAGGACCCCTGTAGTACAGTTTGTTTCAATGGTAACATTTAAAAGTGGCAAGAAGACACCTTTAGGAGCATAAAAATGTTGGTGTCATTATATCTTCCGGGAGATGGAAGAGGGCATGGGAAATCCCTCACCCACCAAACTAGATGTGATTTACAGCTTGGCGGAGGTCGGTGGATGAAGGCTGCGGGCGTCACCATGGGAACACAATAATTACCGTTATGTTAGTTCAGAACACAACAACTTTGTTCCAAAGTGGTGATGAAACAGTTATCATTTCATGGATTTGCGTCCGGTCAGCAGCGGCATTTCATGGATGGCACCTGAAAATAATTCGCTCACTTGGTTTATATCTGCAACGATATATCCGTTTGTATATTTACCTTCCTGTTCACTTTGTGGAGGTATCAATTTCAGGGCTATCAAGGCAGCTACGAAAACCAGCGCCCCCATCAGCAGGAAGGGAAACTTAAAGCCCCCAGCCTGTGAATGAAAGCACAATTTGGATAGTGTACATTCAATGTATTTTGTGTCCGCTTATTTCGGTGATGGTACAAAACCGTTAAACTCAAATAGAATAAAAAAGCATTATATGATATATATATATATATATATATATATATATATATATATATATATATATATATATATATATATATATATATATAAATATGATATATATACATATATATATGTATATGTATATATATACATACACACACATATATATATATATGTGTGTGTGTGTATATATGTGTGTGTGTGTGTGTGTGTGTGTGTGTGTGTAAATTTTTGAATTGAAACTGCGAGTACTGAAAATCCGAAATAGTGGAATTTTATAGCGTGAACATAATTACATTTCCAGCACTTAGAACTGTAGCTGAAACCTTTGTTTTGGCTCCTATCCGCTTATGCTAAAACTATTGAGTCCATTGAATTTGTGCAAGACACGAGCGGAAAATTGCTCAAATTACAGGTTTTGAGCAGACGTACAATGGCAAGCACCTTTAAAGTGTGAGAAAGACAGAAAGAAAGAAAGAAAGAAAGAAAGAAAGAAAGAAAGAAAGAAAGAAAGAAAGAAAGAAAGTATTGCTCCGCCCCCTGATTTGAGACAACAGAAGGGATCATAGTGCCAGCATTTTTAGAAGCCAATAATTTTTTACAAGTAAACTCGTCTCTGTACATTATCACCTGTAATCCAATGAGACTAAAGGGTCATGTTTTTAGAAAGAAACTGACGTATATTCGGTAAACAATTCACCGACATATATTTTCTGTTCCATTACAGAAGAGTCAAAACCATCTTCTTAATGTGTGATTGACACAAGGGGTAACTTGGAGCAGAACGATGACAGACGCTTGCTGCTGACATCCTTGGACAAACATAAACAGTTTGTTCCCAGTGATTAAAGCGGGCAGTTTACATACAGACATGACACATCCCCATCCAGCTAAACAGCGACAATAACATAGAGATTACAATATACGCAAACAAACCTTCGGTGCCACAGACATATTGCAATAATCGTACGGGAGTCCATGTATTTATCACGTCAAAATCCGAAATGAAACTACTTTCTTTTGTGAATATAATTTGGCTCAACACGTTTCCTCGAAATACCCATACAAGAGTTGTCCTTTTGGTCTCAAATTCATGAACTAAAATCATATTACGCTCTAAAACCACCACGTGTAGATTGTAATTTTAACATCTGTATCTTTTACCTGATGACAACACAGTCAATGGGCCAACTGCAGGTCTTTTGTGGCGAATGTGCCTGCCCATCGGCCACCAATGCGGGACCATATATATATATATATATATATATATATATATATATATATATATATATATATATATATATATATATATATATATATATATATATATATATATATATATATATATATATATATATATATATCTGTATGTGTGTGTGGTACATCGGGGTTTTTTTGGTTTTTTTTTTAATATAAAACAATTCTGATCACCTCGTACAATCCGCCACCAACCAGTGGACCGAGCATTGACCCACTGCTGAATGACATTTCCAAAATTCCCTGAAAGAAAATAAAAATTCTCGTTCAATGTAAATAGAAACAAATCCAAACAGTGATGCCAAATCTTATGTTTCTTTCGACACAGAAACACCTGCAAAACGCTCAACATTAAATGTTTTCTAGCCCGGGCCTTACTGAAAACGACCTTCAACTACACTTGAAGTCTCTTGGTCATAAATATTGAAATAGGTCAATTTGTCCCATTCAAAGTAGAAGTAAAATATATTACAAGGCCGCTAATATCATGTGTTCTGTATTGGTAATACGACCGTGATACAAAAAATATGACTTAATTGCTAGTAGTTTATACTATATGTCAATAGGACAAATAAATGGACAGGAGCGAGTGTGGGTTATGAAGTCACATGGTTGGAAAGGAGACGCATCCTTTCGTATTCAGAATTGTTATGACACTAGAATCCGTTTATTTAATGTATTTACCCATTTTATAACCACCTTCGATATTAGGCCAATTTTGGCTGGCAATAGAGGTGGTCGTAAAAAACGGTACTGCTTTATGAAAAAAAAAGAACAATGAGCAGGAAAAGCAAAATGCAGAAAGAGTAAACATGAACCTAATGCATGGAACCTTTGTTACCAGAAAGAACTCCTTGTTATGTAAACCTTTTGTGTACTGAGGACGTAATTAACATATCGGACCTCGTTCTACAGGAAAGTCATATGTGGCATATGAAGCCTATGTTGCAGGAATTACATATATACTTGATACATATAAAACCTATTGGTACATGGAGGATATACTTGATCTCTCTGCAAAACATTTGTAACATACTCACATGCAAAATTTTGGATTCGGGAAATACGTAGTGGATGGACGAAATCTTTGTGTTTTATACATATATATATATATATATATATATATATATATATATATATATATATATATATATATATATATATATATATATATATATATATATATATCGAACCTTAATTGCAGGATGTATATGCCAGATCTATGAAACCTTTGTATCTGAAAGGAAAAACTAATGTATTTGGAGTCTTTGGTACGGGAATGACACACATGACATCCACATACTTCATTTTTATGAATTTGTCGTTGATGTGCTTTAAAAAGAGTTTTAATAATTTCCATGAAGAAAATTTTATGTGGTTTGACTGCTCCCTTCATTCTCACGAGGAAATTTTGTCCCAAGTCTGGTAATCTGGAGTGTGCTCAAATGAATAAACGAATTACATAGGTCCTAGTATGGGATAATATCTATCTATCCACTGTATACCAGGCTTGTAATGTGGGTCGATAGCCATGCTCGACAGACACAAAGTATGGTCACGTTATATGCAAGTCCGTCTCATGGTTAATGGCCCGAAAGAGAATTTTCATTAACTTGTTGTGTATTAATGTTGGCCTTATTTGGCAGTCATTCATTGCAAATACACATTACGAGTACGGTCTATGTCAATAACGTCAGGTAAAACTCTATAAGTAAGTACGTCTTCCATTCCTGGCAATGGTTGTTCTAATATGACTTCTACTTCGGTGTTGCCTTTTCTACCTACAGCCAGTATATTCTGCGTCGGCTTCGTTCAGTTAATATGGAAAAGATAAAGACAATAGCTATTTGGTCAATCACATGGATATATGAAATTTTCGTAATTGGTATTACGTTAAATAACCCTAATAAACAAAGTCAGGAAGCAGTCTATGGGCAGCACGTTGGTATAGTCTGGCTCACATGCCCTTTTCGGGCAGGGACTGCTGTGTATCGTGCCCTGCACGTCATTACAATGATGAAAATCTTAAAGGTTGGCAGTGTCACTGTGGCGTTTTCCAAAGCAATAGGAAGGAAATTATATTTGATGCCCAAACACATATTAAGATAATAGTGCGGCCAACTGATCGCTATACGGCTATTTTAACATGATTCGTTATCTTGCGAAAACAAACACATTAAAAAGAAAAAAACCCGTCAAATTCAGTGTGTCAAAGTTTTAGTTATTTGCTACACAATAACTCTCCTAAAAACGCATGTGGGGAACCACCAATTAAAAATTCAGTATTGCGGCTAGGTGGCAGTAAAAAGACTTAAGTATTATACCCATATTTAGTGGGTATGAATAGGCCATTGCGGCCAATCAGGTCAGGTTACCGTACCAAATAGTTCTTGGTTGTCTTGTGCTCACACATTTAGGAGCCATTTACCTGTAATTAGCCCACTGTATTAGCTAGCCAATCATATGAAGTTATCAGCGTGTTTGTGTTTTTTAGTTTGACACATATTTTTGCTATGATGAGTTTAATAAACAGAGGGGGGTCGCATATTCATATATATTGACGTAATGCCAGCAAGCCGTGCTCCGAGCACGTGTTTGACAGGTAAACACTGGGATAACTTTAGATTCCATCTATAGACTTGCCTTTTTATCTTGCGTGTTTTCGATATAAGTGCCTGCACAACGCCAACTGCATACTTTATTTATAAAGTGACGCAAAAAAAGTTAAACGCCTTTATGGTTATATGAAAATATACAGTTAATATAATGGTGGCTTCATCCCAGTGGGTATATATACAGAATTGCTGACAATCAGCCGCAGGCTACCGCACTAAATAGTTCCAGGTTGTCTAGTGCTCACACTTTTGGGAGCCATTTACCTGTAATTCGCCCACTGTTTCATCCCGACTATTACATGAAGTTATCAGCCTGTTTGTGTTGTTTGGTTTGACAGAGATTTTTTCCATGACGAATTTTATAAACAGAGGGCGAATCACATACTCAAACATAGTGACATAATGCTGGCAAGCCGTGCTCAGAGCAGGTGCTTCCTGGCTACGCCAGGTAAACACTGGATTAGCTTTTGATTCTACCTATAGACTCGCCATTTTCATCGTTCATGATTTGAATGAAAGGTGTCTGCACAATACCGACTGCATACTTTATTTTGAAAAGTGACGCAACAAAAGTTATACGCTTTTATGTTAATATGAAAATATACAGTAACTATACTAGTGGTTTAAACCCTGTAGGAAAACTGATGCTGACAGATGAAATTTAAAATTTCACCTTGATGTCTATTTTTTCTCTTTAAATGCTACTTTATTACTTATGTTTGTCATATCATACAATTAAATATTGCTATGTCTATTTTTATGTAAAATAAAGCAATTAGATTGTGTCAATGATTTGCAATAGGGTACATTACTTGATTTTCATGTATTAACCAGAACAACATTGAGATTAGTATAGTTTGGGGAAAATGAAAAAGAGTGAATTAAAAATTGATATTCAAATTAAAGTCTCCGTTCTAAAAGAAGGTTGAAAGGGGATCATGATTTCAAAAGGAAAATATGTTGAACTTTGACTTTAGTGCTTGCATATTTAAAGCAGCCGAAAATGCCCTAACTACATTATATTTGAAGAAGGAAACTTACGCAAGATTACAAAGTGATCATGATGGCCTTGTTTATACTCGATGGTGACAATAAGACTGTAATATGTGTGTAATAACAAATGTGTATCATCATTAATTTTAATTTTATTATAGTAGTAGTGAGGCAGTATGTACCACCTGGCGGCCATCATTTTTTTTTTTTGAGGGGGGGGGGATCAAGGTCAATGCTGCTTCACTGACCATTTTGTTTTTCTGGCAAGGTATATTATTTTCTTACATACAGATAAAATGATGTAACCCAAATGAAAAAAATGAGATGAAATCAAATCATTGAGGAAAACAATAATGAGTTTAGAGATTCGTAGGCTTAGATCACAGCTTAAATTGCATGAAGAGTCCACTGTGATAGTGCATAGAAAAGTTGTTACATTTCCCAAAGTATACCAGTTAGCTAAATGGTATTTTCACGGTATTACTGCTGTATTGGTCAATATTGCGCACGCATGACTACATGAATATAAATTATAATTTGTATAATGAAGATATAAATACATCATTGCGGCCAATCAGGTCAAGGTCACCGCACTAAATTGTTCTTGGCTGTCTAATGCTAACACCTTTGGGAGCCATTTACCTGTAATTAACCCATTGTTTCACCTAGACTATTACATGAAGTATTCAGCCTGTTTTTGTTATTTGGCTTGACAAAGATTTTTCCTCGGTCCGTTTCAAAAAGAATCACATATTCATACTCAGTGACATAATGCTGGCAAGCCGTACTCAGAGCAGGTGTTTCGTGGCTATGAAAGGTACACACTGAAATAACTTTTGATTCTATCTATATACTCGTGTTTTTTATCTTGTATGATTTCAGAGAATGGTGTTTGCACAACACCGACTGCATACTTGAAAAGGGACACAACAAAAGATATACCTTTTTATGCTTATATAAAAATATACAGTATAAAATAGTGGGTTCATCCCAGTGAGGAGTAATATATTTACCTATTTGTTAGTACAAGCAAACAACAAATACATGACATATGCAAAGATACCTTAGTATTTATATTTGGAATTCAATGTTTAATTTGTAAAATTGGGGGCCAGACAGCTTCAGGGCCAAGGAAGCTGATCAGGAGATGTGAAGGTACCCGACTCTGGAATAATTTGCACAGTCGGGATGACCTGTGCCAATGTATGTGTCACTAGTGTTGGCTTCATGAAAGGAACTAAACGCTATCATTGTATTTATCCAAATATCTCATGGACTCGTAAATTTTTTTGTTTCCAAAGATCATACCGATTACATCATGCTATAAGGTTGTCGCCATTTACAAGACACATATGTATGAATTCCCACAGGTACTTTTTTTTTCAATTTCAGTTTAACCAGAGAAGCAATGCATTTCAGAAGTCCTAAAATCCTCTGAGCTAATAACACAAAACCTGCTCCGAACCTATACCAGCGCAAATATATATCCTTTAAAAAAAATACCTTAGTTGCAACGTTTTAATGGTCAAGTCATTGAGCGTGTGGGGGAGAGCCTACACTTTTACATACTTGATGTTTTGGCAATTATGTTACAATGCAGTAAAGTGTGATAACGATGCCTGAGATACAGTAAAAGACTCACGAATGCGGCAGAAGCCATGGTGGGGAAGGTTTGTGCCGTGATGGTGAATGCTGCTGTGCCGTAGGCCGAAGCGCCCAACCCCTGAATGATCCGTACAGCAATTCCTAGACCGGTCAACACATCTCCGCCCGGGCTGTCTTCCATAAACCTACATACATATAATCATGCCTAGTGCGGTGACGTGAATTTTATTACAGTATCGTGGTACGTACATGAGGATCCAAGGCACAATACCGTCACCCTTTTTAATATCATGATGCAATGGATGTTTTTAGTTGTTTGTACTAACGGCCATTCCACGTGGTCTCAGGGCATTCCTAATGTAAGGATAATCAAAAATCAAATTTAATCCTTGAAGACTAAGTCTGATCAGATTATTGAATATTGGAATTGGGTATGGAGGGGGTACCATACGAGATAGACAGATAGATATAGTGATCAAGAGAAAAAGGAAAAGCAGATCACATGGGGTGGTGTATCCAAGTAATGTACCAAGTGAGGCACGAAAACAGGTACAGGTACCGAGCCAATATATTTACATTATACAGGATTTGGCAGATTATGGAATGCCATAACATAGGTCTAGCCAAAATCGAGTGAACAATAGAGAAAATATTTCGGTAAACTTACGCAAACATTACAGAACACGCTCCAGTGACACACAAGCCAGCAACATATGCAAATTTTCCACCAATCTGAGGCAGCTGCAACAGAAATAGCGTAATACGTTTCATATGAAGAAATTGCTCTGTCTTCACTTTTTAAATATGACCCAATCCCCTTGAAGTTGGTCTGATTTTGAGACCAAGTCAACAGATTCCCTTATCTTCGGTTGGTAGTTGTGAAGCCTTCCCGCACCACGGAAAGTTGGCGAGAGGGGCCATGCTATCTTTATGGTCATCTGCTTACGTCATTTAAATCATTTTCATTTCTGTTGAAATATGTCGAAAAATCAAAGCAGACATTAGACGACCAACCGATTTTGGCTCGTATAAGGTGAAGAGGGTTGACTTTAACATGCGTTACTTTGAACATCAATGCTCTGCAGGCTCACAACCCAATATTGAGACCCCTTTTGAGCGATATAGCCAACAAGGATATTTTTACCCCGCATTCCACCAGGAGCTAAGATGCGTTTGCAAATGACATCTACAGTAAAATATTGATTTTTTTTGTGAATGCTATTGCGACGTAAATCAAACAGAAAGTAAACAGGACTTTTTTTCTTACATAACATGTAGTTGCACTTGGAGTTTTGGGAAGGCGGAAGAGAGACTTAAGGATGGCACAGGCGATTTTTAGACCACAGGACAAAAAGTAAGAATATCCAAACCTATCCAAGTGCCTACATGTGCTAGACCCCTGCCTGTTCTAAACGACTGTTGCAAGCCCCCCCCCCCCGCCCCCCCCGTGTGTTTTAATGAATTTTTATTCATCTTGTGGGCCCATCTGCTTGACACTCCCAGAGCCCACCTTAATCAGTCCCCAGCAAGTCATTTAACATGTACAAGTCACCCAGTGTTCTCTTTTATACGGAATCTCATTGGTTTCAAGCTAATCTTTCTTTTTGTTTTCTTTTTCTTGTTATAACCTCATAACGAGGAAAAACACTTGTTATTTCAACTTTCTTGAAATATGTGTTATTTTAACTTTTTGTTGTTGTTGTTGTTGTTATTATTATTACAAGCAAAAATCTTGTAATTTCAACTTTTTTCTTGTTTATAACGAAAATAAATTCTAGCTTTTAAATTTTTTTCTTGTCATAACAAGAAAAAACCTTGTGGCTTCAACTTTTTTCTTGTTATAACAAGAAGAAAAATGTATTTATTAAAAGAAAAAAAAAAAGAGAGATAAGGTTGACACGAATGATCGCCCGTACTTTTGGGCAAGGGATATCAATGCTGAATATATGTTGTGTTTCTCATATTTTCATTGTTTAAGGACAAATTCACAACTGTTAAAGGGCAAAGTCCATATAAATTTCATTTTCGTACATACATAAACAATTGTATGATTAATAAATAAAGCATGGCTTGTTTAAACATACGTGGCAATATAGTGTGATGAACACAATGCAATGTAGACGTTGCTGACACTTACGAATATACCCCATAAAGGTGTTGACACGATCCCGGCAACTTCAAAGGCAGAGAACACAGCTCCAATGGCGGTGGCACTTAAACCTTTTTTGGAAGCCTGGCGGGAACAATATTAGAAATGAATTAATGAATAAATACTTTTGCAAGTACTTTCTAAAGACGGCCCTGGGGTAGATTAGTACTTATTAGTGCTAACTGGGTCACCCTCTGAAAATAAAGTGTTTTATATATATATATATATATAACTTTATTTTGAGAGGGTGACCCAGTTAGCACTAATAAGTACTAATCTACCCCTCTACTTTACTTGAGTAGACTCAGGAAAATTTCTATCGAAGTTTACAAAATTCTTTTTTTTGAAAGATAGGCACGTAAAAAAAATACAACTTACGATCTTTGGGACAATGGAAAAGTACAGCGGGCTGCTTACAACTCCAGTGACTTGTGGAAGAAACTCTCTGAATTACCAAGCGGCCAAACTATGGAACAATTTACTTTTCGAAATAAAGCAAGCTACAAACTTACGGCAATGCAAAAACCTAATCAACAACTGGCTTGGCCCATCATGTTCGTGCTCAATCTGTATCCTATGTCAATTCAAAAATTAAGCTGTTTTGAACATCACCTAGTTTCCTGATAACCGGATCTATATATTTTCATCTGTGAGATCACCGTACATACCATTTTCCATTTCATATTTTTACTGAGTCGAAATATAGTGCCTCGGCGCTAATGTTTCTTATTGTATTTTACTCGACATGAAATAAAGGTTATTATATAGCAGCCTTCAAGTAATAATAAGGTTCGCCTAAAAGCCAACAATGCCTTTTTACGTCTATGTAAAAGTTCCGAACATGTTCCTTATGCGCTCATGTCTACTGAACGGAAAGCTTTAATCACAAGTTACGCCTTGGTAGATTACAATTTGCATTATTACATGTATAGAACGGCATCGTTATGACCATACGTATATATTCTTTAGAAAAGGGTTTAATAGCCCCTTATTTTATACCAGCAAACACAAATTAGACATGTCGTAGTCTGGAAAGAGCCTACCAGTCTTCGCCTCCACACAGCGTATTTACATGTATGCAGTTATTGAATTTAAAATATCAACACAGTGGATATAAATGAGACTCAGCATATAAGAACGTACTAATACAAAGTAAGCCTACTCCAGCACAGATCTAGTTTTGTTGTTCAGATAATGCAATGAAATGTTGAAATTTGTAAAGCGACAGATGTGTATTAGTGAGTGCTATGATACACGATAGATAATGGATGGTAGTGCTTCTAATTCCAAATATGGGTTACACACTGCATCTCATGATCTGTCACAAAATAGTTCCTACACAAATCAATATAGTGGATAACGTGATGATGCATACAGGAGAATTACATGACCACAACTCATAATTAACTCACTGGGCTTGCTCGAATCAAGAAAAATAAATAAATAAAAAGATTTTTTGGAAAAAAAGGTCGCGAAGGCAGAAAAAGGTGAATAAAAAACCATTGTAAAGGCAAATCAGCTATTTTCCAGCATTGCGTATTTTTCTTTAAGGAATCGACTTTCATGGTCTATTAATATTAGCTACATTCTTTGGTTGACACTTCATGTGCATTTTGTGTGCTTTCATTATCCCCTTTCTGATGTGTGTACTTGACCGCTTCCGTTATTAAAGTGTGCGTGTGTCAACACACACTTTTCTGTTTTTCCTGAAATTATGTCTGTGTGCCGACACAGACATATTGTTTTTCTAGGAATTCTTTATTTCTTTCTTACTTTCTTTACAGGCAAATTTGTCCGACATTTCACTTGAAAAGTATTACACGTAGGAACTCCAAACGTGGCACAATTATACTTCAATAGATGGAGTCTGGCCTTCTTGTAATGAGAGGTCATGCTTTTCAAAATTATGCAAATGAGGGCTAATTAAAGTTTTAAATCTTCGATATCTTATATAAAATAGTAGATGCTGTTCCAAGTATATTGGAGTTCGATCATATCAAGGCAAAGGTCATCTCAAATGTCAAGGTCAAAGGTCATGTCAAAGTCAAAGCTCATGTCCAGGTCAAAGGTCAGTTTTAAATCAAATGTCATTTTAAACCCAAAATGTCATTTTAAAGGTCAAGGACCAATTCAGGGAGAGGTCATTTCAAGGTCAAAGGTCATTTCAAGGTCAAAGGCCACTTTCGATGGTGGCTTTTTTCTAGCCATAACTTGGTCAATTTGTATCCAATTTTGATCATGTTGGGCTCAAATTGTATCTATTGTAACACTGCACATTTTTGAAGTCTCGTCTCTTTGTGATGAGAGGTAATACTTTTCAAAATTATGCAAATGAGGGATGATTAAAGTTTTAAATCTTCAATATCTTATATACTATAGAAGACAGGGCTCCAAGTGTATAGGAGTTCCATCATTGCAACGCAAAGGTCATCTCAAATGTCAAGGTCATGTCAAAGTCAAAGGTCATGTCAAGGTCAAAGGCCAATTTTAGGTCGAAATATCATTTTACAGGTGAAGGTTTATTTCGGGTAGAGGTCACATCAAGGTCAAAGGTCATTTCAAGGTCGAAGGCCACTTTTGATGGTGGCTTTCTTCTAGCTATAACTTGGTCAATTTGTATCCAGTTTTGATCATGTTGGCCTCAAATTTTAGCTATTGCAACACTGCACATTTTGAAAATTACATGTGACCCATAAAGGTCAAAGATCAACGTCATCTGGACCTTCGAAAGTTTCACTCAGCCATTACTCGGCCAATTTCCATCCAATTCTAATCATGTTTGACTGAAATCGTGGGTATTGTAACACTGTACACTTTTGCAATTGACATGTAACCTGTAAAGGTTGAAGGTCAAAAGGTCAAGGTCATTTAGTCTTGGAAATTTTCATCCAGCCATAAGCTTAATGGAATGAGAAGTACCAAAGCACCAAAGTTGCACCAGTTAACATTTACAACTTTGGAGGGCACACAGACAGATTTGCTATGAAGCAAATCTTCCTCTCTAGTTCTTTCTTGCATTCTTCTTTACCAGCAAATTTGTCCGACACTTTTCTCAAATACTAGTATACATAAAAAATCTACACTTGGCATGATTGTCCCTCCATACAAGGAGTTTGACCGTTTTATACAGAGGAATAAAGATGTTTAAAATAATGCAAATTAAGGGCATATAAATTTAAAATCTTGAATATTTTCAAACGTATAATAGATAGAGATGTCTTTCCGACTCGTACTAGGGAGGTATTAACATTTCGGCATCAATGAATTTAAAACAAAAGTTGCAGTAATTTAAATTATGCTAATTAGCAGCATTAGAAATTTAATTTTTCAATATCTTCAAAAAGATTACAGATAGAGATGTGATTTCAACTTCTACTAGGATGTTGTTGACCATTGCGCATACAATGAATCTAGAACAAAAGTTGTAGCAATTTAAATTATGCTGATAAGCAGTATTCAAACTTTTCAATCTTGAAAACCTTCAACACTATGATAGAGATGTCATTCCAACTTCTACTAGGGGGTTGTTGACCATTGCGCACCTAATAAATAAAAAACAAAAGATGTAGCAATTTAGATTATGCTAAATATCACCATTAGAAATTTTAAATCTTGAATAACTTCAAAGCAATACTAGATAGAGATGCCATTCCAACTTCTACTCCTGTGTCATGGAATAGTGGTACATTGCCATACCAATATGCTTTGAAGACAAGCACACTGATTTGCTATGCAGCAAATCATATTTTCTAGTTTTGCATGTACTTTCACTAATTATACTGCTTGTACTTAAAAGCTGCCGGGAAATATCACGATTCGTTGCTCAACATTTTACAACTTATGGCTTCCCAACGAGTCCCATCTATGGATAGCGAGTTACATGTTTGTGAATCAAAGAAAATCGATTGACCAGGGTGTCACGTTCGTTTTCCAGTCGAAACGACATTATCTGAATCTGACTACTACATGTATGTATGTCTGCATTCAAGGGAACTAAATATTATGTATTTTAGTTAATTTAAAACTGCTTAGTTATCCCCTTTAGTTCTGAAACCTATCTATATTTAATGTATTTTCTGCTAGCGGTAAATATTGACACCATTTTCTAAATGCATTTGCCTGCTGAAGGCAGACCCTTCTCACCGCGGTCCGACTGAGGGCAAAAGAAACAAGGCCCCGCTTGCATAGAAATACACAATATGAATAGCGCGGCGGTATTGGTCTACCTACGAAGGCAATCAATACACGGGTTCGTGTAAAACTGATTTTTTGCCGAAGTCAGCGTTGTGGTATAAAACATAAATGTGTTGCAAAAATAGCTCAAATTAAATAAATCAGAACTAGTGGACCAGTGCCCCATAAAGGTCGCTCAACAAGTGATAAGTAATTTGACCTCAGTAAATTAGAAACATTTCAAATCTTAAATCTTAAGAATTATAACAGAGATGCGTGCACTTTTGGCTTCCATCTGTATTAGTAGTGCTTTGTGGTGACAAGGAAGGATTTATTAAAAGTAAATCGTCCATCGTTTGATTCTGATTCTTTTAGTAATTATATAAAATTTGAAAATTCTTACCATCGAGGGGAAGAAAGGTGCAATAATTGAGTAGAAGAGACCAAAGACTACGTCGGCTATTGCAAAGAAAGTGATCAAAAGCTTAGCCTTATAACTAGCCGACAATAAGCCGACTTCTTTTTTGACACTTTCTTTCCGTTCACGTTGTTTCTCCGCATTTCCATATATTATCCCAGGTTCTTCATTTGCCAGGCTGTCTTGAGATAAATCAAATGTTCCACTAAATTGTCTACCGAACGTCCGTGTGGCCATGTTGGTTCTATGGATGTGATCGCTAGTAAAAGTGAAGAACAAACTATTACAGTGGGTGCCCACAAGTGGCAAGTATAATTACAGTTTCCGTGTATCCAAATTGGACGATGAGCTATGATGAAGTATATATCTAAAGCTGCAGGTACCATAAAGATCCTACTGGCTCAGAAAGGCTGCATTTTCAGTCTGTACCTGTTCTGGTCGTAGTAAGCTAATAGGTGAGTGAGTGATCGTAAGTTACGTCAAGCTTTTCTCTGTCCCTCAGGATGTACATCAGGTTTGCAGGACCTCTGATTTTATTTGAAGCTGTTGCAGTCCAAATCAATGGATCATGCAAACCGTTTCTATAGCAGTCCGGTTAACAGATATTCTGGAATAAAATAAATGTCGCAGATGTAAACGAGATTATTTATTGACTTGTTTATTAACATAACAGCACCGCATACACCATTCTGCTTCGGTAACTTGGATTTAGTTGAATGTAATTTCCTGCTTTAAACAGCTTATGTTAAAATTTACTTGGTTTTTGTCAGCTGAACGACAGAATTAACTTCAATTAATATATCTGTAACACTGCAGATTTTTGTAATTAACATGTGACCTTTAAAGGCCAAAGGTCAATGTCATTCTAACCTTTGAAATTTTTCTTCCGGCCATAACTCTGTCCATTTTCATCCATTTTATCGATGCTGGATCCAAAGTGTAGTTATTGCAACCCTGCACATTTTTGTTATTTCAATGTTACCTTTCAAGGTAAAGGGTCAAGGTCATTTGGACCTTTAAAATTTCAATCTAGCCATCACTCGGTCAATATTTACCCAATTTCGATCATGTTGGGCTAAAATTGTAGATATTGTAGCAGTGCACATTTTTGTGATTTACATGTGACATCTAAAGGTCAACGGTCAAAGTCATTTGGACCTAAAATAAATTCATCTAGCCATAAGTCGGTCAATTTTTATCCAATCTTAATCATGTTTGGCTTAAACTGTAGCTATTGTAACACTGACTACACATTAAAAAAAACATATGTGACCTCTCAAGGTCACAGTTCAAGGTCACTATATATTATTCATCTAGCCACAAGCTTAACAGACCGTGAAGTGCCAAAGGACAAAAGTTGTACATTTAATATTTAAAACGTTTGAAGCCACACAGATTTGCATTTAAGCATTTTTTTTTCTAATTCTTTCTTTCTTTCTTTCTTTACAGGCAAATATGTCCGACATTTCATTTGAAAGGTATTATACGTGGAAATTCCAAACTTTGCATGTTTATACTGCCATATATGAGCTCTTGCGATGTTGTAAAGAGGCTTGACTGCTTTGAAAGATATTCAAATTAGGGCAATTAGAAAATTCAAATCTTGAGTGTCTACACAACTATGATACATACAGATAGCTAATCCAACTTCAATTAATATGTTTGCAACACTACACATTTTAAAATTTACATTTGACATCTAAAGGTCAATGTCATTTCGCCATTTGAACTGTTCTTTTAGCCAAAACTCGGTCAATGTTTATCCGATTTTGATCGTGTTGATCCCAAATGGTAGGTATTGCAACACTGCTTATTTTTGTAATTTACATGTGACCTCTAAAGGTCAAAGGTCAAGCTCATTTGAACCTTTGAAATTTCAATCCAGTCATTAATCTTGTCAATTTTTATCCAATTTTTACCTTGTTGGACCCAAATTGTGGGTATTGCAACACTGCATACTTCTTAAATTTTCATCGAACCTTCAAAGGTCAATGGTCAAGGTCATTTAGACCTTTGGTATTTTCATTTAGCTATAACTCGGCCAATTTTCATCCAATTCTAATTGTGTTGGACTCGACTTGCGGGTTTTGCAACATTACACAGTTTTGTAATTAACATATAACTTCTAGAGGTCATAGGTCAAGGCATTTGGCCCTTTCTAATATTAATCCAGCTATAACTTGGTCAAGTTTCGTCTGATTTGGTTCATGTTGGGTTTAAATTATAGATATTGAAACACAGTATTTTTTTTTTGTAATTTAAATCCGACCAGGAGTCATCATTTCAAATTGACAAAGAACAGGATTCAGTGTTACCAAGATGTAAGCCAATATGTAAATATCACCCTTCAAGGTCATTCAAGGTTAAACTTAGCGCTGAAACACACGTCATAAGTACTCCTCTTTAAGTGCTTCATAGTGACATGGGCCTCGGATCCCTCATTAACAAGATGTAAGCCAACATTCCAATATTATAACACTACTGTGTGAGAGTTTATGTCTATTCAGCGGTGTTGCCCTTCAGCTTCAAATAACAGCTGTGGCGCCATTCAGAAATCTATTTCGCAAAAACCACCATTATTACAACCAATTACATGTAAGACATACAATTAGCCCTTCTGCTTTTGAGGTCTTCCCGTGACGAGCAAGTGTGTGTACGCACATGCAACCATACCTACTTACCAACTTACCTACCCACCTACCCACCTACTTTCATACCTACCTACCTACCTACCTACCTACCTACCTACCTACCTACATACATACATACATACATACATACTTAGATACACACACATACATGTACATACATACATACATACATACATACATACATACATACATACATCACATGACATGTATGCGTATATGCATGTCTTCATACTCATAGTTTTACATGTATGCATCCATGCCTTCAGTTTTTGCATGCTATTTCAGTATCATTACATTTTTGTTTATATTTTAAGTTTTCGATTTATTTTGTTCAAATATTAAGTTGAGACAAATACTTGTTATCAAAGATAGACTTCCGGGTCTTCAAAACTCCTAAACGTGTTTCGGTACTGACGCGTTGAAGACACTTTATTATCTTCCACGCTGATTTAGCTTTGAAGTGATCTGTTGAACATGCGTTGTTCAAATTGAAATTAAATATTAAAGAGATTTTTTCTTCAACATTTCTGTTTTAAAATTTATAGCAACAACCATGGAGAGTATGGAACTTAGCTAACGGACTCCCGGTATTGATGATTTATGTGCGTTGGAAAAAAAAATTCCAACATATCGCTTCTGATTCTCCAAACATCCAAAAGATCATCATCATCATCATCATCATCATCATCATCATCATCATCATCATCATCATCATCATCATCATCATCATCATCATCATCATCATCATCATCATCATCATCATCATCATCATTTCTACTACTACTATTGTTATCAGCTACAGTCCTGTATTGTGTGCTGTGTCTTGTGTGTTCTTATGTGTTGTGACAGAAGCTAATGGTAAGAACAGATATGTGCCCCTCACTGGACAGCTGCAGTAGTTTAAGAATGCCGTTATCGTCGGAAACACATATAGGACAGGGCCTTAGTATGTTGGTTATTTCTCACGGAGAAAGGCAAGAAAAGCTTGCCCAGTGTCTATTGATGTCTATGGGAGAAAGACAATACAGGCTTGTCTATTGTATAAGTTGTTATTTGCACGGCAAGAGATAAGATGGCGCAATATATATATCAAGATCAATATATTGTAGGCATCTGGGATATTGATCAATGATGAGAATCTGTTATCTCTGGTTTTGCAATTGTAAGTCCTAGCCCACAAACCCCATTGGCATTTATCTCAGAAAGTCCAATGTCCTGCAACACTCCCATATCATCAATACCCACAATCCTTTAGCCACATTCTACACTCTCCATGTCCGTTCCTGTCACTTAATTTCTACCTCTAATATATAACTTAAAAGACATTTATGTTTCACGCTTTAATTTCTCCCATGACACGTCCAAAGGATTTGAAACATGTCAAATGAGTCTGAAAGACAATGCCTTGTCTTCTGTTGGAAACTATTACAATACTTCATTTTAGAGAAAATCTGTATACTTTAGTTTCCAATTACTTTTAGCTACGTAAGAGGCAGGGGTGATGGTCAGACGCCGGAGCTCACGAGGGTATCATATGAGTATATATATATATATATATATATATATATATATATATATATATATATATATATATATATATATTCCAGCTTCACCACTGTAATTACTACTATAATTTCTATTTGGATATCTCCGTGATCAATTAATGCAGAATTGCCATGACTCATGACAAGCCTTGCACCAGGTCCTCACTATTTTGGTGTGATGTGGGCGTAGAAACCTGGAAATCATTGAAAAAAAAAATTAAAGAGAAAGAGATCCACTTGTTATGCACAAATAAATGCTTGTTTTCATTTCGAGACCAAAATGTGTACAAAATGAAATCCTATTAGTAGTATGCACAGAGCAAGTTCATCACCTCGCCTTGGATTTTTTTTCACGTGGGCGCACAGGACAGAGACGACCAGCATCAATGTCCTCACTCAAATAATCCTCAAGTAATCAAGTGCAACTTAAAAGGGAGCAAGTAGACACGGAAGACATTCATTTCAAGCAATTGTCAGGCCGCTGTGGAGAAGAAGTTTTTTATTATTATTATTTTTCAATTTCGCCAGGCAATGAATAAAAAAAATCAATAAAAGTAAAATAATCACAGCATCGTGACCGTTTAAAAATTGCACTTGAATCTCGCCCAACGTACAAATTCACCAAGTTTGAAGGGAATCTCGCTGATGGTTTTCAGAAGTTGAAAATGTGAAGTGAAACAGTAATTGATAGGACTATATGCATTTACCGAGAGGTACATCAGGAATCTACATTAGCGCTACCTAGTAAACATAAAGTAGACCATTCCGCAAATAACATTTCACCACGTTTCAAAATAATGTAACGAACAGTTGTGGAGAAGTAAAGGATAGTTTTTATACCTAAAAATTTATATCTGAAACAGTTAACAAATGCAGAGCACCTTAGATTTGCAAGAAAAAAAAAAGGAAAAAGATAATAGATGAAATAAATATCTGTGGGGCCTGCCCGTTTGAACTCAGTAAACATACCACCAAGGTACATCCTAAAGGGTCTGAAGTGACTCTGGATGACGGCTTCTAACAAAACATTACGGATCAACAGCAACAACAACTAGTGTATAGCTTTGTTTGGGCCTTCCACAGAGAACTTCTTTCCCAACTTTCAGCATATTTGATTAGCGTTTTGTTGTAAAAGTTTAAAATTGTAAAAACAAACCGAATTCCATGAGAGAACAGATTATTTGAGAGTGCCATTACTAGTCGTGAACGGTGGAGTCTTTTCAGGTTCTGTGTTTTCTTCTTCTTCTTCTTCTTCTTCTTCTTCTTCTTCTTCTTCTTCTTCTTCTTCTTCTTCTTCTTCTTCTTCTTCTTCTTCTTCTTCTTCTTCTTCTTCTTCTTCTTCTTCTTCTTCTCCTCCCCCTCCTCCTCCTCCTCCTCATCAGTAGTAGTAGTAGTAGTAGTAGTAGTAGCAGTAGTATTTTTTTCCACAGGTGTCCATCTTTAGCATTGACGAGTGTCCCAACCCGTCCATTCTCTCTCTCTCTCTCCTCTCTCTCTCTCTCTCCTCTCTCTCTCTCTCTCCTCTCTCTCTCTCTCTCTCTCTCTCTCTCTCTTCTCTCTCTCTCTCTCTCTCCTCTCTCTCTCTCTCTCTCTCTCTCTCTCTCTCTCTCTCCTCTCTCTCTCTCTCCTCTCTCTCTCTCTCTCTTTTAGCTTCTTCTAGCAGCAAGAGGGAGGCGCATGATCTCAGCAATAACCCCTCTGCCTACCCTTTAGACCCCCACGATCTGTGCCTGGAGTTCCGTGACCTGCATAGCGATGACCTGACCTGCACTGTGTACCACATTTCAAATTTATCGTTGATCAATAATGTCTGTTGTCCATCCCTCGGATAGAAGCGCAACGCACCCCGATTTAAACGAACACCCTCTACCAGACAGATCGTTCACAACACAGAAAAAGACTGTATGAACAACTTTCGTGGCATGCAAAGTGAGTTTTATAACTGACATGACAGCCCCCCCCCCTTTCCCAGCAGTACAACATTAACATACATCAGGTCAAACCAAGCCATATGACATACATTCTCATGCGCAAGGTAAACAAAGCAATGTCACATATAAAACCTAGACCAGAAACGATGTGAAAAAAATCACCAGTCTTTTTTACTAACCTGTTTCATCCCCGGGTTTCATCAGGATAGCCTCCTCAGCAGAGTCTTCTCTTCCCTCACAAGATCTCCCTTTTGAGAAAAGCTATTAATGTAAAGAAATGGGAAAAAATATACAAATAAAACTTATGCAGAACGACGAAAAAAAACGATAACAACAAAACAGCAGCGATCTTCAACTACCAGTTGATTTAAATTATAACTGTCTGGTCACCTGACTTGAACCCTTAAAGAGTCAGCCTCTTACAACCCATGCTCTGAGATGCCTCACCTGATAGTAGTTATAAGCCCTGCAAACAAAGTACATGCGCATGAACTGTACATAATAGCTCTCACTTGACGAGCGACCTGACCCTTACCCACATCCCACCTAGACCCGCGACTGTATGGCCCAAAATGACAGTGCCTGGGAATTTAACTCTTCTGTGCCATTAAGACAATCCTTCCCTTAATAATTAACTTTCTATTGAGCTGCTGAAATATTACTTTTCTGATCGATATACATTATTTTGGGACACCCATCGTTACACCTTTATCTATTCCGAATAAGTCAATGTGTGCGTTTCCTTGAACAGTTGAACAGACTAGT
>OZ026623.1:3828189-3953189 GCA_964020975.1 Hermodice carunculata | reverse complement strand
TATGTGTGGCTTGATAACATATGCAAACATCACTTGAGTGCCCTTGTATTGGGTAATGATTTTTGTCAGTTGGTTTTCCTTGATATACCTTTGGGGTAAATACTGGTCCATAAAAAAGGAAAGGGACGATGCCTGAGCTGTCTTAATTGGAGTAACAAGCCCCCTGCGAGGGAGTATATAGTTAGGCGCATGTTGTAACCTTGCAAAATATGTCGGTTTCTATTTTGATGCACTTGATCTGCGAGGATGTATTTTTCAATTTTTCCAAGCGTATTCAATTTTGCCTCATAAGCCTACAAGATACATTGTAAATCATCATCGCAACATCTTCACTGTAAGTTTCACTCCACCCGACCCCCCTTGAAAACTAAGTATTATACTATACTGGAGTAAGTTCTCCTAATGCAGAAATGCATATATTTTAGCAGCAATGGTCATACCACTGGATATCAAATTGAATATGAAATTTCCGTTGATCTAATATACATGTATATATATATGGAGAGAGAGAGAGAGAGAGAATAAAGAATTCAGACGTGCCCAATTTAGATGCCATAAATTTCTCACCTACCGCGAGATGGCGCACAATACCGCATGCCACTACACTCATGCACGTGTCGGTGTCGAATCACATCATCATTTCTCACTTTTTTGGGACGCATCTGACTGGTTACAAAATTTGTTTCTGTACTATGTTATGATTTGTTGAATTTAATAACAAGTCAAACTGTGAGTTGCAGCGAAAAAAGTCTGAAAAGTATGTGGCTTGATACATACATAGTTAATATTCTTATCCTTACCCCCCGCCCCCCAAAAAACCAAGGGGAAAAAACAAAAAAGTGAAAGGAACGAAAGAAAGAGAGTAAGAAAGAAAGAAAGAAAGAAAGAAAGAACGAAAGAAAAGAAAAGGACAAAAGGAGAGAAAGAAAGAGACAGAAAGTAAGAAAGAAAGAAGGAAGGAAAGAAAGAAAAGAAAGAAAGAAAGATAGAAAGAAAGAAAGAAAGAAAGAAAGAAAGAAAGAAAGAAGAAATAAGCAAACAAACAAAAAGAGAACACATTACCTCCCATTCTACCATTGTGGAAGGAAAAAGCCAATCAGATGACCAGAATAGCATCACATGACCGTGGAAGGTTCCAAAGATCACTCAAATTCACAACCCCAAACCCAAACTCTTAAGGGGCGTAGGTGGCCACTACTTTATAGTTCATTGTCGAGGCTGGTACTTCAGATACAAATTACATTTCATAAAGATATTGAGGCATTAATACCAATCGGTTCTACTTCTGGTTGTCAACGTAGTACTTTCTTCTGCAGGTTTAAAGCCATATCATGCCCTTCTTCTTAGCATGAAAGTTTACATTTGACAACCTGTTTTTGGCCTTTAAAAGGTACAAAATACATTGGAAAACAGAATTTTACTATGACAGAATGGGAACCCATCATCTATGTCGGTGAGTAGTTGCGAAACTCAGCACGAGACGGCATCGGAAGCCGTCGTCCAAACGTCATCTCGTTCAGGCGACTGCGGCACCCTCACCCTGTTCGGGCGACGCCGACCTCCGATGCCCTTCCGTGCAGAGTTTAGCAACTACTTACCTTCAAACGTGATGGATTCCCCGAATTAATAACTTTCCTGCCATTGCTAAATCTTATCTATGTGTTTGTTGGGGTGAAAACCTTACCATGTATTCAAAAGTTTAACATGTTTTGCTTAATAAATGTCACTATGAGAAACTTTGTAATTGGGGAATAGAAGTAAATGCACCATAAGTTATGGATATCATTGGCTTCCTGTGCTACACATATACGTGTACACCATAAAATAAGAAGTAGCGTCTTACTTATTTTTATGTGCGCATGTGCGAATTTTGTTTGGAAAAACTGACAACTACTGGGAAAATTAACCGAGTTTTTTTATTTTTACAAGGCTGATCTATACAACATTTGGCAAGAACATCTTTGATTACCAAGGGATCAAGGAGACATATATTACAGGATCAAGGCTTTCCTTGGTGAGTCTGTTTATCAAGCTTTTTGCCAGCGCCATTCCTAAGAATGGTTCCGGCGCCCATTCACCATCGAAAGACCTTTGTCTGTCGTTTGCAGACTTTTGCAGAAGTACAGAGGTAGCCTACTGGAGAAGTATAAGACCGGGAGGGGGGGGGGGGGGGGGGACCATCCAAAAGGTACGGATGACGAAGACAGACAGGTGCCGCCCAAGTATGTGGAAGACAGGCCGTTTTCTACGGCTAACGAAGGTCGGCTACACCTGCAACAGTTAAGGGGGAGACGCGTCAGCGAAACCACCATGCCATGATGTTGGCATATGGCAAGAAGAAATCATGGACTTGTCTCCCGCTCTCCACATTGCTTGAGCAGGAATCCCACAACGAAAGAACCAGAAGCTCTATCGGCCAACGAGATGGCGAGTCCATTCCCGGGGGTGGGGGTGGGGAGGCACATAGTAAACATCAGGGTGGGTGTGTGCCTCGGACAATTTTATACAATACCCTATTGTAATCCTACACCAGATGTTAAAAGGTACCCTTTGAATCCTGTAATGTGTTGAAAAGAGTGCTGCATTGGTGCATCCTGTTGCATTTTGGAGACCAACATTCAAATTTTAAACAAGTTTTAGCATATTCTTGCTTCCTACGAAAATTCTCCCCAAAGAACTTACTAATTAGATCCTATATCTCCAGCCTATATCCAAGATCTATACATTTGTTTGAAAAATGAAAAAGACATTCAGTTCACTTAAATAATTGTTACCCCTATCCTAATCCAGCCGTGTACTATAGAGGAGGGGGGGTTGTAATCCTGGGGGTAATGAAAACAGGGCCTTTCCCGCGGCACAAGACCAGTACAATCCTACATGGGAGTACCCTCCGCCCCCCGCCACCTCGAGACCAGTGCGTTATTTTTGCGAGAGGACCCACTCGCTACTGACAAGACCTTTGTCTGAACATGATCCTTCAAGAAAAAAAAAATCTTATCACCATCACTAACTCTACCCCCCCCCCCGCAAAAAAAAAAGAAAAGAAAAAACAAAAACAAACAAACAAAAAGGGAAAATAAGAATCCACTACCCATCTGTCCGTTAACCAACGGTGCAGAAAATCACTTTCGCCACCCTCACCCCCCCAACCCACCCACCCCCACCCCCCCAAAAAATACTTTTCTGGTCATTATGCTCACAGAGGGAAGTGTCGCTGTGGTTGCTGAATCTCGCACGGTGACAAACCAGTTTTGCCTTTTTTTCTGAGTCAACCTTGTAATGACAATACCATATACACATCCGTTCTCTTAGGAGCATTGGAGCGTAAGACTTAGACTTGATGCTAAGAAGTTAAAGTTAATATAAATATGTTAAAATGTGTTATTTTTTCAATAGTTTAGTCTATTTAGTTAATATAAATATGTTAAAATGTGTATTTTTTTCAATAATTTAGTCTTTAAGAAGTAATATAGGGCCAATTGCTTAACTTCTGCTTACCAGTATATATGGACCTGTTATTTTTGCAGGAAAATTCCCAGTTTACTTGGTGATCTGAACTACAAATTCAACGTTCTGAGATTTACTGTCTGCTAGACGTGGTGCTCGCAAAACACATGGAAATCAAAGAACTCAAGCAAATGCCTGAAATCTAACAAAAGCTAATGAGACAGAAAGCTGAATGTCTTATGCTGAAGTTGCTCGTCCAAAAACTTTACTGATCGGGGACTCTCTAATAAGGAGCGGTAGAGCAACTTAGAGCTTACCACACACTACGGTCCGCACGTGCAATGGCAAAACGAACTCTGAATTATTGGTTACACTAACCGAAGTGCAAACGAGTTGCCACTAGACTTGCCATAGTCGCTGTTCCCAACGACTGCGGTGATACTATATCAACATCTGCAATAACCATTTCGGATTTCAAAGAATTAATCACGGAAGAAAATTGAAATTGTCTGATGATGGAAATATGAAGCTTTCAAGCACTCCACCCAGAAGTGACAACCCCGGTACTTTTGAGAAACTAGAACTAGTTATCATCCACGAAATATGAAAAAACTTGAAATTGTAAGCAGACTTAGGCCTCATTCCAGTGGATTGTGAGTTCATCTATATAGAGCCTAGTATATTTTAGGCCTAAAGTAAACTAAAACAATGCCAGACATTGAAAGTAAATACGTTAAACTGTTGATATTTTCCTCAAAGTTACAAATTAGATGCATATGGTCTTACGTTTCACATGCAAAGTAATTAACATTTTGCAATGTCGATATTTTTGCCAGGTATTGAGTGTAAGATTGTTACATATGTTGATTTTTTGACAGTTATAAGCGCAATACTGTAATTTACTAACAAAATTATAGACCGTGTGAAATACTTACCTGGAACATTGCTTAACTTTGGGTTACTTTGTGTTTATAGAGCATTCATGTCACTTTGTAGGATAAAAACCATCGCAGTATATCCAGTCAAATGTGACTTTAGAGTGTTTTGGTACATTAGAAACATGGCGGTCAAAATACCAACGGCACTGTGTCTAATTTGAGAGAACTTTTGCAGAATACTTACAAATCTCAGTGGCTTGACCACATTAGAGGATCTGGTAAAAATAACCAACACAAATTACGAAATTATTGCAAATTTATAACTAAATTTGAGTCAGAGTCCTAACCGGCTCTATTCCAGTCATGAAAAGACAAGCTTTTACTAAATTGAGGATCAGCGCCCACACTTTGACGATAGAAACGGGCCGCTATACCCGACCAAAAACACTACTGGAGGAAAGACAGTGTTCCATGTGTGACATTGATACTATTGAAAATGAAGAACATGTGATATTACGTGGTAACTTGTACAATAACATCAGGGAAGATTTATTTGTAAATTTAAACAACTGCTACAGTGGGTTTCATTTGCTGACTGAGGTGGAAAAATTTATGACAATAATGGAATTTGGAAATAGCCCTGAGGTACAATCTTATGTAAATAAAATCTTTGAAATTCGACAACAACGACTCGGGTACTGAAATCTCGGTAGCTAACTGGTCATGTATGTATGACCAGTAAGCTACCGCACACTCGTCTCTGTAAACAAATATTTGACACCTTGCTGGATGCAGACAACAGTAGCCAGCAACAAGCCAAAGCGTGGCCATACACAAAGGAAATAAAGAAAATATTTAATAATGTAGCCATGGACCACGCTTTTTATTCGCTAAATCCTGACTGGCTACATTACTTTTTAAAGATATCTTTGGAGGCATACAAAATTAGCTTTTTCAATGAAACTGATAAGAAAAATAATTAAGATGGTATCAGATGTTCAAGCGGTCTGCTTTTGGTGAAAGTTATTTATTCAAGGTTCATAATTTTGCTGGCTTTCGACTTAAAGTTTCAAACACGTACAGAATGCTTTGAGCTGGGAGAGGATAAGGAGAGATGGAGCTTATCCGATGGTCTGTGTAAATTAAGCAAGGAAAACAAAGAAGATTTGGCCCTGCACTGAATATCATGAGGACAAAGTTCTATAATAGCTTAGAAAACGAATGTAAAAAATTAATGTCTGAACACGTTTGGCAACGTTTTTCTGCAGCTTCTATATGCACCAAATAATGCTGGTCCTTGGGGGAACATTCATACGATTTCGGGGAAGATGTTGGTGATCTGTACGACCATGCGATCACAAACTATCTTGTTGAAGCTTGCCAGTACAGGAGGCAGTCAGAAGAGGACCCTCCTTAACTCCCAAACTTTGTATATAAAACTGATAATATTATACGGTATATAGCTATGATTCCACAACGTTTTTAACATGGTTTGAGTTTACTTTGTCCACAGGACTTTTTAGCTGTGACGGACGTATCATGGACTTACCCCGGTCCATGTTGACCCCGTATCAAGCGGGTAGCATCCGAATAAAATTATTATTATTATTATTATTATTATTATTATTATTATTATTATTATTATTATTATTATTATTATTATTATTATTATTAGTTTTGTTGTAATTTGCTGTGTTTCGTATTTCATGTATATTTCTATTTTAATGCTGACCACATCTTGCATCCTACATAAATGTCAATAAAGCTTTATATGTGTCATTAGATTTATTTAATTTTTTAAAGATTATGTTTACCCTGGGTGACCCTTTCAGAGCACAGTTCTGTTCTTCCAAGGGGCCAAGCATACATCTAGATGAATAGCTTAACTAAAAATTTAATATAAAAGGAAACAAAACTAAAACTTACTAAAACCTTATGAGGGTTAATAATACACAAGCGAACGTTTGAAAATACTTTTTTTTTAGGAAAAGGAACAAGGATATTATTTCCCGTTGCGTATCGTGTTGAATAGGGATTAATTTCATTCAGAAGGCAGATTTGGTCGCTATGCTTGATATTTGATTCGTCTGCACGACAGGGAAATAATCTGGTCTTTTCAGTGACTACAATTTTGCAGACTTATTTTTAAACTGGGATGTAAAGAAACTGCAGAATTTAACAGATGTTGGATGACACGTCGTCAATTATGAAGTTTACTGGAAGATGAAAAGCCTTGTTGGACTCAGCTTCGCGTCGTCCAATATAGCTTTTCATCGTCCCGTAAACTTCACAGTGGATTTGCTCCCACCCACTATCTGTATAATTAATACACATGTATATATTCTGGTGTAACGAAATATACTAAACTGTATCTCATCAAAAATATTATGACAGATGTTCCATTGCAAATTGTTATATCCGGTGTAGGTTAGACAGTGACAGGTTAGGTTATCTGCTTATAGAGTGTAAAGAGCTCAAACTACGGGGTAGAGTAATGACTACCAGGAAGTGGTTCTGGACGAAAAGACACAGATACAATATGTAATCGTTAATTAGTCGAGCTTGTAAAAATTCTCTCATGTAGTTGTATTCCGAAGTTGACATTGATACACGCGGTATATACGATTCTCTTTATAGAGGCATAGGGATGCAAGGGGCCGTATATTAAAAATTTTTGCTACCAGAAAGGCAGATTTTGGCTCGATATACTTTGTGCTGACATGAATATTATTAAGGTATGTACATTGGCACCAGTATACACAGTGATTCAGCTGGAGTCAACACTGTGTGCGCGCAATATTGCAAGTAGTACTACGCAGAGCTGGTTGCCATGGCAATATGCTGAAAAATGTCCTGTTCATGGCCATGTTTTCTGGTGTTTATTTGATGTAAAAAATTCTTACGAACATTTTGGTGTATAAAACATACATGTTTGTAATTCATTGAGTGAATCAGAAGGTGGTAGCTCTGTTCGTCTGTGTTTTCACAGGTTGAATTACTGACGTGAAACCTTGTGTGGTGCACGCGGACACTGTTGCGCTGGCACTGGCTGTCATATATTATCGTTCTCATCATTGTTTCGCAGAATAAAATTGAGTCTGAGTCTATAATATATATATATATATATATATATAATGTCTACATATATATATATATATATATATATATATATATATATATATATATATATATATATATATATATATATATATATATATATATATATATATATAATGTCTACATGTATAGCCACTTAACAGATGCATTCCCCATTAGAAGAACGCACTGCAGAAAAATATTTCTCTTGAATAATATATAACAGAACAATCCACCACAAATAAAATAATTGAAAATTACTTGTGCCTGTGAAACAAAAACCACAAACACACACAATGTGGTCTCATGACTGTTGTTTCGGTTCGAAAAGCAGAAAACTTTCATCTTCTTCATTGAAATAGATATTGGTACCAGATTTTGCTGCAATGACGTAGTTATAACACCCTACGAAAACATTTGGTAATATTGTTAATATGGTGCACAAATTGTATCACAAAATAAGATATATAACAGCCAGTTATGAAATTGCATCCAGCCGAATTTTCATCATTTCATAACATATACTAGTCTTCAAGGATCCTTTTCCTGTGGAGAACGCGAACTAGAAGGTTTAAAGTTGTGAATTTGTCAAGTAATAGGAAAAACATTTAATAATATCGCTAACTGGGTTTAATAGAAATACACACGCGACTTGAAAGTAATATCAGCAAGCGCTGGCATTCGCTGTTGTTCAAACGGGCATGCGATTACACTTGCCATCTAGCGGTAGTTAGGGTCCCCACACACTAAGGAGCGAGATTACGTGATTTATCGTCGCATCCCAATCGCGGGTCAAAAAAAAAATCGCATCATCTCGCCCGCTGGTCTGGGCCATGTG
Source organism: Hermodice carunculata (assembly GCA_964020975.1). Lineage (NCBI taxonomy): Eukaryota > Metazoa > Annelida > Polychaeta > Eunicida > Amphinomidae > Hermodice > Hermodice carunculata. The sequence continues at coordinate 3,944,930 of OZ026623.1, read as the reverse complement.
CGTGCGATGAAGAGATTTTATTTTTTCCATCTCCTCATGATCGCAACAGCATCTCATAGCCATGCGATGGTTTTAGGACTGCAATAAATCATCGCATCATCGCGCTTCGTCGCCGCTTATCTCATACCGATCGCCAGTGGCCCACACCAAGGAGTGCGATGACGCAATGTTTTTTAGTTTCCGCTTTTTGCCAAAGATGGCGTTTTGGTCGTCTAGCAGCTGTTTAAAATTCTGACCCACAGATGTCGCTACATGAACTTCCCGGCCTGTCACTTTCGCAAAACGTGCCTCCGACACATTGTTTACAGGGACCCGTACTGTTGTGGTCAACTCTGGGCAAGCTGGTATACTACCCAAAAAGGCTGCACGTAGGCCTAAAAAGGCCAAGACGGTCCAGAAGATTCGGAGGGCTGGAAATTGTAAAACACCTGTGAAATCTAGGCCGTAGAAGAATAGTGGGAGTGGTTCTGAGACTGAATCTGAGCCAGGGAGAGCATCTCCGCCTATTAAAACGCCGGGAAAATTCCGATAACTGCAGGACACGCATGGTCATGGTAACAAGCAGAAAAATCTACGAAAACATGGACAGATATAAAGGCCTTATCATGTTTTAAAATCATTGAAAAAAATTGTCTGTGCGTTTATTTCCATAATCAGGCACATTGGTTTATTAAACCAAAGTTCTTTGATTACTAAGTTTTAGTAACGTATTCTGGTGAAAAACAACGTGTAGAATTCATTTTTACGTTATTGTTAGCCATGCCCTATTATTTAATTAAGGATGCACATACAAGCACTAAAATGGAAGTACCATTCGTATGACATATTTTCAATCCGTGAAAAGTATATAATATTATTTTGACCAGAACTTGGTCAGTTATCTTGAAACGGATAGCTGGCCCATTGTTTAATGATGATACTTACGAAAGATAGAGAATGTCGACCCCCAGTGCCCCACTCCTGCCATGATTATTAATGAAACTTACAGTCAAGAATTCTTTGTAGGGATGCAACATGGTGGTTCTTTGCTGCTCAAGGTCGTCACGCCTTCGCAGCCATTCATGCATCCAAATTCTCTTAGCTCTTCTCTTCTTCCTTAGCTTGGCATTTAATTTATACATGATCAGCAGGCCCATATAGGACGTTGACACTGCAATTTGTTGTGCCATCTTTAAAGACCGTGTAAATAGGTTGCATACACAATTATAGTGGGTCACCAACAAATGTCACTGTATTCATACAGTAGCAAAACCACCTTGTTTCATTTGCTATACAAATAGGCCTACGTTGTGGTGTACTGCATTCAATCTCGGCTATTGGCGAAAATCGCGCACACTGGTGTGGGCTATTGGAGATAATCTCTCGCACGATCGCAATCTCAGTGATGTGGGCAGTTCGCGATGGTTATCGCAGGGCCTATGCGTTGAGGAGATTTTTCATGCGATCGCCGTTTCGTTCCACGCGACATCGCATCAAAATCGCGTCGCACTATCGCGTTAGTGTGTGGGGGATCTTATCAACACCACCTAACGCATGCAATTAAAAGATTTCTTTTTTTGTAATTGCCGAATGGCACTAGATGCATAGGGTTCGTAAAATGGCATATTATTTTATTTGGAAGTACTTGGAGAATATTATTGGTTTTGTATTTTAATACCATTTAAAAACAAGATGACTAACAATAAGCGTAGGGCATAATTATGTTCATGTTTCATTTCATAGATTTTATCAAGAGACATCTTCAAAGAAGTATATATATATGCGCAATTCTTAAACGGAAACATAAGACGTGGTTGACAAAAGTCGTGTCATCGTCATATCATTTATCATGCCATGTATGAAACGTATGCTATGTATCATCTATGTCAATGTGTCATTTCATGTCATGCCGTTATATGTTATCTATGTCAGGCATGCCACGTCATCCATGTCATGTCATGTCATGTATGCCATTTTGTCATGCATATCACGTGTCATGTTTGCTGTCTATATGTTATGTCTTGCCATATATGTCCCGTGTGTCGTCATGTATTTGGTCCTGTATGTAATCTCATGTCATGGAGTATTCCATGTGTGAATATCATGTGCCGTGTCATGTAATGTACGCTTTACATGTCATGCCTGTCATGTCACATCATATATGTCATGTTATGTAATTTGTGTCATGCAATGTTTGTCATGTGCATAATGTATGTCATGTCATATCATGTCATGGATGTGTCATGTCATGTATACCATGCATGCCACGTCCCATATGTCATGTTATCTTTGTCATGTATGTCATGTAAGATGTCATGTTATGTCATGTATGTTATGTTATTTATGCCATGTATGTTAACTGATTTTGTGCTAAGAATGGTCTACATTAGTAGTAGTTGAACTGTACGACCACTGGGCTGTAGGACCAATGGGCCAAAGGGAAATTGGACAGACCCAAAAAATTCTGCAATTGCTTTCAATCAGGGGATATCCCAGTTGGCATCTTGGATTGTCATATATTTTGTATACAGGTTGGGACAGTTTTTCCAGTTCCTTTAATGACCACAGCCATGCTTGTCATCCTTCTGTTCTTAGGATAAAAATAAACAATATCCCGAAACGATTTGCCGCAGTGGCAAGTATGAGAGGAAATCAAAGGTAGCTTTGCAGTTTAGGGGCAGCATAAATAATGAACGAATGTCCGTGTGCTAAAATACAGAGCCCGGTGTCTGGCTCACAAAATTGGGTAACTAGTGACATGTAATCTCCAAAATTTGTAAATAACTAGGTCATTGTTTACACAGTGTACATTATTGTGGTCGAATAAAGGTTGATAGAGTGACGGTTTGGGCAAGCAAGACATGACCTATATGTATGGCATGTGAGATATTGGCAACAGTAAAAAAATGTATATTCTTAAAAATGATTCACAGTATAACAGTTCTCGTTAAGTAATTTTCACAAATGCTGCATTGAAGACAAAGTGGGACACAGTTGAACACTTGGCGACGCACGACATAATTCTCTAACTGCATGTACAAACAGAAGCACGCCCAATTTTTTTCTATTCCGTCAGGTGGATTATCGTTTATTCCCCAGTGTTGCATCTTTTGATTCATACTCACGAAAAAATCATGGGAGATATTGCAATATACTTTCGGTGAGGTACAAGTGACGACGCGGTCGATGAATCAGCTGAACATGAGCATCATCAGCTGACTAACAGACCAGTCGGGACCACAAGACTGGTGCGTGCCAGAATCACATTCTGTGTAATGTTTCAATATGCAATTACGGTGGTAATCGTATAACATTCACTTCTATCCTTTCCGGACATCAATAGAAATCATAATATATTTCGTACTAGATATCCACTCAACAACTAAGAGCCTATGAAAATGCACTCAGTGACGTAGGTCTAATTAACTTTCTCTCTTTTTTTTTTTTTTTTTTTGTCGGTCGATGTATGTGCGCGTCTTTCTTTTTCATTTCTTTCTTTTGATTGACAACGAACATGAACGTAGTGGTTGGCCCTTGGATTCCTGGTTCTTGGTAACACCTTTGTGTATAAAATTATGCATACTGTATTTGTGTCTTTATGTCCAAAACCACTTCCTAGTAGCCATTACCCTATTCCGCAGTCCAAACTCTTTACTCTTTATAAGCTAACCTGTCCCTAACTTATATAGTATTAAGTACTATTGTCCATATTGCACACGTTCCTCTGTGAAATTTTGACATAGGCTGTATTAGCCTAAATAAATTAAAGGGTTATGTTTCTGTCTTTAATGTACTTATACCCGTATGTAGTTTAATATTTCTATAATTCTGTGCTGAAAAAGCCTACAAAGAACAAACTATGCGGCACTGGTTGGTTGAAGAAGTATGTATGTTGCTGCCCATTGCAGAAGATCCGTTTTCGCAGCCACAATACAGCTCGGTCACGTGCGCATAAGGCATTTGCTGCAGTACCTATTATATCGCCACTTTGAAACCCATCCTTCAACTCCTTCTTAAAAAGAAAAAAATCAGCGGCGGGAATCAAACATTTGTATTAGAATTCTACATGTAATTGCCCCTGGGGATATTATGTCTGTCATAACTTAACGGAAGCTGACATAATTATGTCAATTGTACATACCTTGCCAATATAAACTTGTCTTGTAACCGACGTATCACAATTATATTGTCAGTTAAAATGAAAATAACCTCAGATGTTTTTCTATCTGCACGAACAAGATGTAGTCTGCAAAGTTTGGAGTTGGACAGAAAAAGACCTTGTTCACTGAATGCTCAACACCCATAGCTGTGGCATCCTTGCTTGTTGAATGACCGTCCCGTAAATTTGTAACTCGCAGTTTGAGGTAACTTTCAAAACAAAGCTCTTTCTGGGATATAACTATTGGACTATCTCAGCACAGATATACTTTTTCTTTGGCCTGGCACATCTAGAAATACCCCGCCGGCCGTCTATTAGAGGACACATCGGTAAAATTTTGTATTCAGGAAATAATACTTTGCAACTGTGCAGTGCATATCAGTAAATCGGCTGTACACTATCTCCATATGTTTAAGCAGCAATGCAGTCATTAGCTATGGATTTGGATAGATCAACTCTGAAAACAAACCCTTTTCAATATATTTTATTGCAACGAAAAAACAGGATATTAAAAACATGTCATTTCGTTTTAGTTCAACTGATTTGTCAGTCAGCTGAGTATATTCGGTGGTCAGCCTCCGCCCGGATTTTACAAATTTTACATTTTCTACTTCTCTAAAACCGTCGGCCTGATTCACTTTACTCTTGGTGGGGATCTACTTTGGCTGAGTCTCTACCAGTTTGTCTCTTTTTTTTTTAAATAGCCATGTTCTGGTAATTTGTTTTATTTTTCATGGACTTTTTGTTCACTTTTTGCCAAAAGCTAAAAACAAAGTTCCAAAGCTGCGCGGCCAATTGCTTTCAAATTGCATTATGAACTCTCCTGGGAATACTTGGACCATAATTTGTTCAGCAGGTGGTGTTGCGATCTTTGAGCTCAACTGATGGACAAATACGATTTTGTTCCTATTTTTAAATAACTTACTATGTATTAGAACTATTTTTGACTTCCGCAAAACCCACCGCTCAGGGTGTTCTAAGCCTTTATGGAAGGGTAAAATAAAGTAGTAAACTTGGCGGTAATACTGCTGAACCCTCATCTTTTCCGAAGTTTAAAATTTGAGTACTTTCAGTTGATGCATATATTCCTACTGATTAGAATGCACGTTAATGGGGATAGCAATGGTAATTCACATTTTCGACCAGTTCGTCAAAACCGACAGGTAGATTTTCTTCAAATTTAATGGGGTGTACCTTATAAGTAAGGGTACATGAGACGTTAGAATTGTTGATTTAGGAATAACAGCACCCTAGCAGATTGGCTACATCCCGGTAATTATGGATCCTCAGCCCACTTTACCATTTTACAATAGCAGAAAAGCACGTTTGGGGTCTCTTTTGGTGTTGGTAATTATGATCTTGATTGGCGTTGAAAGCCCAAACTGACATATTGGATCTTGGTTTTAGTGGACCCAGACACCTGTCATTGCAAAATGACTCCATAACTGTGTTTGTGACGACTTTCATATTACAAAAAAAATTATGATGGGCTTGAAGAAAGATGACCTTGATATTAAATTGAAGTTATGAGACCATTTTAGTCTTCGAATACAAGGTCATCTTAACACAATGCCGTCAGAGTGCTCTGGCCTATATCTTTGCTCATGTTGACTCCTGTTGGTACCGTGAGGTCCACACTCTTTACATCAGTCTTCCAACAAAGGTTTCTTCTCATCGATGGATGTGTGTTTAGGTTGCCAATTATGCTTGCACCACAGATACACACAATGAAGTGCCAAAAATACTGCCTGAAACGATAAACAATATAAATCTAAAAACAATAACAATAATAGATAAATAAACAAATAAATAAATAAAATAAAATAAAATGAATAAAATAATAATAATAATAATAATAATAATAATAATAATAATAATAATAATAATAATAATAATAATAATAATAATAATAATAATAATAATGATAATGATAATGGTAATAATAATAATGAAAATGATAATAATAATAATAATAATGATAATAATAATAATAATAATAATAATAATAATAATAATAATAATAATAATGATAAATGTCTCCATAAATGAACAGGACGAACAACTGCCTCTGATTTTCAAACTTTCACAGTACCTATATTTAATAACCTCTGAAATATACAACATTTGATCAAGCAAAAGTGGTGTCATCAAACATAACCAGGCTCAACAAACGATGATGATAACAAGATCTCCATATGTTTAAATTTTCGAAGGCTATACAAGCTAAACTTTCTTCAGAGGGTTAATTCTTTCAGTCGTAAGCTGGACGCGGTGTCAATAGATTTACTCCTCATGTTAAGTGTGATAATAGTGTGACAAGTAAAGCTCTTGACTTGGACCATTCTTTTCGTTTCTCCTCAGATAAAGGAATGCTGATACTTGAATGAAAGATTTTATTATGATAAGTTGTAAATTCATTATGGTAGGTCACATTACCGTGACACTAGTTGTAATTTGTGCCAAAACAGTTAAGATAAAATAGGAACTTCCTTCTTGAATGGGTCACTTTCATCAATAAAGGTTATGTACTCCTCATAGATATTTTTATGTTTGCAAATGCCATGTAGGATGTACCACTGAATTCTTATTCCTAAATAAGAATGAATTCAGGACCGATGTTTTCAATTTCATCAAAATTTGGTGAAAAAAAATCTTCCATATCTAGTGGATGAAACAGAGACGAACATAAACAGTAAATGTTTATGACACAGCATGGTGTAGAATGTGTTTATAAAGTTGCATTTGTGACAGCAGTCACATTCTTATGAAGTTTGCCCTAAACCAAACGGAAGTCCGTCGACAGAAAAGATGACGTCTCTAACAAAAAAAAGTTCATTTGGAGTACCTATGCTTCTGAATTGGTAACTGAGTGCATTTGAAAACATCTGAAACGCCCGGGTGAAGGGTTGTGCGGCTGGACATGCTCTGGTCACTGTTGCTTGTAAGTCAAGTAAGTTGCTGGCTGGCAAATACCGAGAAGTGGCAAAGTTTTACTGTGAATTTTTACCAACTGTAAGCACAGTCGAGCATGAATTCTAACTTTCGGTATAATATTCTTAAAATTTAGTCAATACTACTTACGGCTGAAAGCCTTATTCCTCCTATGATAGATGATGCCGTAGCAAAGTCACTAAGATCCACTAACATACCTCCAAATATAGGACCAATGAAGCCTCTAAAACATATATTTTATGATTTATCAGCTGTTGCTTTAATAAGACGATGTTTGATCTTTAACATATAGTTATAAAACTGATAAATTAGTGTCATTTTCAGATTAATAGTCAATGTTGTTAATAATATAACAGAACAAGCATCTCCATAAATATAAAATCGCAGTCTTTATCTATTTTTTTTCTTTACATAGAAAGAGCGATATGTTCAATCATGAACTCGGGACTATAAAAAGGTTAGCAGCCCATTTATTTTATATTGGGTGATATGAATACGAACTTCTCTAGCAATTATGGCCCATAATTATTGAGTTGCATAAAATGCCACCCAGTGCCAATTTCCCAAAATGTTATTACGCAAATTTTCTTGTCTGCAAAAAATGGAAATAACAAGAAACGTTAACCCTTACCCCCTTAAACCGACCAAAACCGGCTGGTGGTCAAATGTCGTTTGCTTCAGCGTTTTCAACTGATTTCAACAGCAATGAAAAACAATTTGACTGAGAATTGAAGATGAGACCTGTCAAGACAACATGCCCCAGTTCGACATGCCCAGGAAAGCTGTTGACTCAGTCTTAATTCAAGGGGGAAAGGGTTAATATAACTGACAACATAAGGAGACTGACCCCAGCTGCCATGTTGACATGTAGAGACCTGACACCACACCATACGTGTCTAGACCCTGCTCCAAACCTGCCTCTCTAAAATAAAGGGGAAAAAAACGATGGAAAATAAATAAACGATCAAGACATTTGAAGCGTTTTCTTGGTCATTAAAAACACTGAAAAATTATTTGTTCGGAAGACAATGCTATCTGCTCATTGGTTAAATGAAAGTATCTATTTTAATCATAGAATTCATCATTATTGTAATAATATCATTATCTCATTTTTTTCAACTGCGGTTTGCGACTTCGTTCTTAATATGCCTTGTACGGACCCATTCTTCCAATTCAGAGAAGATTTGACATCTCAGCTTTGAATTCATTTGTTTACTTTTCTTTTCAAATGAATGCAAGCGGCAACACAAATTGGAATCATCCAAGCACTAACCTTCCTATTCTAACCATACATGTATGGCAAAAGAACAACAGTAATATAATTCACCCAATGTACTTTCTACACTGTTCTGACCGTTTATACGCGAAGTCCCAACACAAGTACATGTAACAATATGCAAATGCGTCCTTACCTTGCTATTCCAACCATGTGATAAAATGCTGTCACAACCAATTGCAAACACGTACTAACAGCAGGGACGTGCTATTAAAACGTCCTTCTGTGCACTTACCTTCCTATCCTGAACATGAGAGGGAAGGCCGCAACCACTACGGATGAAAACAGGCCATCAACCACGATAGCTACCACTATCAACCATAACTCATTTCTGGAACCACAGAGCAGAATATACACCTTCAGACATTGATATCAATACTATTTATGAATGGCACATAATGTGAGTGATAGGTTCCATTTCATTTCTTGTGTATTATATCTTCTGAAATTACTGCACCGCTAGCTAATTTCAAACAAATAACTGTAGAATGTATAATTAAATGGGATTCAAAGGTAAAATGTGCATAACTTGTGTACCTACATAGTGGTACGTTTCGCCCTATCAGTTACATAAGGGAATTCAGGATTACATCATAAAGATAAGTGAAGATTAAATATAGAATATAACTTCATACTTATAAATGGTATCCCAAAATTTCAGGTTTAAGTTTATTGACAGTATAAATTGGAATTTCTATCTGTTTAATTTGTTTTGTGTCGTATCAGCGAACAACCAATCGAAATAGGTACAAGCTAAGACCTGTGTAAAGTCCAGTTTTGAAGCGGCAAAAACCGAATGTAACGCACAAAGTGTATGTAATTTTAGAGTCCGTATACCTCAGAAATTTACGCAGAATTAAGCTTAAAATATTTTTTAAACCAGTAATGACAGAATTAAATCAACAAAATTGTATTTGGATGTATATACAAGAGTTACAAATTTCGGATATATACAAAGTGGATGTATGACAAAATGACCACCTTGAAGAGTAAGCATCTTATGTAAAGCAGGGCAACAGTTTTCCCTCTTTTTGGAGTTGCAGCCCTTGTTATAAGAATAAGTTCCGTTATAAGAGCTGATGATAAGTCATTTAATCTTCCTATACGGAGTGAGGGACCTGATGCCACGTTTTATTTATAGGAAGCCAATTGTGTGCAAAAGTGGCCAGAATTGCAAACGCTCTCGTGAAAAAACTTCTGTCCAGCAAACACATTCTTACTAACGCTAAATTGCAAAATTTCATACACAGAATCATTGCCGACACCTGCATGTGTTGAAATGGGCTGAACTCTTTTATTTGCTAAGCGTTGAAAACCTGTCTTTTAAAGGGACCAACGTTACAGGTCTTATCACTTTTAATCACATGTGAGTAACTACGATTCCCACGTGTATTGTTGCCAGCAGGCAAGCGTTAGCATCTAGATTTTGACATCGTTACTTTAAATTACTATAAAACGCCTTTCTGGCGCAAGTTTATGGCGTATTTTCGACAACCGATCGCTGTTTAAGCTCTCGTCTGTATACTTCCATAAGAAAGTAGGAGAAAATGCATTTTTATTTGAACATTTAAAGTCTTAAACAATTGTTGTTAATTTGCCATACTTAAGGTTTTACAAGTCACCAAGCCCATCATACGGAGAGGGTGTTCACTGGTATGTTGATGTACGTAGGTTTGAAATAGTTTGGTGTAAAATGGATAAAAATGAAAATATGCGATTTTTTCGGATTAGTCTTTCCCGATATTTTTAATGCTTACATTCCTTATGCCTTCGATGTATAGAAACTGAAAGCATAAAAAATGAAATAATTACATAGTTATGGACATAATTTCTATGTCTACTTATATATTTGTAAAAATGAAGGCGTCTATTGGAAGTATAGTGTGAGGGTTTGGATTAGATTTTAGTTATGAGATCCTTCATAAGCACCTCCCTTTAAGCAAACCTTCGCATTAATTTCGCCATTTAGGTGCGACGTCATCTTTTCTTTTTTTTTTAAAGCATTTATCTGCATGCTACCACCATGTGTAAAAAGTAGTACTGGGCACTGTTTATATTAGCTCTGCGGACTTGTCAATCAGCTGAGCTTTTTGGATAATCAGCCGTCCGTCCATCTGTTGTCCCTCTACACATTCACATTTTCGACGTCTCCAAAACCGTGAGCTGGGCTCCCCCAAACTTTGTAATAATAGTCTTCGATTAGGTTTCTACCAAATCTATACAAATGGTTATTTATTTATTTATTTATTTATTTATTTATTTATTTATTTATTTATTTATTTATTTATTTATTTATTTATTTATTTATTTATTTATTTATTTATTTATTTATTTATTTATTTATTTATTTATTTATTTATTTATTTATTTATTTATTTATTTATTTATTTATTTATTTATTTATTTATTTATTTATTTATTTATTTATTTATTTATTTATTTATTTATTTATTTATTTATTTATTTATTTATTTATTTATTTATTTATTTATTTATTTATTTATTTATTTATTTATTTATTTATCTTTTTTTATTTTTTTCCTTTGTATACTTTTGGGACAAAAACTAAAAACAGAATATATATTCTCCGAGACCGCTAGGCAAATTGTTTCGAAATTGCACAAGGACACTTCTGGGGAACCCTCGAAATTAATTTGTTCAATACATGGCGCTGCGACCTTTTCTACTTTCTACGTATTATTGTTTTTGCTATTTTTAACTTCTTCAAAAACGTCACTCAGATAGTTCTGAAACTTGGTAGGAATGTGGCTTGTGTAAGGGATAAACATTGTTTTTACTGTGTAGTTATACCCTGGATCCTTGAGTAATGATTTTTTTTCCAATTTGGGAACCTGTCGGTGAATGCATGCAATCTCTATTGGTTATTGTGGAAGTCAATGGGGATTCCCATGAAAATCCAGAGTCTGTGCATGTGCAATGAGCAGAGCACAGAGCTGTTATAGTCCCCTTGTTTGACATTCAAAATCGATTTCCAATTTTGTGATTCTTCAATATCCACTTAGAGTGGACAGAGCTTTGAAAACCATAATGACTGGTTTTGAGTGGCGTATAGGTGGGGACTATCTAGAAGTCGGCATACCTCCTATAGAGTTTTAAGGGACATCTAGCGGAAGTGAGTGGAGTATTGGATATCGTGATGTGCCTGTGTGAATAGTCGCTACAATAGGAATAGTCATAAATAGCAATTTCATGTGTATTCAGCTGATTCCACAATTTATTCACACAATTCTAATAACATCGATTTGGGTGGTCCTACTGGTCTTCAGCTTTAAAGTAGACTAATATAACCTTATCACTTTTGAGGTTAGCGAAATGAAATTTTCAAGACCTAAATTTACAACGAAAACTTGTTTGTACATTCAATGATTTTTCATGTTATTGACTTAAAAATTAAAATGAAAAAAAATGGGAACTCCACCCTCCCCCCCCCCCCTCCGACTGAAGTGCATGCCCTCTACAGAAGGGAAGCTTCTTTCGTTATTATGGAAACCTTTGTAAAATGTATACCTACATGGAGTAACAACAACTTATATCCAACATAAACTTGGATCGAATTGCCAGTACACTGGACCTTTCAGGTAAAGGATAAAAAAGGGATATTTGATAATACATTCATTTGCATAAATTTTCACACAACATGGAGTTGCGTTATATATGTAACGCAACTCCAATTTGTGTGAAAATTTAAGTCAAATATGTCACTCAGGTTCCAATTTGAAAAAAAAAAAACTACTGGTCGGCAATGAATTGAAGATAATAAACACACAAGAACCAAGACATTTAATGTCACCATTTTCTGTTATTTCTTACCTGGGCAGGAATGGAAAAAGCGGCGATGGACCCAAAGCTTGATACACCACTCCGGATAGTGTCATTCCTGCCAAGAGAATGGGTTTGGACAATGATGGCTGAAATTATAAATAAGAGTACGTTTGAGAATCCTTCTTTTGAAACTTGAACTTTAACTATTACCATTGGCTACTAATCGTATTACACGTGCGTCTAAAGGTCCAAACACATTGACGTTCACGCCGGGCGGAAAATTGGAAGCCGGCTGGTACAAACCTCAATGTATTTAGACCTTTTTTGTCGACTCACACGAGCTAAACACACACGGGCCCCTTGTAGTGAAAAATAGATTTGCCAGAGTGAGTACACTGACGGTCGATCGGCCGATTTGGAGCTGGCACGAACGTCGTGCAAGTCTTAGTCTCCTACGTAGGCCTATTGCAATGCTGGGACGAGTTTCAAAACCGCGCTTGTTTTGAACATACACGACGGGATCAAACAATGACTGATTTTGTCGCATGGGTTTCAATACTCGTTCGTGTATTCTGGTCGAAATGAAAAACCACACACTGTAATTTTTCTAAGCTGGATACACTGATATTTTCCACGGCCGGCTGGTCAGACGCTTGTATTTAAGTGGTGCACAACGGATAAAATAAATGCACTGGATTCAAATGGAACTCCAGATTTAATCATTTTGAAAATTAGGTGCCGAGTTTTCTCACATGACCGCCAACCTTGATCATATGATTTCTATTCAGCCATAATTCAAGGTATGCTTCCCAGCTTTGGAAAAAAACCAAATAAGTGGCAGTAGTGACATGTGCTACTGCAGTAGTAGTACTTACATGCTATAGCCTATGCAAAAATCAGAACTCGTGGGTGTCCGTAATAACAAACATAGGCTACCGTTTAAACAATCTTAATTTCTACTTTTCACGTCCAAATCTACAATCACATTAAAAATGGCCAATACATATATATTTGATACATACATATTGCAGAGAATCACTTAACCGTTTCATCACCTGACGAGCCACGTGATCAAACCAACATGGTGCTGGTGTGGTTTAAACGTATTTTATTACTCAATCGAAGAACAGGGCAAAGCCTTATATGAACTCCACTTGAGATAGAAAAAAAATACTTAGAGGTACAGAGAACAGCCGTTGACAGTTGCTCTCTCAACATGGTTGCGCTCTTTTATTAAGCGCTGTTTGTTTGGTTTTTTTTTTGGTTTTTTTTTTTTTTTTGCTCGTGACGTTTTTTCCGCTGCAGCACTCCGCGCTATGATGGTTCGCCTGGCTGTTACAATCCCTGGACCCTGCAGGAGATTTTGTGGTAGATTTCCGAAAAATTCTAAGCAATTACTACGGACTGTTCACTTTGTCTAAACTCGGCCTCCAACGTTTGACAGACAACCAGGATCTACCATTTATGGGTCTTCAGCGTCTAAAAGCTCAGAACATGTATCGGAGCCTCTACCCGTACATGTATCCCTGAGTAGAGGTTCCTTGTCTGAGCTAAATATTTAGCAAAGACAACCAACTTAATAGGGAATAAATATGAACGTGACAAATGATGAATTAACTAAATAAGTGAAGCGTGCTTATAAAAGCAGAGATTCAATATGAATACGGAATACCTCTTACACCAATCATAATTATTTAATAGTACAGAACAAGTTAAGATAAGAATAATTTAACTTACCCCTGAACTAGTGTGTACCCCTTCCAGTTGGAAAGGACACATTAGTCCAACCACATGCCAGAATATACCTCAGATTGAAGCAAGCTGGGGTTATAAATTCAATGCCAGTGATTACAAAATAATGAGTTATAGACAGACACCTGTATAAGCATGGAGACTTTATAACCAGTACTGCAACGATGGAAATCCTGTACCAGAAATGTAAAACAATCTCCATGATAACACCTACTCTTCACTGTGTAATTCTCTAAGCAGTCAAGTTCTATTTAGTCGTCAAATCTTAGTTTATGTTTTAAAAGACGGAATCAAGTTTGTAATAAATGAGTAAATCCTGTCAATTTCTGGCTAAGTATCGAGTTATATGAATACTGCATGGTTTCATACCAAAAGTAAGCCTCTATCAGACGAAACCTTCCTAAGAACCCTGAGCCTTCGTACTGCTAAACTTTTCTATGCAAATCTTCTGTCATTTTTTTTACATCCTCAATGACGATTCCATAACAGACACTCGTGGCAACAAATTTCCTAAAACTGTATAGAGCACTGGTACACCATCATCTCTGTATCCCATCCTCCCCCTGATTATAATCCTGCGTCATTACGTGTGCCTCTTGAGGATTTAAAAGTCCGTGTGCTCAGTGGAATCAAGGCCCTTAAAAACGTTGAACTTGGTCACAAAAATATACGTGTCTCTTTTAATAAATCAACCAACTCCATAGCGTGATAGCAAGTAAACCTGGCTAACCGATACACATGTTGATGGCGAAATATGCATACCCAGATACAACCTTGGCAGCGCTATTCATGAAACAAAAAAAGGAGGCGGTCTATACATCTACATCTGTGACCAATTCATGTATAACAGACCTGAAGTTGAAAAGTATTGTACACCACGGTATCCAATACTTTGGATCAACCTTAAGGTACTCAAGCCTTAGCTTCTTACTGTTGGACAGATTCACAAGTCACCCTGTGCCTCAATCCAAGACTGTATACATATGACCTCGAAGTGGAACGTGATTATCATTGCTTGAACCATGTCACAATCCAAATGGGTGACTTCAATATGTACTAACATCGAGCAGGAGGATGCCCTCTACATTATGTTCCACGTAATGTTCCTGAGAGGAAAGTTAGGCGTTTAACTTATTCAATGCCAACTGCAACTAAATTCGAACTACTTTAGACGAACTGCTCTCAGTGAGTATTATTACAGATGATAGATTCTATGGAACGATATTAGGGTAAACATTCCATTACGCCTTGTGGTGAATTCCGTTGCACCTTGTGTTACATTCTATTGTGCCTGATGCTGTATTCTATTGTGCCTGATGTTGTATTTTATATCGCCTGATGTTACAATCTATATTGCCTGATGTTATATTCTATTGTTCCTGATGGTATATTCTATTTGGCGTCATTCAGTAATCCTTCCTCCTTCACGCTTTCTAAATTCTGAATCTTATATATAATATCCCTGACCCCATGTTCGCTTATACACGTCGTTGTGTTGCATTATTCTTGTTACTACATATTATTTTTATTGATCTAGAATTGCCGCAAAATATGAAATCAATTATCATTATCAAGCCAGATTAGATTTGTCAAAATAAATGAAAGCATTTGCAGCAAAGCAAAATGAAAAGTACCCCCAGGAACGATAGAGTGTAAAATGTATATAAGACAAAATAGCATTTGTAACAAGGAAAAATGAAAAAATATCCCCAGGAACAATAGAATGTACAATGTAACATAAGGTAAAACACAATGTAACATCAAGAATCAAGCGCAATGGCATCTCACATTTGACATTCAGTATAAAGCCCCAAGCACAAGAAGCCACAGATCATTTACCCACAGATCATTGCAAAGATCATTACAAAGATCAAGTTTCAGACAATGACTGCTCCCTGATTCAACTCATAGGTCAGCCTTTTCTCATTGGGGCCTCTTTCATCGTTTTAAATGGGGTTTAACAAACTCTCCAAACATTGTACACGCCCCTTCTGCAGAACTCAAAACCCGTCTGCAGAAGTACATACAACATACAAAATCGCCATGTTTTTAATTGTATTACTTGCCTTTAGCCTACTTGACGACGGGGGAGGGAGGGATCTTAGCTCGTTCTGGTACGTAAAAATAAATAAATAAATAAATAAATAAATAAATAAATAAATAAATAAATAAATAAATAAATAAATAAATAAATAAATAAATAAATAAATAAATAATAGAAAAGGGAAACGAATTAAAATATTGGAAGGTAAGAGCAAACAGCTTGGCCTGTCACCGCTGCTTTAAAATTAAATTTACACGCTGGAGGTACATTCAGACATCTAAAATCTTTAGATTGTTTATACTTTCACGTATAATGGTTACGTTTCAATATGCATTCTGTCTGCTTTTTGGTGTTAAAATGCTATATAGGCCTATTACAGCAAATGCTTGCATGGTCGACGCAATATTGTAACTCGTGCTACTAATGTTGCCATTATGGTTATGACTTTTGTCCATTTTGTTTTGAAACCAGCGATAGATCTGCCAGATCGCTAATTCAGTCACGCATAATTATAATGCAGGAAGCTAGTCATTTCGCCTCTTAAAGTATCCTGATACATATGCGTGTAGTTTCGTTTGGTACCATTTCGGAGCTGTTTTTTTTTTCTTCATCTTTTCTTTTCAGTTTATGAAAGTATAATTTTTGGAATTGTTAAGTCTGTATCTATCAGTTGGGACACATGTCAAAGAATACATATAGTAAAACAATGAGAAATGGTTTGAAGTGGCTTTTTATTTTGTGTATTTAAGAATGGCACCCAACGGAAAAAAAAGGAAAAACAAGGTCCATGTCTTCAAAATAGTATGAAACTTTAAAGTGTCCCTTAATTGCTCTTATCTGCATTAAGTGTAACAGTATGAGACTGCCAAGTTGATATTTACTAATTTGCATATCCAAAGTCTTAAGTTTCGTAATTGAAGACTCGTATCCCAATATGTGCCTCAAAGGGACAATTTAGAGGACACTTTTAGGGTAATTTGGTTTGGAGCAATTGTAACAGCATCATTTTTAGAACTTCAGACTGAATTTTCCTGAAAAATAGATGAATTATAAAAACGTGTCCTCCTTTATCTAGGTTTTATATGTTCGCATATTGATTCAATTAGCGCAATATTCCGTTGATATGTATGTGCATCAATTGAAGGAGCAAGACTTTGAAACTTCAACACTGTATGCGGTCATCAAGCCACACCAAAATTTAAAAAGCAGCGAAAACGTGCCTGCACACATTTGTATCTCAATACCTTTGTTACTTAGAAACTCAAATTTTGACTTTCAGAGGTCTAACTGGGAGTACACACAGTACTAGTAAAATTATTGGATCTTTGTAGTTCCCGTCTGGTATGGTTGTATTGGCTCTATGTCGTTTGGCTTTCAATGCATGAATTAATTCTACAGGCAGTACATGGGCTTGTAAGCACGAAAACAATAAACTTTTTCAGTCTTATAGATGATATTTCTATCCACTGGCGTCTCAAGTTTAAGAAACAGAGCTTGCCAAAATGTAGATTTACACTGTATGGATTTGAATGTTTTCAACGCAAAAAAAAATTTATGATGAACCAACTTGAACGAAATAACTGCAGTCATTGTGTTGTCGTAGTCACATTTAATGTGCTCACCGGAATAAGTGGGGCAGGGGGGCTCCCGCAGGCCAGGGCCAGAACAAGTTTTGAAGCACTGGCCCTGGCATCCTGTAAAATGTTTGGGACTAGTCTGCCATACCCTGAAACGAAATATGAAAGCAAACGGGAAGACTTAGTGTAGTGATGTTTATGTGTCTCGCCTATCAAATTTTCCATTTGAAGATAGTCTCAAATGATAGGAAAACCCGTCTGAGAGGGTCAATTTTAGAAATATTTCCGTCGTCCCGCCCCTCCCCCCCTTGACCTTTGTGCCTTCGGCACTAGCATTTCGAACCCTCCTCCTCCCCCCCCCCCCTTTTAGAAAGTCTGGCTCTGGCCGTGGATTTGATGTTCAGTCATATTCGTGATGCTAAGTTAGCATTGGACAGTACAAATGCAGTTGTTGTTGAGGATGGTTCATCAATGATAATCACTGATAATGTTCCTACTTAGATACTGTCACTTCCAATGTAAATAGGCCCCTATAATGCTTGTTCACATAAGCAGCAACGTCTGCGCACTCCGCGACGTTTATCGTCCAATGTCTGCCCAATGCGAATTGAAGCATGATTTAAAGTATCATCATTTTCATAAAGAAACTCACCTATAGTGAAAAAGGCCCATTAAACGATAAAAAACTACTTGTCTTCTATTCAATTGCAAAAAGGAATGGAAAGAAAACGGTAATTCGTGTGAGTGACAAGTTTGAGCGTCGCTGCTTTCAACCTCGTCAGTCTCGACGGTTGCGCAGAATCAGTTTGAGCTTCCCGTGGAACGTGCGCAAAATAAAGTTTCCACCTAGAACACGTGAAGGATCGTCTGCATTACATGTGCGAATGAAATCTGGAGGATTTGCCCGCCATTTGGTGAAAACGGTAATTTCGTACGTTTATTCTAACTATTTTGGTATACATATTGTAGGCTAGTTGTAGATGACTTTAATGCCTTGTAAATGTCTCGGGACGTTAAAAGAATGCATTGGTGATTGTAAATATTTGTCAGCTTGAAAAGTTGCGTGGCTGTTTTGTAGAAAATGGCGGGGAATTTGAGCGAAAGCGATGTCACATTGCCAAGGTGACTGATGCAAGGCAGGTGTTTCTGAACTGGACGAATTATCGCCCGCTGTATTGTAGCACCAAACTTCCCAAGTTATGAAATCTGGTTCAGGAATCATGTTGCATATTATGGTTGATTACACTTATTAGTTTAGTGATAAATCGTGTGAATTGAATGTATAATTGTCCAGAATACCTAAATCCGTTAGTTATTGCTTTGAGCTTATTATTTTTGAATGGAAACACTAGCACAAGCTGTAATACTAGTCCTGTTCAATTTTAAAATCACTGAAACCAAGTTGACAACTCCCACTTGTCTCGTCAAAATTAATATTCAATGCACATTATGTAAGCATCAAAAAATAGACATGAGAGCTGTACCCTGTCCATATATGTCATAAGTGTAAAGACCCCCCAATAACCACCGACATTCACACTTGAACCAGGGAGCAGTCATTGTCTGGTCGCCACCTGGTGGCAAAATTTGATACTGCCACTTGTTCTTTGCAATGATCTGTGGCTACTTCTTGCTCGGTAAAGTGCTATGTAGCAAATGTCACCCTGCTTCACACCATTGTGCTTGGGGCTTTATGCTGAATGTCAAATGTGAGATGTCAATGCCCTTGATCCTTATTGTTACATCGTATTTTGCCTTGTGGTAGATAGTACATTCTATCATTCCAGGGGACACTTTTCATTTTCCTTGTTGCAAATGCTATTGTGTATTTTGACAAATCGAAACTGGCTTGATTATGATAATTGATTTTATATTTTGAGGCAAATCCAAATCAATCAAAAGGATATGT
The DNA here is from genome assembly GCA_964020975.1 of Hermodice carunculata. Taxonomy (NCBI): domain Eukaryota; kingdom Metazoa; phylum Annelida; class Polychaeta; order Eunicida; family Amphinomidae; genus Hermodice; species Hermodice carunculata. The sequence goes on along the minus strand of OZ026623.1, from coordinate 3,925,499 downwards.
AATAACAAGAGTGACGCAATACAAACCAACATATGAGAGAACATGGCGTCAAAGATATTATAAATGAAATTCAGACTTTTGAAAGTGTTAAGAAGAAAGGAATGTTGAATGACGCAAAATACATTATACCATCAGGAACAACAGAATATAACATCAGAAACGATGGAATACAGCATCAGACACAGTAGAATATAACACCAGACACAATAGAAACTAGAACAGACTTATTTTCCAACAGAAAATCAAATGTCTCCCGGTGGAACGCTTACGTCTCTGAATAAGCTACAGGTGATAACAAATTACAAATGACCAAGTTTAATTGAAATTTACAATCCTATTTTAGCTCTCACCTAGATACATTACTCTAGCAATTTTCATCAAATTCTTCAAGACTTATTGCAGGGAAACCAATTTCACATAAATGACCATGTGACCTTGCAAATTAGGTCAAGATCACCCAAATACAATCCCAACCTTGGTTTTACCTTGATACGTGATCCTACCAAATTTCATCAAATTCCATCCTGTTCTTCATGACTTATCGAACGGAAACCAATTTCACATATTAAGTGACCCTGTGACCTTGAGAATTCGTTCAAGGTCATCCAAATGCAATCCCAACCTAGGTCTTGCCTAGATACGTAGTCGTACCAAATGTCATTAAATTCTGTCAAGTCCTTCAAGACTTATCGCACGGAAACCAAACGTTGAAGAACCTGAACAATAACAACAACAACAACAACAACAACAACAACAACAACAACAACAACAACAACAAGCGGAAGAAACGGGCACTAAAACAATGTGTCCCCCTGCTTCCACCGGGAGACATAATAACCACAAGGCGTTATGAAATTTTGGCCACGAGATTCATATTCGGTGTGAAAAGACGGTCCATTCAGGTAGCAGCATGCCTCTTGTTCCAGACAATGGTGGTCCGGGCCAAGGGCTTTCCTCGGCGAGCTTTAGGCCCAATCCCAAAGTGCACCGAGGAAAACTGTAGACTCAATCCGAAACTCGGCAGTGAAAGAGTCAGGCAACTCATATCTGTGCCTACCAGAATTACTGTCCAAAGTGAGTCAACAGGACTGTTGTTAGGGTCCAAATACACTGGGCAATCGGCCGGCCGATTTGGGGCTCGTCCAAATATGACAAACTCCACGATATCTCTGGCGGAGAGGTCAATAAGCACCTGTGACAACGGTGTATTCACTTAAACAGACACCCAGTCGTATATCGACACCAAAGTCAAAGACCACAGCAATAGTGTCGACAGTGACGACCACAGGCACGCAAAATGGTGAGACTGAGGGCACCTTCACTCAAATTGGCAAAGATGCATTGTCGCATGAATCTCGGGGAAACGAAATTACGATTCGTACTTTATTTTAGTATTTCAGAGCATTGAAAACATCCTCCTGTTAAAACCGTCCTGTTTCTCAATTTAGAAAAAAAAAATGTTATTTCTTCTCTGCAGAAAGATATATATTCAAATGAAAAGTGTTGCGTAAATGAACACTTGAAATAAGAAACTGAGCTTTCGTCACGAAGTTTGACAGGGACAAAATCGATATCTCAGGCATTGATTGCATCATATTAAAATACTGCTCTGTTTTCTGGTTAGGTAAAACATTCAATATATTTATAATGAGGTTTGAACCAGTGGGAATACGTTGGTGAAATATGGAAGTAGGCAAAACTATTTTTCATACCATGCTCTTTTTTCTTAGATGGATTTACACGAGACTTTACCCGACCATTTATTATAAAGTATAAATACCTTGGTGGCTTGAGACAAAAAAAATGGCACAGAAACTAAATAAATAGCTTGCTGATACTTACATAATTAACAAAGCATGAGAACAATTTACGTGAGTACATTATTTGCTGTATTTAGCACATGTGAAATGGACATTTTTGTGACGGAAATATCATAAATCATGTGCAGAACTACATTTTGACTCACTCTTAACAATAACAAGCAAGAAATAAAAAAGGTCAGACACATTTGTTTGCAATTTACGTTTTGGCAAAGTGTTTGCCACAAAACAAATGTTTTTCTAAGCAACATTAAGAAAGCTGAATTTCATTAGAGTTGCAATACGGTTCTTTCAATAAAAAAACAGTATTCAAATGGTTAAATGATTGCTGTATACAGCTATGACAATATGTCTCTCAGACAAGTTTATTTGACTAAATACATGCTAGTCAATACATTTCAGTGAGTATACAATGTACTGTGACAAATATATATATATATATATATATATATATTTATTTATTTATTTATTTATTTATTAAATACAAACAAGATAGTCAGGATGACCTCCGTTAAGGATTCCAATCCGCTATCACAGGGGCCACCTAAAATAATTTTATCTGTTAAAAGAACAATCACCTATACTTACGTGAGATACAAAGAGATAACATGAGATGTAATGAAATTGAATTAAAAAGAAAGAACGTCTACTGAAAGAAGTAAGCACAGAACAAAAATAGACTAATCAGTTGCTACAAACAAAGAAATTAGCAATGGTGCATACTTCAAAATATTGAGCTAACAAATGGGTTTTGATATATTTAGAAAAGCCAGAATATGAACTAGAAAAGAAAATTTGCTTCAAAGCAAATCTGTCTGTGTGCCTTCAAAAGTTGTAAATATTAAATGCTACAACTTTTATCCTTTAGCACATCACATCATATTAAGCTTATGGCTGGATGCAAATTTCTAAGTCCAAATGACCTTGACCTTTCACCTTTACAGGTCACATGTAATGTGCACAGTGTTACAGTACCAATAATTCAAACGCAGCATGAACCAATTCTGATGAAAATAGACCAAGTTATGACAAGATGAAACTTTCAAAGGGCCATATGACCTTGACCTTTGCCCTTTTGAGGTGACATGTTCTTATAAAAATGTGCAATGTTGCAATACTTACAAGTTGAGTCCAATATGATTAGAATTGGATGGAAATTGGCCAAGTTTTGACTGGATGAAACTTACAAAGGTCCAACTGACCTTGACCTATGACCTTTAGAGGCCACATGTGAGTTTCAAAAAATGTGCAGTATACATTAGCTACAGTTTGAGCCCAACATAATCAAAATTGGATAAAAATTGAGTGAGTTCTGGCTAGAAGAAAGGCATCATCAAAAGTGGCCTTTGACCTTGAAATGACCTTTGACCTTGAGTTGACTTCTATCAAAGTGAACCTTGAACTCAAAAATGGCATTTTGGGTTAAAATTGATCTTTGACCTTGACATGACCTTTGACCTTGACATGACCTTGACATTTGAGATGACTTTACCTTGCTATGATCAAACTCCTATACACTCTGAACCACATCTATTACAGAATATAAGATATTGAAGATTTAAAACTTTAATTAGCCCTCATTTGCATAATTTTGAAAAGCATGACCTGTCACTATAAAAAGGCCAGACTTTGTCTATAGAAGTATAACTGTGCAAAGTTTGGAGTTTCTACGTGTTATATTTTTCAAATGAAACGTCGGACAAATTTGCCTGTAAAGAAAGAAAGAAAGAAAGAAAGAAAGAAAGAAAGAAAGAAAAAAAGAAAGAAAGAAAGAAAGAAAGAAAGAAAGAAAGAAAGAAAGAAAGAAAGAAAGAAAGAATAGAAAAACAGTAGTCTGTGTTGGCACACAGACATTATGAGTATCTACTTTGTCTTTGATATTTTGAGGCGATGCATTGAATGTGGATGGGATGAAATAGCGTATACTATTTTTAGTGGTATTTCTAGAAGGGAGAGAGTCACGAGTGACATGTCTATATCTAGTATCAGGAGTGTGTGTGATTGGTAGCGGAGTGAACATATTTTCAAAATAACGCAATAGCTGGTTAAGGTTGTATCTATAATAAAGTTTTAGGGCCTTTAAGTATAATAAATCTTGAATTTTCAGTAATTTTAGTCGTTTAAAAATTAGTTCAGTATGTGCGTAATAGGCCGCGCAGTTGACTAAAGGGATTGCTTGCTTCTGTAATTTGACAACACCATCACAATCATGACCCCACGCAAAAATAGCTTAATTTAGATGTGGTAATAATAATGAATCATATATAAGTAAAAGTTCTTGCGTGGGCAAAACTTTTGAAGCCTTTTCAGAGTACCTATGGTTCGAGAAAGTTTGTTGGCTATTTTATTAATGTGAGCAGTCCAGCTAACGTTTTCATGAATTAGTAATCCTAGAAAGTCGAATTCAGTAGTTCTTTCAACGGAGATGCCGTCTATTTTGAGATCGATGGTAATATCTAGTTTACGCTGTGGAAAGTGGAAAACCATAAATCTAGTTTAAGAGATGTTCAGAGACAATGTATTGGCCACAAGCCAGTTATGTACTTTTGTTAATTCGAGATTTACGTCACGAGAAAGGTCTTCCCCACCAGTTCCTCCATTGTAACTGAAAGAAAACAGATATTTGACCAACGTCGTGTCATCGGCGTATAGTATTGCATCAATTTTTTTAAGGGACAAGTGAATATCATTGATGTAAATAATAAAGAGAAGAGCACCTAAAATTGATCCGTGTACACTCGTTAAGATGAGTAAAGATTCTGAATGCACGTCGTTAATTTCCACAAAATGTGATCTATTGGCTAGATAGCAATTAAAACACTGTAATGCGGTATCTCGAATACCAAAATGTATTTTAATTTATAGAGAAGGGTATCATGATCCAAAGTATCGAACACTCTTGATAGATCAAGATTTAAATGCGGATAGGTATTTCTCCAGAGTCAAGAAATTGGTAGAGTCTATCTATGAATTCTAATGCAGCAGTCTCTGTAGAATGTAGCTGCTTAAAACCATGCTGACTTCCATAAAATAAATTATTTGAAGAAAAAAAAATCTTTTATTATGGACGATACACAACTTTCTCAAAGACTTTAGACAAAGCGGGAAGAAGCGAGATTGACCTGTAATTGTCGTATATGGTGTCATCCTCCTTTTTTGTGTATGGGTAATACCTTGGCCAATTTCATATTATCAGGAAAGATGCCACTGAATAACGACTGATTCATAATCAATGCCAATGGGTCGGCTAAAGTTGAGCTGACACCCTTGAGAAGTTTCATAGAAAAAAGATCATGACCTATGCTGGTTTGGGGCTTGAACTTCTCAAAGATCGTTATAATGTCAGTTGCAGAAACTTGGGTAAAACAGAATGTAATGTCATGTTGCTCAGTAAGATAAGATACAAAATTAGGAACACTTGTGTTTAAATTAGAAGCTAATTTAGGGCCAATTTCAGTAAAGAACTTATTCAATCGATTCACGATTTCACTTTTAGAAGATATATTCGTCCCGTCCACTTTGAAAAACAAGGGGAAATCTTTTTTAGTTTCATTAATGCTAAGTATTAGCCTGATTGTGTCCCATGTCTTTCTAGTATCGCTTTTAAATTTGTTAAACTGGTGGTGGTAGTAGTCTTGCTTTCGTAGACGGATAGTTTTATCTAGAATATAATTGTAAATCTTCAGGTTATGCTTAATTAACTAATATGGATAGGACTTAGGATTTGTACATTTTAATTCCCGTAGAGATTATCTTTACATTTTATCGATCGCAAAATTCCACTTGTTATCCAGGGTGAGAATTTATGTTTATATTTGTTAAACTTTATGGTTTTCGTGGGCAAATATTTCTCCTTGGCTTGTTGGATAATACTAACCAACCTATTAAAATTGTGATTTGAGGCGGAGGTTGGATCGAGGTCAAGGGTAGACATTATATTGACTCGATCTAGTTCTTGATACAAATTCCTTGTGGATTCGACATCTTTGGTTTGAATTGTTATGAATTCGGGGGGACCTTTAGGATTTATTTTTTGTATTTAAAGAAGTAAAATAAGATGATACCAGATCGGCATGACGTCGTGCCATGGCACAGATTGCAAAATATGTTATTAAAGAACATGAATTGGCATTTCGTTGTCTTCTTTTCAAACATGTATCGTGAGTGGCCTTTTTAAATGACTATTGATGGTTTTATAATAAAATCTTTACAAATTATTCTGAACTAGGCATTTAGGTTGGTGCCTATACTTGAGTATGCTGTATGAAACTAAAATTGTAATTCCGTCACATTTTTCCTGTGTAATTCCCTCACTGTAACTTTTCTTTTTATTCTATAAAAGAGAGTGAACATATTACTTTTGCTTAAGTTCGAGGAAAGATCTGTTGAAAGGAACTAATTAAATGTGAAGCGACAAGAATGTTCCGCTCAACTTGTTCTTATATTCTGCATAATAAAAAAATTAAACGCTTTGTGACCGAACCACCTGTGCAAAATATGATAGACTAACACTTTTCGTTTTCTTACTATTGACACATTTGAAGGCAATGCAAACCGAAAAAGAGCCCCAGTGATGAAGGGAGTACCTTTTAAAAAGGTGAATTCCTGCTTTAAAAAGCTTTTAGGAGCGGTTTATACAAGTATGCCATGATATATAGTTTTCTCTTCTTGTACTGTTTGGCATTCCAAAGTTGATGAATAAGAAGGATGTCATTCAAATGCCAGCTTCTAAATATCAGGTGCTCATTATCAAAGTTTATTTGTGACACACTAAACTGTTGATTATGGTGATCAGTTACTTTTACATAACATGTGGTTCTACAGAAGAGATCATAGGTTGTTTGACAAAGAGAAGCAGCTTGTAGCCTTATTGGAAGGACCTCACGTACACAATTTCACGCAGAAACAGTATCGTGACACGAGTCTCCACTGGACACATTTGGGATTTTCTTTACCATGTAAGGAACCGATGGTGGGAACGAAATTTGTGCTTATATTTAATGTAACCAGTAGGCCCTAAGAGACCTAATATCCACAGGCCCGTGGAAATAGAAGTGAGCATAGAACCACGGCTTCGTTTTGTTTTCGTTGAAAGGTATAGGCTTCCGGTACACTTATCAAAACTCTCGGTCTCTCTCGATTTTTTTATTCTTGCTTGTTTGTTTTGTTTGTTTGTTTGTTTTTTTTTTTTGTTTTTTTTTATTTATGACGTTCGGGCGACCTTAAGTTGAGCGGTCGGCTGTCAGTGTATTGAAGCTGGTTTATCTATTTCATCTCCACAACAAGTCTGCGCGTCTCGAACTCGTCAGAGTCCACGAAAATTATTCCCGCCTACTACTACTACTACTACTACTACTACTACTACTACTACTACTACTACTACTACTACTACTACTACTACTACTACTACTACTACTACTACTACTACTACGCCTTTACTGTCCCTGGTATACGAATTAATATGTATACTGCCTTCCACCTTGACTCTATCACTCTCTATTTGGAAAAGCCACAGGTACGGAAAACCAGACCATGCGTGTCTTAAAAGATAGGTACGTCAAATATTTTTATCCACTTCCAAATATCCTCAACTGCTCCCTTGAAACCGCACTGGTAGCTGATAAATGGAAAAGTCATGCCAACAAATATTTGTCATACCAGTTACTACCAACTACCTCCAAAATAGTAGAGAGGGCTGTGTATGAGCAGCTTTTTTCCACCAGCAATATCTTACATCCTCACAGTGTGGTTTCAGGAAGGATTCTCCACAGAAAGGACACATTCATGCTTTATTGACACAATTTAGTTGAGCATAGACCAAGGTCGCTCCTGTGTCGTCTTTGAGCTCTTTCTAGACCTAAAGAAAGCTTTTGATACCGTGGGTCATTTTTTTTTCTTCTTTTTTTGGTTTTTTTTTTTTTTGTTTATAAATGAAAAGGCTATGGTTCCACGGCATACTCTATGGGTGATTTATGTCTTACCTCACAAAGAAAAGTCAAAGCACTGTAATAGATGGTACACACTTTTAGCCCAGGAAGGGTACCTGTGGGGTCCTCCAAGGGTTACGTTTTGGGCCGTTGTTGTTTACTGTGTTTATAAATAACCTGCCCCTGGCTGTATCCCAGTATCTCTATTTTCTGGTCATTTTTATTTCTACATGTGCAGTATCCTGGCATCTGACGATAATGTTGATAGAATATCATTCGATGAAAGCCTGTGGAAAAGTGTCATTTTGCCCTCTTCGTCACATGGTTGTCCGGTCTGGTTGTGTAATATTAAACAAAATGTCTCTGCCATACAATCAATGCAATACTCGGTAGCACGGGCGCTTCTACGGGTGCAGTCCACCCTGCTATTTCAGCTACTTTAGTAGAACTCGGATGGCTGCCATGTAATATCATTCTAAATAGACACAGGGTAAACTATTTCTGCCGGATGAAGTGCCAAATTCCTCAATCCAGACTATGTAAAGGAATCTTTGAGGACATGGAAATAAATCATAGAAACAGCGGATAAAACACATAGTGCTATTTTAAGGAAAATTAAAATATATTGACAGGGGTTGGTTTAGATCACGGGATGTTTGGAACTTATCCCAATCTACCAGACTCATTCACTAGACTCATATAAAAACACTTTTCGGGAAAATCTAGACGCTAAAGCTTTACTTTCATACTATAAGGAATTTAAAACATCGTCTTTTTTGAAAAATTATTTATACGACATATCCGATTTTGTAGGGGCCAGATTAAAGTTCAAGGCTCGTACATGCTGCTTGGGAATTCAGGCTGACCAGGCACGCTGGGGTCTATCGGACGGAATGTGTAAACTATGTAACTGTGGTCAAGAAGATATCGCCCACCTTCTCTTCATATGCCCAGTGCTAAAAGAGATAGGAAAAGACTGTTTTTGGCAGTTGGAAAGTCAGCTTGGCTCAAAAGATTATCCGATATGGCATTATTTTATGAGGTCGTCTTTACGTATAAAAACTACCATTTTTCTGTCAAATGAAAAGTTTGACAAAGTAGGTAAGAATTTTCTGAAGAGAGCCTGGTCCTACCGAGGCACACTGCTAAAGCAATGTCGCCGTACCGTAGGCTATTCTAACCTCCGCTCCCCTCTTATTAAATTTATGAAGCAGTGTCCTTTGGGCAATGTACTGGTAATATAATATAATGTATATTTCGATGTTTCATTGAACATCTCGCGGGGGGGGGGGGCTCTCGTACGTGACTGGACACGAGATTGCTGGGTCTCCCATAAGGCGGGGGGGGGGGGGGGGACTCGAAGGATCACTATTTCCTAAGTACTGGTCTCTCGGGTGGGCCCAGCCCGTCGAGGAGCCCCTGCAACATTCATGTTTTAGTGTTTTGCAACGGTACTTCTTTTCGCACATTTGTACTTTTAGTCCATGTTGTGAGCCCTTGTGGGCATATTATGGTGACAATGAGTGTAAGTCTTTTCCATTTCATCAATGCAAGTTTTATCTGGACGCACTACAGGTTTACCCCGCCCCGGTGGTGCCCGCGGTGTAAAGGGGTAATTTTCCAGTAAATTGTTATTATTATCATCATCATCATCATCATCATCATCATCATCATCATCATCATCATCATCATCATCATCATCATCATCATCATCATCATCATCATCATCATCATCATCATCATCATCGTCATCGTCATCATCATTATTATTATTATTATTAAATATAAATATTACCTTGTATGCTGAATGGGACAAACGCAATCGTTGACCAAGGTTGACGTCAAGATAAACACTCAACAGACTGACAGGTCTCTCTCTCTCTCTCTCTCTCTCTCTCTCTCTCTCTCTCTCTCTCTCTCTCTCTCTCTCTCTCTCTCTCTCTCTCTCTCTCTCTCTCTCTCTCTCCAATAAATATTCTATAACAAGTTGACAAAATTAATTTGAACCATAGTTGGCCGTTATAAGTTCGCATATGTTTCAAGTCTGTTATATATTAGACTCCTAAATATCAGTATTGTAGACTGAAGGGTCAAATTGGCGTGTTGTGCCATTTCAAAAACATAATTTTGAACTTTTTGGGCAGTTTCGAAGTCTGTGTTGCAAAATTTATCACTGTGCTGGTATGTCTGGCCATGCTATCTTAAATACGTTGTACCTGGAGACCATGGGTGGTACATTTGCTCAATATCTACTTGGTGACAAATAGAAAGTCAACGAAAATGTGTCAAAAATACTTGAATACTGATATAAGTGAAAACAGTTGGTAAAAGAAACAGCGAGAATATGCCTAATGCTTGTATAAATATACATATTTTACAGTAATATACATCATGTATTCACAGTTTGAATGGAGGAGGGGGAGGGGTTGCGTACTGCAAGTCACTCTGAAATCGCGTTGTAAACACATTTTGACAAACTCTCAGGCACAGTACCAGACATATTCATACAGTACACACACGCCGCACAGAATTGCTCACCCATCGGTCCACCACAGCGCCCCACATTGGCGTGGATAGAGCGTATGCACCAGCATTTCCCACGAATACCGCCCCAACGGCAGTCGCTGATAATTCAAACTTCAAGACAGAAAGATGGTTATAAGCATTGTGTGGAAAAGTTACAACCAAAAACAAAAAACCCAAAGTTAAAAAAAAAACTTCAAACAAACAAACAAACAAAAACAAAATTAACAAAAAAGGAAACAAAATCAATATATATATATATATGTGACGGTGCAACGGCTGCCAAAATAACCAATAAATATGAAACAAACACTGAAATGTATATTTGTTATCCTTACGTGGTCAGAAAAATGATTTATAGAATAAGTTGCATGTTATTCTAGCTCTAATGAGTTCTACAGCTTGTTTAAATTGAAATGTTCGGAGTGTTTTGACAACGCTATAGTATTATCCATTAGCTTCACCAATCTGCTCATCCGACGAAAAGACAACAAAACTTCAGGTTTTTCATTTGACACAGTACTGCAGATTAACAACCTGATTTTTGCACATATTAGTTGGTATTTTACAAAATAGTTCAGAAAAAGTTGGAAATGTTGTCTTTTTACATTTAATACCTTGCAAGACCTGTTTGTTAGATGTTCCAAGCTGGTTTACAAAGTTTCAGATTATCATATTATTTTCAAGATGTCAGTGCTTGCTAAATAAAACCAAAAAACTTTTTCGGGGTTTTACCGAGTATTACTAGCAATATTGCGTATTCAAAGCAATCATACCCGCTCAAGATCCAGAGATAGTGCAGAATTCAAAAATCCGGCGCCTACTCCGATTACCACAGGTATATACATGATGACATAGGTCAAGGAGGTCGTGGCCATCACCATCGTTGCTTTGCTTTTGGTCTTTATGGTGTCTCCTACATGAAAGTATAAAGAAACATCCGTGAAGATTATTGAGTCGTTGCTCATACGAGGCAGAAAAGAGCAATGTACCATGGGATAACAGCAGCATTGGGACTTCCATTGTATTTTTTTTCATTATTTTGTAAACGAGGACTAGAACAGTTTATGTTATGTTCAAAATTATCTTTGTTCACGTATAAGGCTTTAAAATAGATCTCCTCCATGATTGCAGCAAGACACACACACACGTATACGCACACAGAAACACAGACACACACACACACACACACACACACACACACACACACATACACTATAATGAATATAAAGATAAAGCGTTGTCAAGAATACCTGATGTTGTGCATGATGACGGAACAATCTTCAGAGCCAGCACAGAGGCAGCAGTGATTATGCCACCCAGCAGCAAGAATGGAAACTTAAAGCCGCCGGCCTACATACCACGGGTAAATGTAAGCATACCAAATGTTAGCGCAATCACACTAGTACAGGTGTCTATATATCTTGTCTGGCTCTCATTCTGCTCTGTTTTTTTTTTTGTTTTTTTGTTGTTGTTTTTTTTGTTTTTTGTTTTTTTTTTTTTTTTTGTTTTTTTGTTTTTTGTTTTTTTTTTTTGTTTGTTTTTGTTTTTGTTTTGTTTGTTTGTTTGTTTATTTTAGTTTTTTTATTTTTGTTTTGATTTCAATTGGCCACAAGCTATTTTGTTCGAAGATAGAAATGGAAAATGTACACACACATTTACAGATCTCGTTTCATTCTCATTTTACTGAGACTTTTATTATGATCAATGTGGCTTTAAAGACCATGATTCGACTATCATAAATTACAAAAAAGTTGCAACACAAATGAGACTTGACAAAAATAAAAAATTGAATAGGCCTGTTAAGATTTTGAAATTTTTTTTTGCAAGTTTTGTCAACTTATGTTTTTCCCCCTTGATTCAAATAGAGATGCATGTGACTGCAATATATCAGAGAAATTTAGTTTTTCTACCCAAACTGTGACACATATATTTATACAAGTGCATCACCAAAACATACTTGTTCCAAAGTGCCTTCACTTATATCTGACAGCAATGTCTTTAGGAAACTTCACAATGAAATCGTAGTTACAACTCGTGAATTTTTCTTGCACCATATCAGATAATAGCATACATATATTTTGTAGCAATGCATATATGCCACTCTTCTCATGTTTTCTGCAAATGGAATATGCATATTTCTGTGCCATGCATATAAACCACTGTTCTCATGTTTTTTTGTTTTTTCCAAACGAAATGCCTTACATTCTTGCATCTACCTTCATACGCCCGTACCTGTTTGCCAGCGCAGGTAAACGTTTGTTATCTTGGCTGCCAGTAGTCAGCTTGGAAGGAGCACTCATTTTACTGCAAATATTTCACATTTTAAGAGCAACTACCAAAGCAATTACACCGACATTAAGTGTCAATGTTCACCAGGGGCTGCTCTACAAATGGTATTAATCTAATTGGGACTGCTGTTTTAGCTTCCCAGTTGAACCTTTTGAAAATAAATTCTCGTGAAATGTAACTCGTCTCTTGTCTTTAACGTTTTAAAACAGATTTAGCACCCCCGCATCATAATATCAGAGAAGGAGTAAATATATATATATGTTTTATGTCGTTTTGGTAATTAACAAGCAAAGTCATTGATTAAGACGTGCTGTGCGCGCCGAGTGTACTTGTTCCTATCCAAGGCTTGATTACTGATCTTCGGATAACCTCACTCTGGAACCGTGATGCCCCGCTCTGCACTTTGCAGACGACAGTGGCCATGGCGGCTCCGCATACAAGCCGCAGGTTTCCCAGGTAATCAAGGAAGGAAATAATTTTGTCAGTTCCTTAATAGCACGAGGCAAAATCGTTACTCAGTGAAGGAGCCCAGAGTACAGAACTATACACCAGTGGATGACATCTGTATCTCCAGCATCAGGAGATACAGATGTCATCCACCGGTGTATATTTCTTGACAGTGGGCTCCTTCACGGAGTAACGTATTCTATTTTCCATGCGCTGCTTCCAATCCTTTCTCGTAGAGTGTCAGGTGCTTATTTGTCCTTATCACAGTTCCTTTTCATTTGTAGTTCTCTTTCTCATGTTCCAGTTGTTTTCCAACCCCACCTCAATCCCAGATGCCTTTTCTACCCCATATTTTAGTTTACTCTGTCTGTCCCATATTTTTTGCTGTCATTTCTAGGCAGCCGTCATGCTGTCCCAGCTACAGTGCTTTCCCAAATGCAAATTTTTCCCTGCCAGCTTTCAGTTACCCCAATTCCAGCTGGTAGTTTTGCATAAGCTCCCGGTGTTCACTTCCACCTATGTGTGATTTCAGACCGTTTTGATCGAGTTGCTGGTTGCGATTTATCTGTCAGCTGTCAGCTCTTGACCGGCATTTTCTGCCAACTTATTTTATTCTTTTCACACATCGTTATTTGCTGGCAGCTGCAAGCTGTCTTCCAGGTTGCAAATGTGGATCAGCTGCTAGTTTTTCCCAGCATTCATTTTTTTCTTACGTTTCCAGTAACTATGCAACTGCCAGTTTCCTAATATCTTCCAATTTCCAGTGTTCTGTCAGCTGCCTGTTATCGAAGAGCTATCAATTGACAGCAGGAAGTTCTTAACTCGCTTCCAGGTCTATTAGCTTTGGGCTATCTTTCCATTCGCTCTGCATGATACCTGAAAGCTGGAAAAACTAGCAGCTGACGTAAAACTCGGAATTGGGTAAATCACATGTACAGAAACTTAGTTTGAGACCTTGGGGCTCACATTGAAGAATACGAGGTGGCAGGTTTATGGTCGTTCATGGAAATGGTAGCTGATAGAGAACTAGCTAGTTGCAGTTGGAAGACAGCTGGACATAAATAGAGGATAGAAACGTGTTAGAGAACACAAACTCGGAAGTGTGATAATTGCTGGCATCTGCGGAAGAATCTTCAGCTTATAAAGAAAAGTGGGAGTGGGACGATTGCTGAAAGGTAATAGAACTGACAGCTGGCAGACAACTGACAACTTATAGCTATACAAGAACTACAGCCTAAAAGACAGAGACACAGACTAGGGAGCGTAAAGATAATTAGGAGCTTGAGAAGAAGTGGTCGCTGACAAACTACTAGCGTTTGAGAAGATACTGTATTCAGACTCGTCAGTTTAAGCTGAAGTAGGTGATACAGACTGCATGGAACTGGATTATAACCAACATGCAACTAGCACGAAGGGTAATAGAGAGAACGAAGAAGATTGAGAGCTGATAGAGAAACCTGATAGCTGAAGGACAACTGCAGGTCGACCAGAACTGACAGCCACGGGGGCAGGTTTTCAACTGATGGCGCGAAGTAAGAAATAGAAGAGATAGGACAGCAGTGATTGAAGTGAAAGGGACATTTCCCGGAACTAATAGAGAAAACTGGCGGCTGAAAAATCCAGGAGGGAATGCAAATGGAAGCTCATAATGTGAAGTCAAAGCTGCTGAGAGTAGACCAATTCATAAGACTCGGGTTTATTTGGTTCGCTTCGGCCCGAGTTCTGGAAGCGCAGTCTGCTTTGTTAACATATTGTGCTCGACCACGCTGGCCGGATTAAACTTGGAAGGATCAGAAAGTAAAAGACAGGATGTGCTTGAATTTAATGAATAATCAAACCGTCAGCAAATTAAACATGCACATTTTACCACTGATTTTAGATAAAATATTTGCACTGTTCAGCACAATCCATGCTGTAATCACTAGCGCTTAGCGGCGGCAGCCGTTGTGAACATATGAAAGCCCGGCCCGACTCGGCCACTTGCTGATTAGACAAGCAGGCCAACAATGGAATGCATAATTAATTAGGGTCCGGCAAAGGTCTGTACAAGTCGCTATGAACAGGTCTATTGGTAGATGGATGATGCTGGCAGCTGAGAGAATACTGGCAGTGACAAGATAATTGATAGCTAGCAGTCCAAAATGTGACTACACTGACGACTGATCGCCAAAAGAGAAGTGGCAGCTTGGAGACAGTTGGCAACTGATAGGGGGGGGGGGGGGGTGGCTGGCAGAAAACCAGGGGCAAATGAAAGAGAATCAGGTAGCAGCAGAAACTGTTGATACGACAGAGAATAGATATTCGGCAAATGAAAGTGAAACACCCATTGTAGTCTTTTGTGACAAGTTCGGAAGCTTAATCTTGTCAATGTAAATATAACAAAGACGAGAGACAAAAGTTAATCACAGATATATGAAGGGATTCAATCGGGAAGATACAAAAACAGGGTTATTAAAGTTAATATAAAAAGTACATGTTCACCAGTGGTCACATTCACAAAAGAATTCGATCTGATCATAACTTTAATCCCCAAATTAAAATCAATGTGGTTGGGGCCTAAACTACTTAATCCTATATATGCTCTTGGCTACAATATGAACTTGAGGATTTACAGTTTCATTTCATTAAATCAGTCTTAGTTTTATCCAGTATTTAATTTTTTTTTTCAGAATTAAAATCTGGATTCAATCAAGATTATTTCATTAAAATCGAAATTTTGATTCCAATGTTCATATTGCAGTGGAGAATATATGTTAAATAAACTTGCAAGTTTAGATCAAATATCAGGCCAACGATTCAGTAGTTCTAGGCTCAAAGGCATGTTGACTTTCACTGTAGGACTAAATTTAGGATTAGATAAAACTATTTGTGAATACGGTCATAGGTGAGCATTGGCAGTTGATATTATCTTATAATAACCGCTTGGGTACTGGTAAAGTTAAGATATAAATATTATTAGTAAGAATGACTGCTCCCTTTGGGACTGGAGACTGGCCACTGGCCACTGGCAGCCTGTATAATGATCTTTGTAAGTGGGTGTTTCCATCGATTTACTTTAGACCCATATCTATACAGTTACCTCATATAAAGCGCCCCCTATTAGCGGTCCTACCATCTGTCCGATAGAAAACGTCATCTCGAGAAAACCCTGAAATTAGGTCAGAATACCGTGGTTGAACTAAGTGCCATGATAATATGTAATTTGACATGTCTGTTGAACTGAAGAATCAGGATTCAAATTTGTCAAAATGGACCAATATGCTCTTATTTTCAGATTTAAAAAGAATGAACCAGAATAATAGCTTTTCGTGGCGCACTTTGTTGTACATTACTCCCCAAATGGTCAAAGGCCTTAAGTAAAAACCATGACTCAAATGCAGTATCAAAGGAATACGAGACATGCATATTCAAACCCATAACAAAGCATGGAGCTCATAGCAGTCAGTCATGGAGGACACCTGAGCATATCGCTGTCATATACAGGGCTAGATACCCCTTTCTCACAGAATTAGTATATTTTAGAAAAAGATTTGGTTTACAAATACCAAAGTCATGTTCATTTAGTGTTTCCTAAATTGGTTACAAGAATAAATTTCCGTCTGCCTGTGCTAAGTAAAAGCAACCAAGTATGCAGTTGTGGCGGGAAATTAATATGCAAGCCTCGTATTAGCAAGCTGGTTCTTAACTGGAAAAATAATGGATTTTTACAATATGATTTTAGACATCCACACAAAATAGAAAACAGTTCATCATCATCTCTTCCGCAAACTTAATACAAAACTTCCTGGGAGCCTCCATGTTCATAAACAAAACATTCATGCAACGGGCTTTAAGATGTCGAAAATGTATAAAGTCAAACAGGCGACGGACAGACGGGCTGACGAACAAACGGACGACAAACCCAAACGGATTTCATTAGTGCTGCTAACTGACAAGTCAGCACAGCTAAAATGGGAAATTAAACAGTTTCTTATTAGGAATCTGGTACATGATATTGAAATGTACTCGTTTCCTGTTTTCAGACATATATGTAACCTTTAAAAAACATACTTCTATTACAAAACAGGATTGTGAGCCTCACAACATGCTATAATTTCGCTTCAAAGATTTTTTTTTTTTTTTTGCAACGTAGTTCCTGGTCACTTCCTTTCATATAACACAAGCGTATATTATTTCGTAATTTTCAAATGAACAATACCCATTCAACAACCAGGACCGGGTGCTTTCAAGCAATCATCAGCACCAAATGGGATTCCAATTATGCAAAGAGTAATGGGGGGGGGGGGGTGTCAGGGGTTTTTTTTTTTTTTTTTGTTGGTTTTTTTTTGTGTTTTTTTGTTTGTTTTTGTTTTTGTACTTCGTGCTGGGCCTTTTTATAAATGTTTTGCATACGTACGAATGCAGAGGTGGCCTGACCAGGAAATAAATTAGCCACCATAGAGAAAGCAGCAGTGACGTAGGCGGCACAACCCAGTCCCTCCACCAGACGGATGGAAATTCCCAGCGCCACAAACGGCGAACCAGCGGGTGTATTCTCCATGAAGCTGAATAAATTACCGTAGAAGCATTATTCTCTGAGACAAAACTCCCCATTCTTCGTCAATAATTTCTTGAATCGTTCAAACAAGTTTACACGTTTGAACGAGAAAGTGCTCGACAAGGTAGTACCTGTTTGAAAATTAAGTTTTGTCTGTCAAAATTTGATTTGAGGAAATTACTTCTGTATATAATAATTACAAAAATGTAAAGAAATATTTGTAAGCGTACATGTGTATTCCATCACAGCATCTACACAAATAAACGAGTCATTACATCTGTTTGAAATTTTTCGGTGAATACCACGGACACTCACTCCAGAAAAATCAGTTCTGTGTCTTATCTATATGTTTAATTGTGTATAAAAAAAATCAAGTCCCTTTGTATCATGTTGTCAAAGATAAGTCCTTGCAATAAACTGGGAGCAAAACAGGCACAAGCATGCTGGCTATTTTGGAAGTTCAGATTGAAGGAAGGTTTCCTTGACCCTGTTTGAATTGAAATGAAGCTATTCTGACACCTCTTCATTATGGCGGAGAAGCAGTCAGCACCAGAAAAACACATAAAGAATTGTAAACTTTTACTTGTTCCTATGCAACATGTACAGGTAGTTGCATGTCATGCCTCGTTGTAGCTTCCTTGTCATTTTCGCGTAAAAGACGAATTTACGTGTTGTTCTGCATTATGCACTCGTGTTGACAGCACCCAACTGATCACTTTTTAATTACATCGTACATGTGCATGCTAAAAGAGACCGAAAGTGTACCTTGGTAGGGTCCTGTGGGTTGCTTAAAGCCTTTTTAATAAAACGCGAAAGATACAGAGAGAGAGAGAGAGAGAGAGAGAGAGAGAGAGAGAGGGAGAGAGAGAGAGAGAGAGAGAGAGAGAGAGAGAGAGAGAGAGAGAGAGAGAGAGAGAGAGAGAGAGAGAGAGAGAGAGAGAAAATTGATAACTTCACAAAACAAAAACAAAAATTGTCATATGTACACTCAATCATACCATTGCGTCTGGGTGTTTGTTGCGCTGTGACTTTTCCGAAAGCTCGTCATGATCATTTTTTCGTTGCAGTTAGTTTGCTTTAGACGTAATTTTTACACATTCGCGTAACGTGTTGGCCGTATGCAAACCCTTTGTTACATTAAGATTGACACAGGACAGTACGATGCCCATAAAACAGTGGTGTGAACCAATAAAGTGTGCATACATAAGAGTAAACATATACCAACATAAAGACTGGGGCTTCTAGTTTCTTGCTCTTTGGTTACATATAAGGTAAACTCTCCAATATTTAAGGTGGTTCAAAACATTATGATTTTCTATAGGAGTATGTACAACCTGAATTTTGTTCCGATTTCTTGCTTTAAGCAATCAGGTTACTGTACAGTACAATCTTCAGACAAAAACGTGCTCGAAAAATCGCCTTTCCATAAAGGTCAGTTCATGTATGTAAGGCAAGTAAAAATAGTAAAACATAGCTTCATCAGGTGCACGGCAACTACAAGATTGACAAGCTTAGTTGCTTTTTTATTCGAGTAGGAGTTAAGGTGGATTTTTCCATTCGAATCCTTGCATGTGTAATTGAAATATTTCTCTTCCCAGTGCTTGAATAAAAATACAGGAATCTACAGTGCTTGTTCAGTAAATCACGAAACGTCGACATGTGTTTTGGATGTTTTATATCGACAAGTGGCTGCATCCACAACCGTATCGCTGCTGGAAAAAATGGATTTTTTTGTGACTCTTGACTGGACTGATTTGGCTACGGAATGTGTAATATTGCCTGCATTGCAGTATGAGGTTCACCTGCATCATGACGTTGTAATGTACAGGCAGATAACTTCGAGCCTCACCATCTATCCTTTTTTGCTTGGACAAGGAGCAAGTTCTCAGAGAGACATGTACGGGTTCAGACTCCGAAACATTTTCTGTGTAGTTACTCGCTGAAGACCATTAAATTTATTTGGGCTAATACAGCCTATGTCAAAAATCTACAGACGAACGTGACAAAAGTACTTCCATGTGAAGACAGTGATAAGGTACCTTATAGAGCGTAGGTTTGGACTACGAAATAGGGTAATGGAAGTAGCTCTGGACGAAAATAACACAACTACAATCTATCTGAATATTAATGTCATTTTGGCGTGTCTTTTCACTAATATTTCGAAATCAGTTTCTAAATACAATTGTACATATCACGTTTTGTCCATTACTCCAGTACCTCTTTGACTGCAGCCAATTTAACCACTTTAAACAGGGACTCCTCAGCAGCATTTCAATTTCAACACCACAATATTTCTTACTGTTATCATTATTATTATTATTATTATTATTATTATTATTATTATTATTATTATTATTATTATTATTATTATTATTATTATTATTATTATTTGCTGTTGTTTCTGGCTTATGCTTTCGGGGTTTTTTTTGGGGGGGGGGGGGGGAGGGCGTTTAGTCTATCTACTTTTTTGGTTGCATTAAAATTGATACCACATAAGACATGAAATACCTGGAAGTAACGATATCGGCCATTACACGGAATGAACATGATGACAAGTTAATCGGATTATGTGTCACATATGAAACATGGTGCACCAAAAGACAACAAATTTACGATATGGATGAATATCCTTCAGTAACCAACCCACATGTGGCTAAAATCATGTAATATTATAGTGGACCTACTTACATGTTGCAGACAGGCCAGGGTATCAAAATATTAACGCTGGTTTTTTTTTCTGAAATTTCACACGTATGTCTGGGAGTATCTGCCCAGTTTAACGGACTAACATCTTAGTTACGTCTCCCCTCTCCCCTTCCCGCCGTCATCGCAAGAAGCAATCTAAAAAGAGTACCCGGCGGTCATTTTGGCGGAGTAAAAAGGAGTGCCCTGCCATAAAGTAAATTAACTTGCTTTGCAGGATTTTTGCACAGTACATGGACGAAATATCAAGAAAAATCAATGAATGTTCCACATATTCTTGGTTGAAGTAATATTTGAACAGTCAGATGTTTTGTCAAAGACAAAACAAATAAATATTGTGCCATGGTGTGCCTAGGCAGTTGTGTGTGGAAAGAATTCTTCACAATCTTTTCAATCTCTGATACTCACCTGGAGAGGAATAATATTCAACTGCTTTTGCCCGTGCTCTATTGGTGTTCCTTAGAATGCATTCTTCTAGACAATACAGCCCTCATGATAGACGCTATTATGGGAATAGTAGTGCACACGGCATTCTAGAAGAAATCGACCGAAATTTTAAATCTGACTGTGCCCCACTTTTTCTCTACAGCATCCGTGTCCATCAAAGTGTCTAAGTAGTTTCTACTTTATATCCACCTCTACTCCCGTGTACACCTTCATTAGTGTGATTGTGAGGTTGGGATCCAAACTATTTACTTATAATGATCTCTGGGATGTTCCACGATGGAAACCTAATTGGAGAATTTCAATCAAGGGAACCATACCACCGGAGTTTCGCTGCAGTACCTTAGCTCAAGGTTGCAGGTAATGCGCTCCTGACGAAGTGGTCTGATCCCTCGGATCGTCGACGCGAGTGGTCTGGCTTTTATTGTCTACTCTTGCAAACAGTGCTAGCATTTGAGTCTTACCGAGTAATCAGCTTGAATAACATACAGTGAAAATTTCAATGCCGCCTTTGTGAAGGACCTATCGCCGATAATTCAAACTTTGAGGGTTCTGACTTTATTGAACCTTCTCAAAGTACATACTTTAAGTTTAAATTTTGAGTTTACTTTGCCAGTGAATTCAGCACCGAAGAAGAATCTCATGCTTTTTTCAACGGCTTAGTGGATTTTGTTGCACATGGACATGACCGTGAAACCACTCAATGAGTGAGAGCAGTCCACACACTACCTTGATACCAGCCTTACTACCCTCACCTGATGGCAACGGCATTACTAGGTAATTTGCATTTTTTTTTTTTTTATTTTATTTTATTTTTTTTGAAGTACATGTAGCATACGCGCAAGTACAGAATAAAGTCTTGTAACGAAGCAAGCTTGAACCGTGCATTCGTGTATAAAAAGTCGATACGAAACGACAGACCTACTCACCCAAAGAGGATACATGTCGTCCCGGTCAGAAACAGGCCGCTGATATACGTAAACTTGGATCCGATATTTGTCAGCTAAAATTCAAGACGTCAAACAAATCATTGTCTGCAAAAGTGATGTATTTACTTTTAATGTAGCGGTTTTTCCGACATTCCCTCCAACAAAGCATCGATGTAATGAGGCCGATTCACTGAAAGTCAAAGAGCTATGTCTTCAAACTTCGATATTTGTTACTTTGTTTTCTCCTTTACAATCTTCAAGAAGAGCTTTGCTGCCCGTCTGCAGTTCATTTTAGCGTATCTCTATTTGTCTTTTGCATTGTACGTGCCATTTGAGTAAGTTTGATTATAGAACTGCAAATTGCAGATTTATGGTTTGCATGCAGGGATCAATCGTTCCTATTTGTCGCGATGATCCCATAGTGTCACATGCAGACAACCACTATCCCCTTATTCTGTCCATGCATGCGCTTTTAATTCGCGACATTGACTTATATTTACATTGATGCAAATGAATGACCCTCGAAGATAGCAAATTTATTGCAGAAAATGTACTGTTTTCATGAGTTCAAGGTTGACCTTGCATGAGGGTTTGAAGAAACAAGAACATCCATCAATCACCCAAGCTACGAGGTGACAAGGTGAAAAAAATCAATACGAGAAAAGTTCTCAAAATGCAAATATTTTATTGGTTTTTGACCAAATGTGTCAACTGAACACACTGAAGTAAAGCATCAGTCATATAAATGGATATCCCTTTACGTCCAAAGTAAAAAATGCAGTATGTGACTATAAGTGTACATTAGCCACTTATATTAGTAGTGGTTACAATTTTTTTTTTTCATGAAAAGATTTTTTTTCATGAATTTCCCCCTAATTTTTTTTCCGTAATAAAACAGAAAACAAATTTCGCTATCAGTGGAGGAATTAAATGTTGAATCAAAATAACGGATCTACGCAGCTGCCAAGACCAGTGGGCGGAAGGCCTTTCATTTCTTTTAGCCATGCACCACTGTTTGTGACAGTCCAAGGCCAGCTCCCAATGACCGAGTGTAAAAAAATCCAGCTCATTGTACCTTCGTCATTAATATGGACCCAGAAAATAAGTCAGTCACACGAAAATAATAATCATTGTTACATAATGGATACGATGTGAAATAAAGGACTGTATACTGATGACGATGTATACAATCTGAAATAAAGGATATCATAAGCACATGTACCGATGACGATGTATACGGAATCATAAATTACTGCCCTCCAAGTTCTGATGTTGAAAGCTATTCATTAGTGCAAACTTTTATTTAATCATCCACAGATCACACAACTGGAATGGGAAAATAAACTGTTTGTTCAGACTTTTATATACCATAGGCACAGGCCGTAGCTGTTTCCGTGAGTGCTGGAATTTGAAACACAACAAGATCTGGCCCATCATGGCGCAAATTCCAATTTATTGCATGCAAGCTTGTTCTTGCCAAATGCAAGGTAGTACACTTTGATAAGAAAATATCCCTTTTGCAACGAAACATCATTGCCAAGACGGCAAGCTTGGATCGTCTTACTGTATCACGGCAGCGCTATTTGTAGTAATGGTGATGGCAGGGTTCTGGGCGTCCCCTCACGTGTGAAAGGCTGAATTTTTTTTTCTCTGCTGCCACAGCTTTTCTTATTTGTTTTTCTTCATCCTCATTAGACCACTTACACGAAAAAGTCAATTCAGACTTTCCAGAATCACTATGTTCTGCTGTATCTGCCATTACTCTTGGCAAACTGAATGCACTCTGGCTTTATTTAACACCTACACTTTAGCCAGCTGGCTGTGTTTGTCACGTCACTGACACTTTCCCACATTGGGCCATGATCGGAGAAAATTCCTGCCCTTTTATGTAGCAAATGTGGCGCACTTTAAAGTTATAATAATAAGACAGTCAAAGGAAAATATTAACCATTGTTACATAATGGATACGATCTGAAATAAAGGGATGTGTACTGATGACGATGTATACGATCTAAAATGAAGAGTGTGTACTGATGACGATGTATACGATCTGAAATGAAGAGTGTGTACTGATGACGATGTATACGATCTAAAATGAAGAGTGTGTACTGATGACGATGTATACGATCTAAAATGAAGAGTGTGTACTGATGACGATGTATACGATCTGAAATGAAGGGTGTGTACTGATGATGATGTATACGATCTAAAATGAAGAGTGTGTACTGATGACGATGTATACGATCTAAAATGAAGAGTGTGTACTGATGACGATGTATACGATCTGAAATGAAGGGTGTGTACTGATGATGATGTATACGATCTGAAATGAAGAGTGTGTACTGATGACGATGTATACGATCTAAAATGAAGAGTGTGTACTGATGACGATGTATACGATCTAAAATGAAGGGTGTGTACTGATGATGATGTATACGATCTAAAATGAAGGGTGTGTACTGATGATGATGTATACGATCTAAAATGAAGGGTGTGTACTGATGATGATGTATACGATCTAAAATGAAGGGTGTGTACTGATGATGATGTATACGATCTGAAATGAAGGGTGTGTACTGATGATGATGTATACGATCTAAAATGAAGAGTGTGTACTGATGACGATGTATACGATCTGAAATAAAGGGATGTGTACTGATGACGAT
Organism: Hermodice carunculata; assembly: GCA_964020975.1. Classification (NCBI taxonomy): domain Eukaryota; kingdom Metazoa; phylum Annelida; class Polychaeta; order Eunicida; family Amphinomidae; genus Hermodice; species Hermodice carunculata. The sequence goes on along the minus strand of OZ026623.1, from coordinate 3,901,211 downwards.
GTATACGATCTAAAATGAAGAGTGTGTACTGATGACGATGTATACGATTTAAAATGAAGAGTGTGTACTGATGACGAGGTATACGATCTGAAATGAAGGGTGTGTACTGATGACGATGTACACAATCCGATCTTTTCGGAAGTGGAAGAGCTGCTTGATCACTTGTATCTTTCATGGTGCTGTGTTGCCGTGTTGAACTGTTTGATCCATGGACTGCTTTTTTCTTTTTCTTTTCTTTTGTTTTTGATTTTGATTGCATTGTGATTCTTTTACTGTGACTTTTAACTTCACATCTGAATGGAAATTTCCCACTTCACTTTGTCATATGTATTGTGCATTGAATTGTAACATGTGTACTACGAGTACGACATATATATATATATACATATATATATATATATATATATATATATATATATATATATATATATATATATATATATATATATATATATATATATATATGTGTGTGTGTGTGTGTGTGTGTGTGTGTATTAAAACACTATTCGACAATGAAATTTTAACTTTTAGTTTCAGATATCCTTTTTAACCACCCTTAACATCATCGTTCTAATTCGTGGTAACCATTCAATCAAGCTGGCCTTTGAAAAAACATCCCCATCATATGAAACTTGGTGTAAATAAATTCCAATGGGAATAAAAGTTTTACGTTGGAGATTGTGTAAACATCTTTCGACGGCGTTTGAGAAAATTGTTGACCCGGACCTTTCTTTTCTATGGAAAAACAGGCACGTGGGTACTGGAATGAATGGCCTTCTTACGAATTACGTGGATATCGAATCATGTTAACTCAGGCAAGCACAACGTGTATCGTAATTTACACTGCAGGAGCAAAGGGTACATACTGCTAGGTCAGGGGTGTTAGTGTAATGTAAGAAAGTTATTACGACATTGGCATTGGCGTTGTTGCCGTGAAAGACCCCAGTTTATTGACAATAGCATTGGTACAAAACATGTATAAACATTTGCAGGTAGCCAAAACACTGTAAAGGAAGATCAAAAGCTTCCAACTTAACTCTTAATTCACAGTTGAATAATAAAAGAAACTCTGCTTGCACATTTACATACTCCATATACTTACATACAGTCCCAATACTGGTGCCACAAGGATGCCAACAAACTCAAAGACCCCAAATATGGCGCCTGTCTCGGTTGCGCTTGCATGCCGACTTTCAGCCTGGTAAAAAGATTATAACCCATAAAAATCATTTATGTGACTCTTGAAAATCTTATATATATATATATATATATATATATATATATATATATATATATATATATATATATATATGTGTGTGTGTGTGTGTGTGTGTGTGTGTGTGTGTGTGTGTGTGTGTGTGTGTGTGTGTGTGTGTGTGTGTGTGTGTGCTTTTGATTCACATTGTCTGAAATGGGCTGAGAAAGTAAAAAGGAATTTCAGAAATCTGAAAGATGAATATCAAACTTGAGTCTTAAGAAATTGCTTTGATTTATCGTTTTAAATCCCACATTAAAATTTCAGAATAGTAAATTTAAAGAAACCTAAAATTTCCAAAGCATCCATAGAAATACAAAGAATATTTGTAACAAAATAACTATCTAAGGAAGGAACACTGTGCTTGACTGTTATTAGGAATTATCTCGGTAAATATTGCAATGCACTTTCTAGAAACTGTGAAATAAGTTGCTTTTGGAATATTGGGGATTCTTCTCTGTTTGTATCTAAAACCAAAGATTTAAAAGCAAAAAAAAAATGTTTTGGTTTTTCTATACTGTACCCAAATCGTCCCACAGACAAAGTCAAAAGTTTTGTTTCAGAAAAAAATCAGCAAAACGTTGAAACATAATGGTAAATCATACACATATATTAATTCATATTCAAAGAAAGGATATCGGTGGCATAATAAATGTTCACAAAGTAACGTAAAATCTTATACTGTTGAAGCTTTGCTAGGTGCTATCAAATTTCTTAAGGATAATGCTTTTGTCCCTTGTGGACCGTTCGTTTTTCAGCAAATGAAAGGAATTCCAATGGGTGGCAACTGCTCCCTGTTACTTGCTGATTTATATGTAACCTGGCTTGGATTTAAGTATAGGGATACATAAATGAAATTATGACTTACAGATGGTTACAAAATTATAAAACAAAGCAAGATTTATTGTTAACATTGCTTGTGTGAATGTACAAAATTTCAGTGAAATTGCTTAAGAAATTTACCCAAAAGAAATCCCTTAGGAAAGAAAAAATTCGGATGATTTTTCAGATGTGTTTCTGGACTTGGATATTTGGGTTACTAATGGCACGTTTTGCATTAAAGCTTATCACAAAATTGAGTTTAACTTTGAAGTAGTTAACTATCCTTTTCCTGACAGTCACGAGTGAGCGTAGCGAATGAGGTAATTATATGGTATAGGCACGAATTCATAAAACCATATAGAACTACAACCACTTAATAACTTATTTATGAAATACTTATAAAATGACAAATGACACCAAGACAGATATTTATCTTCAGTCTTCAATTTTTCATTTAATAACCATTTATAATCATATTATATAAAATTATGTCATAACATAAGTAATCCAAAGGGTTTGCATTTTGCTACTTTCAGTTGTAGCTATGGTAGGCCTATTTCGAACCAACCGAAACTTATCAAACTTTTCAATATAAGTTTCTGCACTACAATTGATCATCTACGGAACATTTTTATGTATACCCCAACAGGCAAATATAGGGCCTACCTGTAGGTACAGTAATTAAATCCAAGCATCATTAATCAGTGATACAAATTAATAGGCCTTTAATATTACTTAGGCCTATTAGACCTATATTTTGATCTACTGAGAAACTCAATCTGAATCAGAAATAACCGGACGTTTAATTCTGTTAGTCTTATCGGACAGCAACATTGGGGAGGCCATAGTGTAATTGTACACATTGATGGGGCTTCCTGTGATACAAGCATTTTTGAAACAGTGGTAAATGTATAGCTCTACCTTGTGCTTGATTTAGGCCTACTTCTTGGACCACACATTCTGGAATCGAAAGATTTTATGCGCGATGACAATGCAGTCATGACTTTGGAAGGCATGGAGGAATCAGATTGGCTAGTATTTGCCACAATGGGTTCAAGAGTTGATGTAGGCCTACTAACCAAGCACTTTTCAGGCTCTTCTGGAGGGGGCAATGAGGTCTGCATCCTCAGAAACAACAGATTCACCATAAACTTTATCACTAAGACTCTTGTCAGAGAGTATGTGAGAAATTTTACTCTGCTGTCCAGGTTCGAATGGGAATAGGCATCTTGTGATTGAATGTTTTTATGTCCAGTCAGTGGTATGATATCTTTATCAGAAACATGTTCGCTTTGAAGCTTTTGAATCGTAGTTTTTCTTGCGCTGTGGTCAGTCACTTTACATATACCTTCTACTTTGATCTTTGCTTCGAGTATTATGTCTTTCATCATGCTTTTGAGAGAATTGACACCAAGAGCGACTGTTTGTACCAAGCAAATATGGACAACCCTTCGGTGCCTCTGTTGATAGCAAGATACAAGGGCGAGTCTGGGGAACACATGGAACCTGGGCGCTGGGCTTGAAAGCGTTTATATACAGATACGGGATCTCTAGGATCATTAGGATCCCTTGATGTGGCTCACATTTTGGTTTTGATAACCCGCACATCACGTGTATTGGCCCCTGATCTAGTCTTAGTTTGGCGCTCATTGTATCAATGTCCTAAAGGTCACCGTCGTCTGTGATGCATTCAGATAAATCTCCCCATTTGATATCACGATGTTCCTTACAACCTCCCATGCCTACATGACGGGATATATTCTACCACATCGTTCTCTGCAAGCTGACAGGATTAGCCATTCCAAGAATACCTTTATGATAGAAAAGTTCAATCTCATTGTCTGCGAGCTTTGTTCGCTAGGTTGCCCTTACCTTGCGCCTTCACTTTCATTTGTTTCGATTTCAGTGCATTTTGAGCTTTCGAGAATTCTGCTGAGCCTGAAGTCACAATGCTGGTCCCCTAATTTTGATGACGCAAATAGCGTTCAATACTTGCAAATATAGACCTCAACGAACTGGGTTCATAGTCATGTCCATCTTTCATCCGCACAGTGAGAACGAATTCGGCAATTTATTCATTCAGATTCTCTATTGGAATTTCATGCGGAGGCCTATTCTCGCCATAACGTTCCTGTAACTAAGAATGATTGCGGGAGGTGCACATCATGTTCAGTTTTTATCTTTGTGTTGTCATTAGCCTGAGCGTGTGTTAAGTCATCCACACTTGAATTAAAGTTCACAAAGCGTCATTTGGTTGTGGGAACAGCATCAATTTCATCCAGGTAGGCTCCCCCTTCACTTGGTGCAGTTAAAAGCTTGAGGCTGCGGAGGCGGCGTTTTCACTCGCAGACGACATTTTGGCTGGACGGTGTCAACACCAAAGTGTCCCGCTTTCGCGAGTTCTGAAATTGACGCTAGGAGGCAAATCACTTTATACAGTGAAACCTGTTTTGAGAGACCACTGTAATGAAAGACCACCTGCCTTTTAAAACCATATTTCCTAAGTCCCTTTTAATGTCTTTCCCATGTTATTGCATCTGCATTGAGAGACCACCTGCCTTATGTGACCACTTTTTAGCCTGTCCTAGGGGTGGTCTCTCAAAACAGATTTCACTGTATCACTCTATACGACATTTTTCACTCTATACGGTGTTTTTAACGGTGGCAGCCTACACAATAAGGGTTTTAATATACATGGACCATATCCAATGGCTTTCCTTTATGAGTATTTAATCAATATATATATATATATATATATATATATATATATATATATATATATATATATATATATATATATATATATATATATATATACGTACGTACATACATACATACATACATACATACATACATACACCACACTGTGCTACAATATTGTGCAAATCGGATATCAGGCCAGGTCATTAGTTTTTGGAGGTCAGGTTTCAAAAGCATGAAATGCAAGAAGGTGCATATTTTCATGATACGAAAATGTATGAACTTTAATTAATCATAAGAAGACGGAAGCTTTATTTCCTCTATGAGAGTTTAACCTGGTCAGCACCTTTTTGTTTTAGTAAGTGGCAAAGTTCTGTAGCCAATCTGGAATTTTTAGCTGGCTCTTACCCTGAAATGACATGTGTATTAGTACGTCTACCAAGTTTGGTGTTTTCATAAGACTTTGGACCATTATCATAGTACGTGACCCTTGTCAGCAGCTCTGCAAAAGTGGATCGGTATTGAATTACTGCACGCCAAAGTTAAAATAAAAAAATCATTAAAATCAATAAAAAATGAAACCAGCAGCATGTAGTGAGCACATTCATGTGGTTCTACATTTCATCAAAAGCACTTTGGAGAATCAAGGGAAATCTCGCCAAGTACCTGGGAAAAGAACTGCAAACGTAAAAGAAGACACAAAAAAATAATGAAAGGAATTGGCGACTTTGCGCAGCTCCTTTTCACACGATATACAGTATATCAATCTGGTGTCATCCACATAGTGAACGATTTATACATTGATCGTGCGATGTAACAATATAAGTATAAATCGAAACGAAAACAAAAATAATTTCAAAAACCCAAAATTAAACACAAAACACAAAAACAGCAAACAAACAAAAGAAAAAAATTAACAACCAAACAAAAAAAAACAAAAAACAAAAGACGAAAAAAAAAAAAAAAAAAAAACGAAAAAAAGGAAAAAACCAAAACAAAACAAAAACAAAAAGCAAACGCCGCTCCCATAAAAACCCCAGCCATATAATAAACTGGGAAATTAAAGTAGCTGTACCTGGTGGATAGCTGTGGTGGTGAAGTCTATCAAAAAGAACACAAAATTTGAAAGTTCTGAAATTAAGTAGCTTCAAAAAAAGACAAAATGTAAAAATAAATGCTCAAATTAAAAGTAACGGAGAAATATGATTTATCGAATTTGGCTGCTCCTATCTCAGAATTAAGAACATATGGTACAACATATTCAAAAGGATTCTTCACCAAGGAACAGATGTTTTCATCTACATCGTATTTCTGGCAGTTATTTGAAGTTCAAAGTGGGTCGCTTTATCTTTTTGACACATTGTTTTGTACTTGTTGACGTATTAATACTTTGTGTCTGTACAGTAGTTCAAAAAAATATATCATTTTATCACATTCACCACTGTCACCACAAACGTTTACCTGACAAGTTTATGGTCCCCACCTTAGTACATAACATTGCATAGAGTGGGTTACATGCTTATGATATGGATACCGCCTATCTTCCTATGTAGGGAATTACGTAGGAATGTAAGCTATCGCTGGTACATCGATTGTGCATGGTTGCACTAACTTAACCTAGAGGACTATGACCATAAATTTATCATCAGTGAAATCTTGTCGAGGGGCAATAAGTGATACCATTTGTAATAAATTGTTATTGTGTCCGTGACAATCGGAGCAGGACACACACTTTTTTGTACGAAAAAAGAAGGAGTAGAACAGATAAAAAACAATGAAATATGATTATGGATATATGCTATAATTTCCAGAATGACAACAACACTTTGTCCATTCTCTAAGGTCCCTTGATCCCTTAGCAGGTACTCAAACATTATGGACCCGTTCATTTTCTGGTTATATAGCATTATCGGTATAACTGTATTAATCGGACATTGTACACTCAATAATAATAATAATAATAATAATAATAATAATAATAATAATAACAACAACAACAACAACAACAACAACAACAACAACAATAATAATAATAATAATAATAATAATAATAATAATAATAATAATAATAATAAACAATAACAACAATAACAATAAATGATAGTTGCGAGTGAGAAAATGAAGACCTATACGATCTTAGGCAACTTTTACCGCAAAGATTGGATTCTGCAGCGTAGTTTTTCAAGGCGGTAGTTGCTGCCTAGATATTTAATAGCGCATGTCGTCACCAATACCTCACTTTGTTTGTATATTTCTCCTTCCTACCCTTCGTTTTTCTTTCTTTCCTTCTTTCTTTTGTTTATAAAGGATTCAATCACAATGTTTTTGTTTCTGAAATTATAGAATTATACTTCGTTTCTTTGACAGTTTCTTCTACTTGTCAACTACCTGAAAACTCTTACAATATATTTCAAAAGGTAACGAACAATCAAAACATTTATGTACCTTCAAGAACAGCTTTGATCTTCAAAAGGAAAACAAAAAAGCAAGTATAATTTAGTAAAACTCGATTGGGGACAGCCGTCAGCGCCAGCGCTCCACCAACGGAAAATTAATCCAAATAAACAGTTTTCTTCTTCAAGGCAATTTGGTCCGATGTTTGATTACTGACATTGTGTGTTGATATGTGAACGTTTTGACATTTTTCTAGATACATGTTCCTGAAGTAACCAGTACAAACTTACCAAACGTGGGAAAAATGGAGCAATAACAGAATATAACAGTCCAAATGAAAAATCGGTGACACCGAAAAAAGCTATAATTCCCAGAGCTACACATTTTGTTCGTGTGGTCCATTGCTGCTCTGTGCCGATTGGCGTCTCTGGTATTGTCTCCTTGTCATTTTTTACACTGGATTTACTGTCTACCGATACTATCACGATAGACTCGTTATGTAGCAGAACTTGCTGGCTGTAATCGCACGCTTTTTTGTCCGTCATTGCAGATGACTTGTTGACCGGTAAAATAAATTAATGCTGTCAAATGTCAATACTCAGTGGATAATGGAAAGCAATATCATATCGAGCGTGTGTGATGTCCTATCAATTATATTGGTTGATGATGTAGTAAACATGCGCAAGCCGGTGTGAACCGATCTAAAGGAACTGCATAGACAATTGGTTGAATTTCATGTCCTGATACTTCATCATATTCCAATGTTGAATATGTTCTTGGCTTATTTTTTTTTTTCATTTATGAGTGCACGTGCGACACATGTATTATTATTTCTTTATTCTGACCAGAATTGGAACAATTAGAAACAAGTGCAACATGTGTAGCTTGTTATCCCGCGAAATATAAAAGCTTTAACGTATAAGTTTATCCATGCAAACGGACATTTGTCAGAGGAGATCTCTTTCCATAGTATAATTAAAAGCCCAGCGGCGGTCCAGTATCCTGCAGTTGTTCCACACTAGGCTGCGTCCTAGTGAGTATGAACTGTAGAAAATCGCAAGAGATGTGAAAGCTTTATGGACGGGGATTTCGGTTATATTTACTCTATATTACTATTTTATCTCAGGTGTTATTATGTCACCGCCAAATACGATCACACAATGCACAGGGACATCGATTTTATTTACCACGGCCATCAATAATATATACATTGACAGATGGGCATATTAAAACTATATTTTTTTTCTAGTCAGTTGCTTGAAACCAGTGTGCATTTACATTGCTGTATAAAGAGCATTAGCTAAGCTGACTTACTAGTCAAGCTGAGCTTTTAGGATGCCGAGTCGTCCGGCGTCCGGCGTCCGGCGTCTGGCGTCCGTCCGTTCATAATTACGTTTTCGACTTCTTCTCATAAGCCGTCAGCCAGATTCACTTCAAAGTTTGACGCAATGTACCATGGGTTGGTATCTACCAAGTTTGTTGAAATGGCCATGCTCCAGTGGTTTAATTATTATTGTTTTTATTATTATTTATTTATTTATTTTTCTTTTTTTTTTTTTTTTGTTCTTTTTTCGGGGCAAATCTTAAAAAAAATCTTCTTCTCCGAAAGAGCTAACCCAATTCCTTTGACATCACACAGGAACACTCCTTTGGACTTTTTGCTCTTAATTTGTTCACCAGGTGGTATTGTGTTTTTGTTTTCTATTTTTTTTTTTCTTTTTTTTTTTTAATGATTTTTGTGTGTTTTCTCTATTTTCAACTTCTTCTCCAGAACTGTCACTCAGATTAAGCTGAAACTTGGTGGATATGTTCCTTGTGGAAGGGTCAAACAAAGTTGTTTACGAGGTAGTACTGCTGTGGATTCCTGATTTGTAACGATTTTTCTCCAATTCGCGTACTTATCGGTAAATGCACCTTCCCTATTGATTACTTACTATGTAAGTCAATGAACAGTCCAATGCTAATTTACATTTTTGACTCCTTCTCCAAAACTAGATTGACTTCAAACTTGGTAGCAATGTACCTTTGGTGGGTCTCTACCAATGGTCATGCTCCAGTGACTTTTTTATATTTTTCATATTTTTTTTAAATTTTTTATTTTATTTTATTTATTTTATTTTATCTCTTTTTTTTTTTTGGTGCTTTTTTGGGCAAATCTTGGAAAATCTCCTAAACCGCTCATTCAATTTCTTTTATATCATATTATTAAATATTCCATAACTGACAAATTTTGGGGATGCATCCTATTGTATTTAGTTATCTGCATCCTTTCTGGTACTCCTTTCACTGTGCGAAATGTATATGTCCAGTCTTATGGTTTCTTGGCAGGAAGACAATTAAATTTTTAGCCTGGTGTATCCATCTGTGTCAAATGTGACTGGATACCCATTTATACCCATGCATGTAAATGCCTATGCAGGTCCAAACACCGTTTCATTTGTTGGTATTACATTGTGCTGAAACGTTTTCCACATGGGTCTTTTACATTTTGTTTATAGTTTAGCAACATTGCATCAAGCATCAAGTATGATGAGCTTGGCCCCAATTGAGGCCACAGCAACACTCATTTGCATGAATTGGGAAAAACTTAATGTGCAATTTGGTGACGTTATCTTCTTTTTTTAAAAATTTACTGGCACTATTAAACGGTAGTTTGAAAAACGGCTTTTTGCTCAAGTCAGGGAATTGGGTTTTGACACCAATTTGGGACATTTTGTTATTTGATTTTCAAAAACATCTGACATATTTATACTTCCCAGGCAACTATCTTCCCAAACAGATAAAGATTACATGTGGTTACGACTAAAGAAACTTTGACTTGGCTGCAGGATTACTATTCAAGTGAGTGTTGTTGCTTAACCCTTCGCCCCCTCAAACCGGCCAAAACCGGCTGGTGGTCAAATGTCGTCTGCTTCAGTGTTTTCAACTAATTTCAACAGTTATGAAAAACGATTTGACTGAGAAATGTACATGAGACTTATCAAGATCTCATGCCTCAGGTCAACAGCTTTCCTTGGCATGGGTTGGGCACTTAGTGCCCAACCCATGCCAAAGAAAGCTGTTGACTCAGTCTTAATTCAAGGGGGAAAGGGTTAATTTGACCTCGCCATTAGTTTGCCCATGTGCTTATTTCATGTTACCCGACGTCTTTTGCACATATTACTTGCAATATATATATTGGATTCGGTTGATGGGCACTGCGTTATCTGTTGTGGTCGTTTGAAATCAATGTTGAGCAGTGTGGGTTTTTTGAGACATTTCAATCTTTACCTTTCTGTAGTGGTTAATATTCTTATTGGATACTCATGTAGAGGCTTCGATAATACATGTACTTGCCTGGGTGCACATGGTATTAATTGTATATTTTGGTCGATAACTTTTCGTCAGATAACTGTTCGAAATAGGTCTGTAATGTTTTTTTTTTTTTTGTAATTTTGAGAAAAGAGAAACGAATAGCGTGATTTTGACCTCATTAATGGGCACCACAAACCTGTTCATGAAATTCCCTATGTGAATCGAATTGTTCATTACATTTTGTTTTGTAAAAACAATGGTTACTGAGTTTATAATACTACTTTTTCTTTAAGCGAGTATGAATTTTTGGCCTTTGGTCCCCATTTTGGGTGCTTTTGCAATTTAATTTTTAAAAGTACCCGACTGATTCATATTGAGGAAGTAATTGTCTGTCGAAAAAGCTATACATTAGGGGTAGCCCAGACCGAGAAAGGTTCAGCCTGCTTCTTGGCCGCTGGCCACCGGTCTACTTGCAAAGCGGCCAAATGGGCATATTAAATGTGAAATATTCGTGTTGTTTTGTGATTTATAATGCAATTCAAAGAACAGTAACGCCTGAATATATGAGGAGTGTTTAATAATGGTGGTAATCTGTGATAAGTAAGAGCATCGCGTTTGTTATCAAATAAGGTACGTCAAATTGTAAAAGGCTTGCACAAGGGGTGTTCTAAGAGTATACACACACACGCACACACACACACACACACACACACACACACGCACGCACGTTTATGAAAATAAGCCTACTTAAATCAATTAAGACATTTTGCTTAGACACACGTCTACCCTAGTTTATCCCCGTCTAGTACGGTCCTGAAAAATAGAATGAATGAATGAATGAATGAATAAATAAATAAATAAATAAATAAATAAATAAATAAATAAATAAATAAATAAATAAATAAATAAATAAATAAATAAATGTATGAATGAATGAATGAATGAATGAATGAATAAATAAATAAATAAATAAATAAATAAATCAATAAATAAACGGCAATTGCTTCGATATTCGAGATGCCAGCTTTTATGCACAGATAATAAGACTCCCGTGGCCAAAGCTTAAAGCATAATACCCAGGACCCATTATTGTATATATATATATATATATATATATATATATATATATATATATATATATATATATATATATATATATATATATATATAAAACTAGATGAGCATATGTAATTTTTACTTCTTTTACTGACATTGAATGGAAATTAATAAACCAAATATGGACTGAAACATCTGTCGGATGAATAAGCTGAGCATTATATGCATTCTAATTTTGTTCTGTCTCTCATGTCGGTGATTTAGCAAAATAAAGGTTTAGAAATTATGAATTTTAATATATTCAGGAAAATAAATGCTTGCAAAAAAGTGTGCTTTTTGTATTAAGGGACAAATTGTGAGTAACAAAGTTGTTTAAGTCAAGTAAAAGTAATACTCAAGTATTTGAAATAGTTTTAGGGACTTTTTCAACTGTGTCAATATATATATATATATATATATATATATATATATATATATATATATATATGTATATATATATATATATATATATATATATATATATATATATATATATATATATATATTATATGGACTTAAGATTGAGATCTGCTGTTTGAGTCTGCATATAAATGTTGGCTTTAGCCTATGATAGCCTTTGTATATTTGTCTAATGGCGTGTCTGTTTGCAGAACCAGCACGAAATCCCAGTTTTAGCAGATTCTTTCTCTTGAGGTATGTTCTTATTCCGCAGCTCTTTATTTCTGTTTCATAATTTGTCCAATTCTGTCATTCTTTTGGTGACACCGGAGCTTTTTTGAGACACATGTATTCTAGGCTAGGTTTTACTTTTCTCCAGTTTGCAGGCTCGTCACAGCTATTACTTGTGTTGTGTTCAAATTTTGAATATATTGACATTGCGAGGGAGCATAACCGACCGACCGGGGGGGGGGAGGATTTTGGAGGGGGGCTAGACCCCCTCCCAAGGTAGGAGCTTTTGGTAACACGACATTTCTCCGAGTTCAAAGCTTTTCATCTGATGTGAGTCCATTGAACATCTCTGGGGTCAGCTTGGGGAGCAAATCGTCAGAAGGATTTTGAACTCGAACCACAGACTGAACTGATTCAGGCCTTACATGAAGAATAGAACCACGTCCTAAAAGGCAGAATTCGAAGACGTGGCCTGTTCCAAAGTATGCATCCCTGGTACTCAGCCTTTACGGTCAGGTGACAAATAGTCGGCGTCTATAATGCCATGGCACATTCAAATTGCCTACTTGTGGTACCCATCACGCGTAAGATTTCCGTTTGCAAAAAGTGGATTGGTAGATGTATTGGATACTGCGTGTTTCCCGAGTGTGCAAGAGACATGCAGAGCATAATATCCAGCACCAATCTAATTGTTTTCAGGCTGATGGTATATTATATAAGTTTCCATGTCAAAGCGTACCCTGGTCAAAATGTACCCTGGTCAAAACGTACCCTCCTTCAAATGTACCCAGGGTAAGTTTTGACCAGGGTCCGTTTTGACTAGTGAAAACGTACCCTGTAAATGTTCATTTTTAATTTTTTTTTTCAATACCGACATATACTTATGTGTAACGCTGTGTTAACATTCAAAATGACTGGATTCAAGATGGCCAAAACTATGTAAGTGCCTATTTAAATCCGAAGAAGCCCAACAAATCCAACTTTTCCGATCAAACCCTATACTGCCACACTTTTACTTTAGATATTTTCACTTGTACAATATGTTGTTTTGCATGATTTCTATGTACGTTTTTGTGAATTTTCCCGCATGGCGGGGGGGGGGGGTCTTGTTATTTAAGCTGGCCCACCCTACAACTTTCTCTTTTTCTCTTTTCCTAGGGGCGACGACCGTCAGGCTTCAATCACATAAAAGTTTCGATCTCAAGAATTTTAGTGAAGTGGCTTTGATGGTGTCACTGCACATATAACCGTAACTTTTACCTTCTGCTACCTATAACCGGGCGATAAATTGGAGGAAAAATTCAGCGAGGTGACGAAGCAACGGCGGGGGGGGGGGGGGGGGGGGGGCGGGGGAGATCTTCCGCGCCATCCTCCTTCGACTAAGAAACTTAAAACCTGAAATGGCTTTCCATTTTCTAATTGGCAACCGATAATAATAATAATAATAATAATAATAATAATAATAATAATAATAATAATAATAATAATAATAATAATAATAATAATAATAATAATAATAATAATAATAATAATAATAATAAGAAACAAAAAAGCCTGATAATTATAACGACATCATCATTTTCTTTGTTCATTTAACGGCAAAATCAAGATGACCCTTAATTAGGCCCATAAGGTCAGTTTAGAAGCAATATTTAATACTTTCTACAATAGAACTTTGAATGAATCCGTCAGTAGTAGCTTTAAAAGCTTTCGAGTTAATATAGTGAATTCCTCCTGATAAATAAATATGTTTACATAATAAATCAAACACAGCAAAACACTGAAATAAATATAATTCTTTATTTTTTGGCCGAGATGAATGAGGAAGTGTACAAACAAGAATTGTAACATCAACATAACAAAATTAATAACCGAAAATTAAACCAAAACAAAACACTTCCCCGCTTGAAGCTGCTGTAAAATTAAATTAGGGTGGGAGGGCGTGGAGAAAAATTTCTGTACTGACTTCTAGCGAGTTGAAAAACGAAGTGAAGAAAGGAAAATTATCGCGCCAGAAGTCACGTGAACCAAATGAAAGAGAGACAAAGGACTTTTAATCAGAACAACAGATATGCAAATGAACAAAGTATAAAGAAAGGTACCGAGTAACCTAGCCCTGGTACAAAAGGGCTTTACCAGAAAGTATATGACCAAGTGTCTCAGAGCCAAAGAGCTTTACCAGCAAAGTGTACATGATGAAGTTAAGAACAAAGTATATATATTGTAATCAGGAATTAATTAATTATTTTGAATGCAAAATACACAATTCCTCCTGATAAATAAATATGTTTACATAATAAATCAAACACAACAAAGCACTGGAATAAATATAATTCTTTATTTTTTGGCCGAGATGAATGAGGAAGTGTACAAACAAGAATTGTAACATCAACATAACAAAATTAATAACCGAAAATTAAACCAAAACAAAACACTTCCCCGCCAAAATATAATTAAACTCGGCCAAAAAAAATAACAAAACTTATAATAATTAAATGACATATCTTGCATCTTATTAATAATCTCAAAAAGGATTGTCATATTAATATATGGTCAAGATGACAATCCCTGTTTAATGCAATATCAATGAAAATTTAATAAATTGATGAATCATCAACCATTGATGGCCTACATGATTACTTTGTACTATGAATGTTACGATTACCAATACTCAATACTGTGATTGTCATACTACTGTCTGCTTGCGCTAATGATATGATTCCTCATCCGTAAACCAACTTGCCATCTAGAAAACAAAGATAAGTCGATGTATTTTAAATAGGCATCTGAAGCCCAATCTCCATGAGCTTTAATCAATTCTCCGGGAACTCCTGACGCGAAAGCAAAAGATGCCCCTCCCCGTCTAAATGAATGACCGGAGAAAAACTCCGCTTGATAACCAGCTTTATTTAAGTAAGATCTTAACACATTCACGAATTGATACTGTGTTACTGTCATGAGTTTCGGTTTGACCTTACATGTAAATGCTGGTAGAGAAGAATCAGCAGGTACTAATTGTACTAAACGCTTGTAGGCAGATACGGGGCAAAGTACAGAACCTGGAATGCTAGGAATTGGTACTTGCAATAATCTGGCTCCAAACTGATTGGTTTTTGACCAGGTAATGTTGACTAATAAACAGTCACCGACAATCAAAATATTACCTCGTGATAAATGCTTGTCAAGGTCAAAAGTACGAACACTAGTTGGGACTAAGTTTGATTTCCTCAGCATGAGGAAAAAGGCCATTAAAAAGGCTACCCAACACGCATAAACTAATGCGTCATCCAGATCCATGACATGAAATAAATCAAGCAGAATATCTGGAGTTATGGCCGCAGCCCTCTTGACCCTATGTTGCTTTAACCTTGTAAGTCCTTTGAGCAAAATCTTAACTTCAAACAGTTGTAACATGTTAAACTCAAATCCAGCATGTAAATGTAAAACTCTTACTTCATTCAAATAGTTTTTAACAGATTGAATACTTTTAAAGGACCTGCTTAGATACTGAATATACATACACACTGTGTTAACTGAAGCAGGTAAAAATGTCAAATTAAAATGCAAACTAAAGGCAATAAAGGAAGTCCATTGTGTCCTTAGATTACTCATAGTACCTGTGGCAAATGCTGCCCTCCTTGAAAAATACATATCCTCCTCAAGCTGCTTGAACTCAGCATCTACAAGTAAGAAATTGCTGATACAATCTCGTGTCTACCACTCAGCAGTAAATCTAAACAGTTTGCTATCCACTACCATATCAGTAGCAGAAAAATCCATTTCTTTTTTAAATAATTGAAGGTTACCAGCATCAACTTCAACCCTCGAAAGAAAATCAGCCCATCTGTTAGACTCTGAAGAAATATGTACAGCCTTTAACTGAATTTCTGATGTTGCACATATGAAGGCTATTTCTCGTAAGCAAGCAATCAACTTGTTGTCTCGTGCTCTGCCAGTGTTAATGACATATACAGAAACCAGATTGTCACAATACACTTGAATACGTTGACCTTTAAGAGCATGACCCCAAAGTTTCAATGCAACACTTATGGTTAACAGTTCTAACATGTTAATATCAAAATGATGTTGCAAAATATCATCAGGATATTTGGTATGGAAAAAATATCCTAGTGTTCTGCAATAGCCACCACATCCCACTAAACAAGCGTCTGTCGCTATAACTGAATCAGGGCTAGACCAGTTGTCTTGTGGGATAATTGAAATACCGTTATATGTAGGCATAAATGTATGCCACCATAATACATCTTTCAAAAAACCAACTGGTAATTTGGTTTGTACCCGTTGTTTGACCAGATGAAGGCCTCTTAGGTGTTCCAACATTCTGGAAATGAAAATTCTTCCAGATCGTACACATTTAGCCGCGAATTGTAGCTTGCCAATCAAAGATTGGATTTTCACCTTTGAAGCATGTGTCTTATTCTCCCACATATCTAATTCTACCAGAATTTCTTTCATTTTCTTTAACGGTACTGACATGGTCATGTCTTGAGTATTAAAACTGATACCAAGGAAAATTATGTTGTCAGTAGGACTGACCGCTTTTTACAAAGATTCTGCTACACCAAGTTGACGCAACAACTGTTGCAAATACTCAAACGCATCTAAGGCCTTGTCTTTAGAATCTACGCCCCCAAAATCATCAATGTAATTTAAGCAGAAATATCCTGCTTGACACATCAAGAAATTGATTGCATTGGTGATACTTTGGCATATGTAGGCTGCAGATCTCAAACCAAATGGAGGAGAACGATCAATAAAAAAGAAATTCCTCCATGAGTAACCTAGGTATTTGATGTCTCCTGGACAAATGCGCCACTGCCTGTATGCTCTGTATAGGTCTGTTTTGAACATTAAGCAACCTGGCCCGAACAGATTGATCAATCTAGCAAAATCATCAACTGATGGATACGACACTTGAATAAATTGTCCAAGATAAGAATTTTTGTTAACGCCATCGTTAACTGATGTTCCAAATGGCCAAGACAAATCTAAAATGATTCTTCTTTTGTCTTGCTGTCCCTTCTTGGGCACTGTATTCAGTGGAGATATGCACAAAACAGATTGTAAAGGATTCTCTACAAAAGGACCTAATGTTGCTCCAAGGCTTACCTCCTCATAAATAAATTTGTCCACAAAATGAGGAAATTCATAAGCATTTTTATGATTTCTAAAGTCAGATCTGGGCATCACTGAGCTTTCGTAACTTATTGGAAAGCCAAATTCTAGCAAATCACAAAGTTCTAAATCTTGATAATTGTTTGAGTGTAGCATAGAACGCCAATAAGAAATATTGAGTTTGGATGGTACAGACATCCGACATCCCATGAAATTAGGAATGCCACTTTCAATCACTTTGTGATGCATGAAAATGTACTCTTCATTAAAATAGCTAGAAACGTTTGACCAGTCCACAAGTGAAATTTCCAAATTTCTTGGTACTACAGCATGTTGACAAATATTGGCATGTGAAACGTCAACAAAATCATTTGATTGAGTAGAAACATCATACAAGTGCTGAAAAAAATTGGTATCTGTTGAAAGAACTGAACTAGGTGAACCGTCAAGTTCATTAACTAAGGGAAGTGAACAAGACAATTCATCTGTGTCAGTACATTTGTCAGAAGCAAAATTCCCACTATATGGAACTAAATTCTCCTTTTGACCATGAGATGATAAAGACTCAATGAAATTCTCATGTGAACTAATGTCAAAATTCGAATCTCCGTTACATGGGACTAAGACTTTGCTCTCACACATTGATGAAAAAGACTCAATGTTATTCTCATCTCTTCCTACCTCAGCACCTGTGATGGTAACACTCAAGTCAAATAAGTTCTCAGGCTCTAGTCATGTTGTACTTTCTTTGGCTTCTTGCAGTGTCTGCCCAAAGTATTTGCATTCTTTAGAACTTTCAGGGTGTTCATTTTTGTCTTTATTTACAATCCAACACGTGGCACAAATATGAGACACGGTAAACTGTTTCTTGCCAATTTGCAAACTATGGGGAGAACTCTTTTTGCATTTGCCTGACTGATAAGCTTTACAAAACATGGTAGCAGTGTTTACAGGAATAGAGTTGTTGCTACCTTTACCTGCAACTTTGCCAGTGCCACCAATCTTGATGTTTTCCTTCTTGGATGAAGAAACACTAAGAACTTTTTGTTCCACATCCAAGAAGGAATCATTCCAATAACGGTGTCCCCTTTCAATTTCCGTGACTATTGCCGCATGTAAATCTAAGATCGTAGACCATTCATTGGAAGTGGCATGATACATTAAAGATTTTAAATGCACCAACTTGTTGTGTACCAAACTAATTCTTTTGGACTGAACATCAGAAAGGATAGATTCGATGGTGCCAGCCACAAATAACGGCATGTCTAAACTATCGTATTTCAGGTCCTTACTAGCAAATTGTAATGAAAGTTTTGTGTGAGGCCAATCTTCTTGCCTGCAAACAAAGTCCCCCACTTTTTTAACGCGTCCTGATTTGAGATGTTTCTTACCTCTACGAGAAACGCGAGAGTGACACCTGCAAGAGGAAGAGTCAGTCTCATAATCTGATTCACTGGAACTGTATTGATTATGTGTATCTAAAGTACATTTGTGTACATGTGTCTTGTGTGTACACTGCCCACCGCAAGGAATATCTGTCACACGTTGCCTATGGAAGTCGCCATTACCGGAAGAGTCAGACCTGCGACTGCGCAGGTGATCTGTGCCAATACCAGGAGCCATGCGATTGCGCAAGTCCACTTGGTCGTGACCGGAAGAATCATGAGAATGCAAATCAAACGTGTCAGTCCTGGTATCACGTGACCTGCTAGATCTAAGTGAATTCATCAAAAAAGGACCAGAAGAAATTGAAGAGAGCCTACAGTTTCTTTTTAATGCAATAATTAGTGAAAAACAAGTACCAAAACAATGGAACAGTCACAGAATTACCTATATTCCAAAGAAAGGCCCAGGAAGCGAGCTTGACCAATGCAGGGGTATTGCAATCTCATCAAACTTGGGGAAAATTTTCAGTCGAATAATGTACAGAAGAATGGGAAAAATAGTAGAACGTCTTGGACTACTTGGAGAAATTCAGAATGGTTTTAGACCAGGTAGGCGAGTAGGAGATCACATTTTTACATTAACTCAAATTTTGGAATGGGCTAGGCAAAAACGGCGGAAAGTATACATGGCTTTTTTGGACGTGAGGAAGGCATATGATAGGGTATGGAGGAGTGCTCTTTGGGAAAAACTCAATAGTCTTGGTTTCAGTGGCAACTTTCTTCAAATTCTGAAAGCTATGTACAGGGACGTTGAGTGCACATTAACTTTAGGGGATGTGGAAGTTGAAAATGCACAGCTGAACATTGGGTTAAAACAGGGATGCGTACTCTCCCCCCTTTTGTTTGCACTGTACATTAGAACTTTGGGTGACAAGCTTATGGAGTGTAACAAAGGAGTAAGAGCAGGGGAACAGAAAATTCCGGGTCTTTTCTTTGCAGACGATATTGTGCTTATGGCAGAGTCTCCTAAAGAACTTCAGGATATGCTGAACATAGTAGGGGAATATGGGAATAAATGGAGATTAGAATTTAGTACAGATAAAAGCCAAATCATGACCTTGGGGAAAAAAACAGACGAGAATAGGAAATGGCACATTGGTAAATTTCAGATTCCAGAAGGAGAGGAAAAGCTGATTGAAATTGGGGAAGTAGATGCTTATGAGTACCTTGGGATAAAAATCAAAACAACGGGTAGGGGCATGTTCAGGTATCACGTACAGAAAATTCAGCAAAAAGTCAACCGCACAAAGGGTATGATCAAAGCTACAGCTAACAACAGTTTTAATAGGGCCTTCACAGCGAGGGTGTTATGGGATAGAGTAGCAATACCAGGTATGCTCTATGGCCTGGATGTAATTTCAATCCATGCAGGAGACATAAAAGAGTTTGAAAAAGTACAAAATGAAATGGGAAAATGGATTCTGGGGGCACCGCCATGTACTGCCTCTGAGGCAGTCCTTGGGGAACTAGGCTGGCTAAGCATAAATGACAGGATAGCAAAATCAAAATTAAACTATTGGGGATATTTGCAAGAGATAGATGACTATAGATGGTGCAGGAAAGTCTACTTGGAGTCTGTTAAAGAACAAACAAAATGGATCAGAGACATAGATGAAATTGCAGAGAAATATGACCTAAAAGGACCGGATGAAGTTGAGGACTGGAAAGTTTATGTTTGGAAGACAATAATGCAAGGATGGACAGATGACTGGAAATGGGGAGTTAGAGAGAAAAGTACACTAAAAGCATATAAAGTGATGGAAAAACCAAAGAAGAGTACGTGTTGGGATGGTAGTAAAGGATCTAAACTATTATTTCAATGTAGGGCGGGGGTAATTAATCTTGAAAAGAGACAACAAAAATGGACAGCAGGAAGTGACGGTAAATGTAAAGCATGCACACAGGGGGCGGACGAAACTATAGATCACTGGCTATTTTGGTGTACAGCATATAGTGAAAGGAGGGACAAAATTTTCAGAGAATGGAAGAGGGAAGACCAAAATTGTAAGAGCTTGGAACAAATTAAACAATGGGAGGAGAGCGAAAGGGTTGCATGGTTTTTAGGCTTAAAGGGTGATCTTCCGGGGAACAGGAGGGGTATTAAATTAGTTCAGGACTACCTGGTAGGATGCTGGGAAGCAAGGAAAAGACGTAATGAGGTAGGAGGTAATTCAATACAATAGATTATTGGAATGTGGGACTGGAAGGGAAAGTTGGTAGCCCTTTTAAGGGCTCCCTTGGCTGTTCGTCTGTAGACTGTTCGTCAGTGCAGGAACATGCCAAGGGAAGTGCCTTTGCCTTAGAGGCGGGATCATGTGGGATGGGAAATGAGGGAAAGTAAGATTTTAACATATTTCTTTTTCTCCTTTTCAGGTCTCCTGTGCCAACAGGACCGCGGCACAAAAGCGGTTGACCACAGAATTATTATTATTATTAGATCCACCAACTTTACGATGCACGGATTTCGATTTGCTTGAGCCTGAAAGATTTTGCCCAGGAGATCGTCCAATAAAGTGTCAGCTTTACGTTGCAGCTTTTCAAATTGTTTAAGGTCCGGTTCTGGTAGTTCACCAGAAGAAACTGAACGAACGGCATTAGACAATTGCCGCTTTTTGATACCGCTGCTATGACTACTGGCCAACAAAGGAGCTGCACTCGGCTTGGGTGATTTGCACAACGAATTGTCTAACTCATCCAGCTCTTTCTCAAGTTGTTTAATGCGATCTGCTTTTTCTCTTTTGGCTATTTCAGTCTTTTTGTGGTTAATCTCCCGCTCCAAGTCCCGGATTGAGTCATCCAAGGTGGCTATGTCCGACTCAAATGCCACATGTTTCACATTATCGCCAGATTGATTGCCGTCTGGTGAATATACTGTAAGGATACTGTCACTTCTACGATCCGACAAGGAAACATCATCACTTGACTTTTTTGTCACTGTACCTCTGTGCAAACCACGATAGTTCACTTTGCCAGTAGTTCTCAGACTTGATCTCGTAATACCCAGATTTTTCGCCATATTCCACTCAGTACATGTGTAACTCACCGCAACACATAAGATGAAAAAGGCCAACAGTCTCATGATAGGCGTAAGTCGGATCTTGTGAAATCCATAAGCGAAAACGGAATTATACCTTGAGCAGAAAAATTTCTGTACTGACTTCTAGCGAGTTGAAAAACGAAGTGAAGAAAGGAAAATTATCGCGCCAGAAGTCACGTGAACCAAATGAAAGAGAGACAAAGGACTTTTAATCAGAACAACAGATATGCAAATGAACAAAGTATAAAGAAAGGTACCGAGTAACCTAGCCCTAGTAGAAAAGGGCTTTACCAAAAAGTATATGACCAAGTGTCTCAGAGCCAAAGAGCTTTACCAGCAAAGTGTACATGATGAAGTTAAGAACCAAGTATATATATTGTAATCAGGAATTAATTAATTATTTTGAATGCAAAATACACTATGTGTATTTGTCCTTTAACGTGGTATAGTGATACGTGTTTGTCATTTCAGGTGGAAAGTTTGTTGCTGACTAGTGCATCAGGACTTAATAAAAACGGCATCTTGGTGTTTAAAAGTGACCTGTTTTCGGATTCTTGTTTTTCTATAACAAAATGTAGTATATTAGGGTTTTGTTTCATAATAGCCCATTGAACCTCGTGCCTTTTAGGATAGAAGAAACACAAAAAGGATGTTGTCCCACCTGTTGAATAATGACTGTAGTCAGTATCGGGTGCATACATGTATGGAATCCCATGTGTAGACCCTACCCTATTTTCATTCGTTTCAAAAGAATTGACCTCTATAGGCAGTAGCCTCGTTTGCCTCAGCACAATTTATAGCACTGCCTTGAATTGACGCCAGCGACTTTGCATAGAATATGCGCCTACCAGGTATTCTGTTAACAACGGGTGGAGTGGGGGAAGGGGTGGACTTATCCTCCTGAGAGTTCTTGTGTACGTGTTTTGACCCTTGATTCATTATCCTACCTTTGATTTCTCTTTGACAATAGTAAATTCTATACAAGACCAAAAATGTGGCATAACATTTTATTGGCTTAAACATTATTATAGGCCTACAAGCACAAATTGATTTATTACGTCTAAGCCTTCATCAGTGGATCCTCTTGCAACGATCCAAATACTTTCTTTCATATCACCACTGGCCAGTCTGAAAGTGAGTCTGTGATTGAACAGTGAGCACAGTAACAGGGTATATAACTTGTATAAGACCACTTGTTTGGCCACACTCTTCCTCGCAGGATAGAATGGCTCTCAAGTGACAAGCGGGGACTATCGGCCACCGGATCGCCGTCCTGCAAAATCAAAGATGTTGCGTAGAGTTACTGTAATCATGTAAAATTTTCTTCTGCAGCTTGGATGATTGACTCATTTGATTACCACCCAATGAAGTACTGCAGGAAAATAGGCTCAGGCCGGATGCAAAGCTGGTCAATAACTAGCACATCATTTCTTAAATCGCACATAGCTTCACACAAAGTTGGTCTATAACTAGCACATCATTGCTCTAATGGCACATAGCTTGATACAAAGCTGGTCTATAACTAGTACATCATTGCTTTAATAGCACATAGCTTGATAAAAAGCTGGTCTATAACTAACACATCATTACTTTAATTGTACATAACTTGATACAAAGCTGGTCTACAACTAGCACATCATTTCTTTAATAGAACAAAGCGTAAATTTTATTTCTTGTTTTATTACATTTCTTCTTTCAGTAAGAATTGTCGATACAATTTATTGAACTCTTTGTCCTATTGGCCCATAAGTAGTCTTGCTTACGACCCTTTCCTAATTAATTTGTTATATAACAAAATAGCGAATAATTATCATAAAAATAAACGATGGGGCGGTCATAGCGTTGAGCTAGAACATGCCAGGCCGCGAAGTGGTCGTCACGTTTTGAAGACCATTCAGCTTTGC
The DNA here is from genome assembly GCA_964020975.1 of Hermodice carunculata. Taxonomy (NCBI): domain Eukaryota; kingdom Metazoa; phylum Annelida; class Polychaeta; order Eunicida; family Amphinomidae; genus Hermodice; species Hermodice carunculata. The sequence continues at coordinate 3,877,499 of OZ026623.1, read as the reverse complement.
GGTCATGCCTTGGAAACCTGTTGTCATTTTCTTCTGCAGTGTGCACTTTATACAAAACAAGGGCATGTCTTCTTAATAAGTGTGTGATCGTTTATTTTCCAAACCAATCGGTTGAATTTGATCTTGAATGACTAATGCTGACAAATTTTCCCTTTAATTTGAATGTAACTGTCAAATAATGGATGCCACTCCCGGGGAAGGGGGGGAGCCGTACTCCCATGTGGGATTGTACTGGGTATGTGCCGCGGGAAAAGCCCTGTTTTCATTACTCCCAACACTAGAAAAGCCCCCCCCCCCCCCCACAAAAAAAATGTTCACGGCTGGATTAGGCTTGGGGTAACAATTATTTGAGTTAACTGAATGTCTGATTCATTTTCAAACGAATGTATAGATCTTGGATAGAGGCTGGAGATGTAGGATATAATTAGTAAGATCGGGGAGCGGGGGGGTGTTGGAAGTAAGAGTATGCTAATACTTGTTTAAAATTGGAATGTTGCTCTCCAAAATACACCAAGATGCACCAATGCAGCACTCCTTTCAACACATTGCAGGATTAAGAAAAGGTACCTTTTTACATCTGGAGTAGGATTATGATAGGGTATTTTATAAAAATGTCAGAGGCGAACACCCACCTTGATGTTGAGTATGTGCCCCCCCCCCCCATACCACTATGAAGTAGTAGATTCTTCAAGACAAAAGATTCTGCAGAGACCCGAACCAAGCTGCTTCCAAGGACAATGTAGGTCTATATGGCGCTGAAGAAAGCTACATGCAGTCGTAGACGCGTCTGGATAAGCTACCAAATTTAAATATAATATTTTCCCATTGTGCCTCGATCTCCCCTACCTATCTTTAATAAAACAAGAGTGTTGTATACTGACTCGAGAAGCTACATATAGGAGGTTCAATATTGTACATATGCACACGGATCACTTCGGAAAGCCTCGACTAATACACCAACACTTGAATATAATTTTTCATGTGATTTCGGACATGATTCCTGGATTGTCGGACAGAACGAAAGAGCACTGATATAGGTTCTCAAGAACATGAAAAAGACAACATTGTATTATACATGTCACATGTATAGGACAAAAAAACAAACTAGCCGAAATCTATTAAATTTTTTCTTTTCTTATTATTGTATATATATATATATATATATATATATATATATATATATATATATAAACAGTTGGATTAAATATACTCTGATAAGTAAAACAAAAATATGCAAATCCCAAATGTTGCATTTCACACGGGGGGAGGTACTGAGATCGGTATTTATTTATTTAATTTATTTGTTTGTTTGTTTGTTTATTTATTTATTTATTTATTTGTTAATTAATTTATTTATTTAATTTGTTAATTTTCATTATAATTTATGAAGAAATCTCTTTCAAGAGACACTGAGTGGTTTTTGAGGATTAACACAGGCTGACGTCTATGTGCACAAGGTTGCTTTGAGGTATTAACGCCGGGCCCCCCACCCCGACTGCCAATGTCACTGTTGGTAACAACCCGCTTTCTTTCATTATATCTTAACAATCTCATGAAAAAAATGTCAACAAATTATACAACAAATGGAATAAATCACATTATGTTTAATGTACGGTGACAAGGAGAGAAGAAATATATGCAAACCCCGACTGTTGTGTTTGGCCAGACTGACAGAGACACCCGACTGCATAGCATTAGCAACAACATAAAATTCTACTTAAACAGTTTTAAATGCCATCAACTTTTGAGATCCATAGCCATAGGCATATATTCACACATGAATACAAAACTAACATGCGCAAATGCGACATTTTCACAGTGTAGCCACATACATCTCCAGACAGGGCTTTTTTCCCGATCAATTCAAACGGAAATCATGACATTTCCTGCCTGTAGGCCCATGCAGCACTTTTTTTAATGAATGGGTGTATTTTGAAAGCCCTGTGACGGAAAATGACACAAAAGAAGAAATAAATAATTGAAAGCAAAAAAAAAAAATAATAATAAAATAAAATAAATAAATAAAAATTAAAATAAAAATTAAAAAAATCCAGGGTATGTTTTTCCTAGTGAAAACGCACCCTGGTCAAAACGTACCCCAGTGACAATTCTAGGAGGGTTCGTTTTGACCAGGGGACGTTTTGACCAGGGTACGTTTTGACCGGGACCCCAAAATAGCACCAATCTAGTGTCCAGGCTGAAAATAGGCGCACCAACTGATAGGATAAATTTTTTACTTGTACAGGACTTATATCGAGCTGTTTAAATATTCAACACACAGAAAAAATATATACATTTAATGACAACTGCATATTTGAATTAAATGGAGTAACTTGTAAATGCATTAATACGGACTTTTCAAAATGAAAGCTGTTGCTTCTAAATATACGCGCAGCCCTCTGGGAACGGTGTCTACTTTAATCGGTACATTCTGGGTGCATCCACGTACTAATATATATATATATATATATATATATATATATATATATATATATATATATATATATATATATATATGCATATATGTACACACACACATATATATATTTGTGTGTATGTGTGTGTGTGTATCAACTTACTAACATGAGAATGTAGACCTACATGTATCTATGTACTTACGTGTGTATGCTTGAGGCAATGTACTTATGTATGCACGTATCGACGTATGTTCTTGTGTATGTATGTGTATCTTCATACTTACGTTTCTGTATTTATGTGCATCTTCATACCTATGTGGGGGTGGGTAGGTATGAATGTATGCATGTAGGTAGGTACCGCGGGAGGAAAGAATTAAAAACGGTGGAAATTATTTTCTTTGCCGTGTCATTTTAAATTATAAAACATTAATGCGCAGATACGATAATTCGGTCGATAAACGACATAGCCCTCCACTGCATGCATCCCATACGACTGACCGACAATAATACTCCCAGGCAATTCCTTTCGGTTTCTTGGAGTAAACGTGCACGAACCAAGTTCTAATCCAGAGTGTGTGGTCAACATTTACGTTCCAGTATGTACATTTGTATATATATATATATATATATATATACACGTTCTCACGCATGTATACATACATATATCTGCGACCGTACGTACTCATGTATACAAGTCTACGTGCGTACGCATACATGTATCAACATAATTACGTGCATGTATGTACGTATGTGTGTCTACATATACTTACGCGTGTGCATGTACTTACGAGATTGTTTATGCGTCTACTTTAGTGCGTGTGTATCCCTGTACTAACCGTGTGTATGCACCTACGTATGTGTGTATATGCATCTTTGTGCTTGCGTGTGGCTGGGTGGGTGGATGGGTATTTAATGAAATGCAAACGGTTTTAATTACCTCCTTTCACGCATCATATGAAATAATAAATTCATTAAGGAACACTTAGGATTTTTCATTCGATAAGAGAAGACCCTTTCATACATGCATCACGAAACTGGCCGATAATAAGCTCAATATTTTGATATAGACCCATTAATCAAATTCCAAGTTTGGTGTCAATTTTTGGGGTAACAGACACATAAGACCATTGGTATATAAAGTGCAAACAGAGCCAAGCTCAGAGACACTATGTATTCTTTTGCTAATTGCAGCGGTGAAAAATGTCCAAAATAAATGCGACACCGTAGTTTCGTAAATCTGTCACTAAATGTTTATTGAGCACCAGGCCCCCAGCAGGTGAACTCATTGGGCATCGTACAGGTCTTGGACCAGTAACCTAGGCCTAATGCTTTTACATGTTGAAATAGTGACATTTGCTGGCTTTTTTCTCCAATTTCACAACTTTCTTTGCATTCTACTTCAAGTTTATTCCGATAGCAACAATTTAAAACCAAGCAAACAGGAGGTCATGCGATTCGATTTTATTACACGTGCGTTAATGTAACTTTTCTGCATGATTGACTAACCCGCGCCAAATTTGTATTTGTGTCTTTTTGCCCAGAACCACTTCCTAGTAGTCAATATCCTATTCCGCAGTTCGAACTCTTTACTCTCCATAAGCTAACCTGTCCCTGTCTAACCTGTATACATATGGAATTACTATTGTCTATATTGCACACGTTCCTCTGTAAAATTTTGACATAGGCTGTATCAGCCCAAATAAATTAAAGGGTCTTCAGCGGGTAACTACTCAACATGTTTCGGAGCCTTTTACCCGTACATGTCTCTCTGAGTAGTGGCTCCTTGTCTAAGCTAAATATTCAGCAAAGACAACCCACATAATAAAGAATAAATAAGAACGTGGCAAATGATGAATTAGCTAAATACGTGAAGTTTTGCTTATAAATGCAGAGCTTCATTATGAAAGAAGAACATCTGTCAAACAAACCATAATTACTAAATTTGTATAGTACAGGTTCAGATAAGAACAATTTGACTTACCCCTGAACCAATATGTATCCTTTCTAGCTGGACAGCTTATCCTAGTTAAACCACCCGCCAGTGTATAACTGAAGTGGAAACAAGCTGGGGCCTTATATTCAGTCCCAGTGATAGTAAAATTAACAGTTGCAACTAGACCACCTGTACAAACCAAGGGAAATCCCAACAAGGACTGCAACAATGGACATCCTGCACCAGAAATGTAAAACAAACTCTGTGATGACACCTACCCCTCAAACAATTAAGCTCTATTTAACTGCCAACTCTGAGTCAATATATCAACTTAATGTGTCAGGTTTGTGACATTTGAGAAAATACTGTCAATTTTGAGTAAATGTGCATTTAGGCATGTCAGAAAAGAATGAAATTCATTAGCATTTATGTCAAAAAACATGTTATCAAAACAATTTTTCTTAACAGGATTTTGAGTACAGTTAGGCAAGCTTGTAACTGTCGTCAGTAGCTGCTTGCTACCTATAGCCCCTGGGGGTTCGACCTAACAGAAAACAAGCTAGCCTAAAACGTCTGAAAGGTGAACATTAAAACAGAATGATGCCAAAGATAAAGTTAAGTAGCAAAACAGACCAGTCTAAAAACTGTAAATCATTGTAGCCAAACTTTCTAATAATCTTTGGATATTAACAGCTAAATTATAGGGCAAGTCAGAAAAGAATGAAAGTCATTTGTATTTAAGTCAAGAGAATGTAATATAAATATAACATTTCTTAACCTGATATCAAGAACAATTAGGCAAGCTTGTAACTGTCGTCAGTAGCTGCTTGCTACCTATAGCCCCCGGGGGTTTGACTCCAAAAATACATAAAGTTATCAAATGAATTAAAACATTTCTTGTGTAGCAGTGCCTTTCTTAAACTCACAGTTAACAAGTATTTTCATATCCAAAATTGTGATGGGACTTAATTTGGGATGCTCTACTCCTGTGATATTAATATCCAGTACACACAGGCACAGTATTCAGTACTCGATCAAAAGTTATGGATCGATCAGTTGACCTGACCTTGAGAGGTTACTGGTCAAAGACCTATAGCAGACCTCCATCAGGTCAAGGTCACTTTGCATCGCTTATCAGAATCTGGCCGTGCAACTTTGCAAGACCAACCAGTCAACCACGGTTGGGGACGGAGGTTAGTTCAACTTCCGATCAGTTCAAAATACTAAAACAAAGGCTCTCGGCCTTTTTGACCGCATTTCGAGACTATTTGCCGTTTCAACCTTTGAAACCTCCTAAAGGTCATGCAATGCACCTGTAATGACGTACAAAGTAGGCCTGAATCACATTTTGCACAATCGTTTCTGCATGTCGGCACTTTAGGAGAGATAAAATGCTTATCACACATAAATTGTCACTGCGGTCCAAATTTCCCAAGATTCCAAGGGTGGCTTAAATAAAAGGGAGGGGGGGGAGGAATAGTTTCCTGGAGGACAGTCTGCCCCAACCCCACCCCACCCCCACTTCCCACATTCGTATATATGCACGAGGTTTTATGCCCAGATACCAAATATACTGAACCCCAATGAAAAGTATCCACATGCCAATTTTGAAGTATTTTATTGTTTATACTTGAAACATTTCATACCTAGACGTGCTTAGAACTTAACAAAGCATTCACTTTTCTGGCGTAAAAATAATGTCACGCTCTACCGACATTAACGTCACTTACAGGCAAAAAATGTCATTAACTGCCCTAATTGAAAGTCACACAAATTTTTCTGTTCAATATGGGATGTGGCCACCTCGAGCATCAACACATGCTATACATCTGCGGCGCATACTGCTGACCAGGGTTTGAATTCTGTGTTGGGGAACATTATTCCATTCTTCCTGCAGAGCTTGGATCAGCTGGTTTCGGGTAGTAGGCCTAGGTGTCCTCCGTTGAATACCTTGGCCTAACTGATCCCACAAATGTTCAAAAGGGCTCAGATCGGGTGAGAACGCTGGCCATTCCATGACATTGATGTTGTTCTCATTGAGAAAGTTCATTGTTAATCTTGCAGAGTGTGCACGTGCATTGTCCTGCTGAAAGATCGCCAGATCTTGATGCTGCTCCATAAATGGGACCATGTGCGGCTCCAGCACCTCATCAATGTACCGCCTAGCATTGAGGATCCCTTGAATGACCACTAGGGGTGTTTGGTAGCGGTTGCTGATGCCTGCCCACACCATGACAGAGGGTCCACCCCATCGATCTGCCTGACGGACACAGGCATCTGCATATCTCTCCCCAGTCCGGCGCCACACACGTTCTCTGCCATCTGCTCTGCTGACACAAAAACGGGACTCGTCAGTAAAAAGGACGGTATTCCACTGCTGGCGAGTCCACCTGGAGTGTGCTCTACACCACTGCAGTCGTCTTTCTCTTCTGGGTTGGGTCAGCAGGTTACCCCTGTAAGGTCTTCTGGCTGTTAGGCCACTGCTCCTCAGTCGCCTCTCCACAGTAGAACTACTGACAGGACGGTGACTCACCCCTTGAGTCTCACGGGCTGTTTGGGCTGCTGTACGGAAACGGTCTCGCAGGTGCATCAGCCGGATGTGACGGTCTTGGCCAGGTGTTGTCACTCTTTCTCGGCCAGGCCTAGGCCGATCATCTACGGATCCAGTTTCTTGTTGCCGTTCAATTAGTCGTTGGATGGTGCGCCGAGTACACCCCATTCTTTGTGCAATTTGAGTGATTGGGACTCCACCCTCTGCAAGCCCCAAAGCATGGTGTCTTTGACCTTGGCTCAGACGCGGCATGATCGCCTCAACACACCTGAGACCACTGGCTTTTTTCTTGGCTGAACATCCCTTTTTAAAGCCACTGAAAACATCAGGTCATTTTAGCCATCCAATAGGAGTGGTGGTCAGAAGCCATATTCGGTGCACAAAAGTCACATGCATTATGTAACAACCCAGCAAAAGTTAAAAAGTTGTCCTGAATGACCCTGATGTAGGCTCCAAACCATGCATATATGCACACACAGTACTTAGTAACTTACAAAATTAATGTGTTAATTTTTTTATGTGGATACTTTTCATTGGGGTTCAGTATACTTCGGAAACTTGTACATGTTGACTGTAGAGACAGCTTTTTGCACCATTTTACGGAAAATAATGGGACTCAACACAAAGATAACGACAGATAACGCTACAAATATATGGCCATCTAAGACATATGCAAATTCTGAAGTCAAAGTTTCCCTCGCCCCCCCCCCCCCCCCATTATATTTGTAGGCATATTCCTTTTTGCCGCCCATGTTACTCGATGAAGAATAGACCTATGGTAATAGAACATGAAATTCTGGCAGTGCATGTTGCACCATTGCACAATTTTCAGATTGTTCCAAGATGAATTGTGCACCAATCTTTAAATGCTCTAAAAATGTCGTCTTGGGATGTCTTTATGAAGAAACTGCAAAATTATTTTGAAACCAAATCCGTCCGCGGTTGTTTTTTTTTTTTTTTTTTTTTTTTTTTTTTGAATTCATGGATTCTTGTGAAAGTTTGCTAGATTTGGTTTAGACCAGAGCCAGTCAAATGTTATTCCAGGGGTCAAACCTAAGGGACTTTCCTTCAAACCATCATTCTATGAGACTTTTAAATTTGTCGTGGTATTACTTGTGATACTCTTCTCCCAGTTTCGATGGAAAAATCGGTGGCCATTAAAGAGAATCTGTCGTTCTGAAACGTTCTTATCAGTTTGCAATGTGGTGCAAACTCGGTATGCACGACGACTTGATCGTTTCGGCCTTTATCATGTTTATGTGTAAATAATTCCACATTGCAATATGTTTCAAATGTTTTGTTCAAAAATTTGTAGTACCGCGTTCAAGCCACGCTCAAAGCCCTAGCTGACGAATAACACAAAAATGCAAAATTGAATTTATTTTAATTCAAGTATTACATGTCCTAACGTTCTCGACACCTATAGGTGTCAAACCAGGTCTGTTTCATGAAGCATGTGCTCAGACTTAATACAAATTCATACGAATGGATACGAGAGTTTCCCATTGCAGCTAGGAGACTGCTGCCACAGGTTGCAAGTTCCAGTCTCTATGTATCATCAATAATTGACTTGTGCGTAATGTTACAGCTTCTCCACATTCCATCTACACTAGTTTAGTCACCAAGATGGCAGGTTTGTCAACATAAATCAGATTACGAATACAAATCTTACAAAGAGTATGTGTGAAATAAAGTTGGACTCGTGCAACCCACGTTCTTATATGCATGTACAGGACAACAATCAAAATGCACGTGATGCATCTACTACATGCTGTGCTGTCATATAGTGATCAGTTGGATGAGCATGCATTTAAGCAAAGTGAATATGTGGGCAAGCTTTTTCCAACATAAAGCTGTACAGCTTTACAAGCGATCATACAATGCTTGTGTTAATCATGAGAAAATATCTCAAATGAATAAATCACAGAAGGAGATGTTGCATATGTATAACCATTATTTTAATAACGCTGCAATCAAACGCTTAGACAGCAGTTTTACTAAGGTTACAAATAAATGTGTCATAGGGACCACTTGACATAACATTTTCATGGAAGTCGACTTCACAACAGCATGGGTCGATACTTATACGTATATATATATATACACAAAAAGCCGCTACGTGTATATATATATATATATATATATATATATATATATATATATATATATATATATATATATATATACACAAAAAGCCGCATGTTACTGTCTGCATTGAAGCTCGTGACACACTGGACACGCCTTTCGTTAATATATGTAACGTAGAATAATCAACATTCAAACATAAACACCCTGCGCGTAGTGACACTAAGAATGGGGCAACTTCAAACCTCGTTCTGCTAGGCAAACTTCAACCTTGGTACTCGTCTCACCTGGTGCACATCACAAACAGGAGCAATGACCTGACAGGTACTGCAAGTCTCTCAAAGAAACATGTTATGTACAACCAGTTCCATAGTAAACTTAAGCCTTATTTTGCCTGTGGAACGAAAGACCCGTTTCCCGGGTTACACTAAGCAACACTCTTTTTAGTAGTGGTAGATATACGTCTGGACAGTTCACAGCAGACAAGTATGTCAAGTCACAAATGGTAGTAAAGCAATGTGTGGCACACATTTCACTGCCAACACCCATGATTTATCACAGTGGTCATCCAAGTTGATTATGTATTATTTTAGACAATTATTTCAATGCCCCAACTTTCCAATATATCATCCGGCAAAAATTCACTGCTGACAAAGCAAGTGACCATTCGAACAACTATATTTAATACCAAGTTAGCTGCATATTGTAAATTACGGAAATTTTGCTGGTCAAAGGGGGCTTCCAAGAAGATATCTTTCATGCCACAGCGTTATCAAAAAGGCATTGTAGAGCATTCACAAACCAATCTGGTAATTTGCATGGAAGAAAGTGATAAAATAAGGTTTCAAATTGTATTATATACACGATAGAAAATCACCTTATCGTACATGCAAGAGCAATTACTTGATCCAACTACCTGATTCATTAAAATTTTGCCTTGGGCGACCAAGCTCTCTTATAATATATAGTTGAGTTAGACACACGTGATCGCCCAATACATGCACTGCTGCCATCTGGTGATCACACGCAAGAACACCCATTTGAAAATTAAGGGGCCACTGCCTCCAGAAAAAACGTGGTACACATACAGTTGATCAAATAATATTGTGACGTAGTAAACATTTTTACTGAATGGACACAAGTCTTACAAATAATTTGAATTGTGTGGTACATTTTTCTGAGTGTCAAAACGCCAAGGGGCGGCACATTTCAACAAGTTACAAGTGATGAGTTTGAAGTATAATGACCCGTTGATATTTGGTGAAAATGTGTTCCCGACATCTTTGTGCAAACACGCCGAGGACTTCTACTTAAATATTTTTTAAAGTGCGTAACCACGAAGTTTGATACACATTATTCATAATGCCAGTAAATAGCTTGGAAATTGTTGCCTTCAAAGGCGCCATTCTGGATTTGAAAATAATTTGGAAAGCAACACAATTTGGAATGAGAGCTTTTTCACCGCAGCATGGGTGTTCCCACGGACAAATACTCATACTTGATATGCATGTTACTGTCAGTACAGACGTTCATGATAACGCACAGAACCACAGACACCACCTTTTGTCGATGTTCCCTACCACAAAACTCACAAATGGGCATTTCTCTAACGGGTATGTCAATTCCTCCACAGTCAGTACAAACTAATGCACAGTGTGATCAGGTTCCACGTCAGAAACGAGTCCCACTCCACAAGCAAAAGGAGATTCTGATCAGTAACGCAACTTTATAAAAAAATGTTTGGAAATCATGTCGTACAAATAGTTCCATGGTAAAAAGAGTCTCATTTTGCTGGCCTGTGTCTCGGATTATACTGAGCCAAAAGGCTTTTTAGTTGTGGCAAATAGACATTCATCAACATTCTTCACACCTTTCAAGTTTCTCAAATGATAACTTGTGGTAAACCACTGTCTCTTTTTACCACTGTCTGTTCTATATTTAACTGCCAACATCCACGCTGCATTTGTGCAAACATAGCTCGGAAATTGTTGCCTTCAAAGACGCGATTCTGCATTTAAAAATGTAATTTGGAATACAACACAATTTGGAAAAAGAGCTTTTCCACAGCAGCATGGGTGTTCCCACAGACTGATGCTTATAATTAATATGCACGTTACTCTCAATGTAGACGTTCATGTTAACACACGAAACCACCACTAACTTTCGTTGAAGTTTTGTAACACAAAACACACAAATGCGCATTTCTCTAACACGTATGTCAATCCCTCCAGACGCACTGTCAGTACAAACTAATGCACAGTGTGATCAGGTTCCACGTCAGAAAATAGTCCCACTCCACAAACAAAAGGGGATTCTGATCAGTAACGCGACCTTGTAAAAACAAGCTATTTGGTAATCATGTCATGCAAATAGTTCCATTGTAAAAAGAGCCTCATTTTGCTTTTGGAACCATAGACGTGTCGCAGATAATACCGAGCGAATGAGCTTTTTCGTGGTGGCAAATAAACCTTCACCCAGATTCTTCACACCTTTCAAGTTTGGCAGTTGATAACTGGTGGTAAACCACTGTCTGTTCTATACTTCACTGCCAACACCCACGCTGCATTGGTCATTTAGTGGTCATCCAAGTTGATTATGGATTATATTCTAGATGGGCCAACATTTCAGTGCACCAACTTTCCAATCTATAATCTGGCAAAACATTCACTCAGTCTAGTGACAAAGCAATTGACCATTCGAACGACTACATTGAATACCAAGTTTGGATCCGTCAACATAACTGCAATTATAAAACTGCAAATTGTAGATTACGGAAATTTGCTGGTCAAAGGGAACTTCCAGCAAGATATTGTTCATGCCACAGTGTCATCAAAAAAGGCATTGTACAGCATTCACAAACCAGTCTGGTAGTTGGATGGAAGAACGTGGCAAAGTATGGTTTCAAATTGAATTACATACACGATGAGAAATAATCTTATCGTACATGTAAGAGCACATACTTAATGCAACTAACTGAATCATTGACATTTTGCCTTGTAAGCCCATCTTTTATAATGTACATGTAGAATCAAGTTAAATACACGTGAACGCGAAATACAAGCACTGCTGCCATCTGGTGATCACTCGTAAGAACATATTTGGAAACTAATGTGGGCACCATTGGCTCCAGAAAAAAGTAGTACACATATACAGCTGATCAAATGTATATTGTGAGGTAGTAAACATTTTTACCTAATGGGTAGTCTTACAGAAAATTGTAATTGTGTGGTACATTTTAGTGAATTTAAAACGCCAAGGCGCGGCATATTTCCATAAGTTACAAGTGATGAGATTTTAATATAATGAAAGCTTGATATTTGATGAAAATGTGTTGCTGGCATCTTTGTGCAAACACACAAAGTCTTCCACTTGTGAAATATTTTTTCAAGTGTGTAACCCCAAAATTTGATATACATCAATCATAATGCCACAGTACATAGCTTGGAAATTGTTGCCTTCAAAGATGCGATTCTGCATTTGGAAATATAATTTGGAACGTAACACAATTTGGAATAAAAGCTTTTCCACAGCAGTATGGGCGTTCCCACAGACTAATGCTCATACTTAACAGCACGTTACTGTCAGTACATACGTCCATGTTAACACACAGATCCACCTCCAGCTTTTGTCAATGTTCTGCACCACAAAATTCGCAAATGGGCATTTCTCTAACATCTATGTCAATCCCGCCAGACACACTGTCAGAACAACCTAATCCACAGTGTGATCAGGTTCCACGGCAGAATTTAGTTCCACCCCACAAACAAAAGGATATTCCGATCAGTAACGCAGCCATCTAGATGTTTACACCTTTCAATTCTGTCAAGTGATAACTAGTAAACCGCTATCTGTTCTATATTTCACTGCCAACATCCATGCTGCATTGATTCCCAACTTTGTCAACTATTCATTCCACAGCATGTAATCACATTTTGATATCGTTAAAGTACCAGTAAATAGTTTGGAAATTTTTGCCTTCAAAGCCACTTATTCATTTTAAAATATAATTTGGAATGCAATAATTTGAAAGGACTTCTACAGCAGGATGGGTATTCATACGGACCACTCTCCATACTTATATACACGTAACTGTCGGTACAGACGCTCACGTGGTCACAAGGTATAACCACCTCCTGCCGTTAATATTCTGTATGACAGTATTGTGGAAAACGTTCAAAATGGGTTATTTCTTGGAAGAAATGTTCACCCTAGTCTCTCTCTCTGTTGAGACCAAAACTTTCTACATTTATGCGATTTAGTCGCAAGCAACAAACAAGTCCCACTTCAACAACAAAAAGATTCTGATAAGTCACGCACGTTGATGAAAATTTGGTTATGAAAATGAGCCTCTTTTCGCCTGTGGAACACGTGTTCCTGGTTACACTGAGTAATAGGCTTTTAGTGGTGGCGAATAGATATCCATTCTTCACACCTATCGAACAAGTTGGCAAGTCAAAGCGTAATAGAGGTTGTTGTATATTTAAATTCAACACCTACGCTGCAGTGGCCAACTATCAATGGTATCCAAGTTAATCATTGCTTATAGATAGTGCACAACTGATCCTGCCATTACAAAAGAGGAATTTTTCCCTACCGCCAATTTCAAATCTATCTGGTTGAAATGTTTCAGGTCTTCTGTACAATTATACAAATTTTTGTTCAAATGTAATTGATAATCCGGCCATCAAAAAGATGTTTTATACATAACATGCAACTGCTTGCCCAAGATGCACCGTTACTAGCACAATAAATTGCTAGAAAAAAAGTAATATTTATAAAAAGTGAAAAACACGAGATTGACTGGGTGTTTACCAATGAAATGCTACAAAGCTTTCCAAATTGGCCAGTAGTTCATGACAATTTCAACAATGGTTTTTAACTCCCAATGTTTTGTCCAATAATGACCAATTCGAGTGCATTTAAAACAATATATTGTCCTCTTGCTGATAGTAAATCAGCAAACGACGTATTTTTATGCATGATATAAATCGAACATTTCTCTAAATTGCTTCATTAATGTTATGCCTTGAGGTACTCGTGAAAATCAAAACCAATACTTATCCCCGACTCCAACAGGACCAAATGCCCAGGCGAGGTTTGTACTCTAAGAAACCCTTTTCTGAACGTCAATGAAAATATTAATGGTACACAACAGACTCATTCAACTCAGCTTGTATAAACACGTACAAGCTGTCAAATGCCGAAAATGATGCGGAAAATTCAAATGAAAACATTGCCTTATGGTTTGGCTTGAGACGAGAATGTGGCAGAGCAGTCGCTGCCGGGTGGCCCCAACAGAAGTCCGTTTCACCTGCACAGTTGGACACATCCCATTATTTCCACTAATTTTTGCCTAACCATGAAGCCATTATTTTATTTTGACGCCGTTTGCGTCACCGCCCAATCTGCAAAATTGCAATCCGCGTAAATTTCCATGTTCTACAAAATTAATTTGTTTTCAGAGATGAGAGCGTTTGAAATCCTGCATGCGCGAACTTTTCTAAAATTACAGTATCAGCAGGAGCACGCACTGACCACGTCACCACATGCGAATGAAGTCATTCCTGCAGGCAACTTTAAGCATTCCCAAGGGCGTGACAAAAACTTTCTTCTGTGTAAGTTCTGGCTCTGTAAACAAGGCTTTTATCGGGCCACGGACCTCTGGATGCTTGCCCCTGTAATATAACATGCAGCTGCTTGCTGCAAGTTGCACATCTGCTTCTGGCATGAGGGCATGCACGCGACTGTGGAGATCACATGGCTGCAGACTTTCTGGATGGTTGTGTATGGGCTGCGACACGGGTTTATCACTGGGCAGCTGGCTCCTGGCCGGTTGTCTCGAGAACACCAGCCACCCGCCACAGGCATCCTGGGCGAGGAATGGGTTCTAGAATCATAGGCTGGTGATATGCAACATTTCTACTGGAGCACAGCCTGGACCGTCAGCTGCAAGCAAACAGATATGCATAACTGGATACAACGAAGTTGTCAAACAATTATTCATATTATACAAGACATGTCACAGTTGAAATTTGCACTGGGAAGATGCCATAACTGAGGGAGTTTGTAACTGTCTCAGAGGCATGCAAACGGCTTCTGATTTGGAAAGTAGCACTATCAGAACTACAAATCTAAGGATTCACTTTTTCAAACTACTACCCAAATGTGGTCCACTGTACGAGTGGTGTGTTTTGATTTAGAATAACAGACACACAAGTACAGAATAAAACCAAATACTTTGGCATGTAACCATTATGGCATCTTTCTACAATCTGAACAGACACTAATAAAACTATTAAAATGCTATAAAGTTGGTTGTTCTTTTGGTAGATTTTAAACTCACCAGGCTAAACTAACATCGCCCCTTTACCGGCTCACAAGGTGTGCTTGGCATAATGTACATGTAGTTGTACTAATGGCCATACAAGTAGATGCTCGTTGTTAATTTGCTCGCTCTTGCTTGTCACAATGAATTAACAGCTACTTATTTTGAAACGAACGCCATTTTGTGAAAAGAACTTTGCTCATAATTACTGAAGATTCATCTGCTAGTTTTGTGACAGACGCACAATGACACATCTATAGACGGAAATCAGTAGCAGATGCATTCCTAAACGACAACCCATGCCAAGCAACCCGTCTACTCAGCGCGCAGGTCTATGTCCGTCCCGGTCAGGCATTTCATAATTTTTACATTCAGGTCTCATTTCAATTTATCATTCAAAATGATTTTCTAAGACTTTAGTTAAGATATAAAAAAAATAATAATAAAAAGTTTGACGAGCCAGGTCTTACTAGTGAAAAGGTAAAAGGGATAAAAACAGTATACTTACTTGCATGAACACGAGGCTGTACAGTGCAGCAGTGGTCAGGAAGCATCTGTTCACTTGTGTCACAGCCATCTGCACCAAGCAAATTGTGTGAACCTGTTCCACAACCCAGCTGCAAGCTGGATGCCTTCTTGCCCATCCTTGCCCATCCCACTCGGCTCCAGCCATTCTTTTGTCCCACATTTCATGTCAACTTTTTTATGCTGGACCATGCTGGCATCTTCATCGGCATCAAGCAGGCATTCTAGACCAGACTGGCAATATATTATAGACCATCAATTTCCAGGCCTAGGTGTATAGAAACTGCCCGTTAGCACATTTGTATGCCCAGCCCATTGAGCGGTCCGACATTGGAAAGCTGGCGTGTCATGCCAAGCCCATTCAGTGATCCAAGAGGCATGTTTGGCCCCTTTCACAAGCCTTTTTCTTCAGTTCTCAAAAGTGGCCTGCTGCCATAACTGATCAGATATATCGACTGTCCCTGATAAATCAGGGACAGTCCCTGACATCAATTAAAAATTTGACCAATTCCCGTGTGTGCTCCTTGTCCGAATTGATTATTTGCTGCTATGTTCTTTGTTTATAATTTTGTGTTTCTGATGGTCTTAGCTACTAGTCCCTAAAATGACACTTTGAATCTTGGCATCCCCGACCAGTATGTCCAGGTATCAAGCGATCTCTCGATTTAAATTAAACCAATACTGCCGTAAACAGTACGTTCTATTTTTTATGTAGGACCCCAGTGAGTAAGGAAAAGAGTATGGTGACCGTTTGCTGATCACAAAAGTTCCACTTTGATCAGCGGTCTGGGTAACTACTTTGTATTGAACATTTGTGAACGTGCTGAGCATTATACGGTCTCTGGACAGAACTTCTGTGACCGTAGGCTGTATGCAACATATGCACGTACAATTTGTTTTTTTAATTAAAATACAAATAGCATGGCGGACTCCGTACAAATACAGCAGGCCTGTGGAAATGGAGTCATTAAGAGACCCAGCAAGCCTACCCATGACTTGCCTTTCACAGAGAAAAAAATTTCAAGAAGGTAAAGTTCAGCCATGTCCGTTCATTTGCCTCATGCAGCTTTTTAGTATTTCCTTTAGTGTCAACTCTGCGTAGTTTCACTTAGTAAATTTAAAAGTAAGTGCTGGGTTATGCACGTATCTACAGTCATGCATAGGTCAAACGTGGTCACGATTTTCTACATAACCGCACCACGCCCTGAATGTGCTGGTCACATATGCTCAAAACTACACATACCCATGATGGGATATATTTCCCACACATGTGTGGTGGGTCTGTGCATGACCAGAGAACAGCAATAGCAATTAACACTAAAACATTGAATCTTCTTTGCAGCGAAACGGACCTGCTGCAAGAACTCATGATCAACAGTGAAAATCTAACTTTTCAGGCAAGATTGTGTGAGAAAACTTTGTGATGAATTCAAATAAGGGGAGCCAAGCTGCCGAGAACGGGCCACTCCCAGTATTTGCTCGACTACAAAAACGCCGAGAGAATATTTTTGCAGTCTTTTTTCGCGTAGAAACTGATACTTATTCAATGTTTTTCACATATCAAATTACAATCTGAACAAATCTAATAAATTTGAGATCACATCAAGAAAAGCAAATGAAATCAATGTTTTAAATTATTGAACGTGTTGCTTCATACATAAAGGGACTGCAACCAGAACTTGAAGGAGTAGTCTGCCGTCGCATCAAACAGTGAAATATTGTGTGTTTGCATTATGGGTCGAACATACAGAATCTACAGACTGTTAATTTTTAATATAATTCTACCAAAGCTGTATATCGGTCTTTGTGACCATCCTATTTGTCCCAACCCTGGTACCTGATATTCTAATTTACCAAGTTTCAGATTCAGAAATTGATCTTAGTGTCTCGCCGAAATTTGCGTGGCCAGAAATATTGCGATTCAGGAGCATCAAATGGTCTACTGAACTGTCTGGCCTGTGTAATTTATGAATGTTCCAGTGCACTTGTACAATAACTGAAACTGTTGGCAAGGATACTCCTGTAATGTCCACACTAATGACATCCCTGAAATGTCCACACTCATAATCCAGTCGCACGCTTAACCTGCATCCACCCTACATGAACTCGCACAATCCCTAAGCACTTTTTTAAGTTATATTATATATATTTATATATATATATATATATTTATATATATAATATAATATAATATATATATAATATAATATATATAATATATATATGTATATATATATATATTATACTATATTTTAAATACACGAGACTATTCACGTGCAGAAAAGTCACACACTCGTGCAAGCATACACCATGCAAAGATGCCGATGCACTATGAAATTCAACAGCTTCACTCTGACCCAGGTACAATCGATACAGTTCAGGATACTGCGGTGGATGATGAGGTCAAACTGTCTGGGAGACGCGGAAGCTAGCCCAAAGGGTAGGCCTTAATTTTGATAAATTCAGACAAATTGACCTAGATGTGTGGAAATTTTACTTCGTGACAAAACTAATTACAAGCAAAAAGTAGAAATGGAATGTTCTAAAAAGTTAAACCATGATTTTATCCCCATGCCAAAATCATTCCAGGCACAATTTGGTTGAAAAAAACACCAGGGTTCTCAAATTTTAATTCTAAATTTTGCAAGTAACCGAGCGAAGCGAAAATTTTTACGTTGTGAAAACATTTGTTCACAAGCCAAAAGTATAAACGAAATGTACCTTGATTTTTATCCCCATTCCAAAATCATTCCAGTTAAAATTTGGTCGAAAAAACTCACCGGGATTTAATTTCGAAAGAGTTGAGAGTGTGAGGTGAAAAGATGCTTTTGTTGGGTTTTCGGCCAGCAAAATGTCTGAATTGCTTGAAACCAGCAGCACACTGACCATGCAATGATTTGCATCAGCCTAGCCGACGAAGGTTATGTCCCTGTGAACTTGGGCGCCTGACATGCCAGGCAGCGAGGATACAGCAACGCCTGAACACACCCCTGCCTCGCATGGCAGCCAGTATGCCGGTAAAACGTGCTCACTATCTAGCGTGTTGAAGGGACAACGTGCTTGCAAGCCAGTGATGCGTGCAGACTCTTGGAAAGAATAGAAAACTGATTCACAAAGTGAAGTCCTTCATGTACTATTTTAAGTTTGTACTATACATCAATATTATTGCAGGTGTAGCCAGTACACACAAATGCATGTGGCCCCAGAGATCTTTTTTTTTTTCTTTTTTTTTGGTTCCACCTAGAATAGCAGCTTCTGGATTAAGACGAGGCATTAAAAACGATAGTAATTTTGGCAGTTCTGAGCCAATGCATCTGTCTTCTGTTTAGGACATCTCAGCATAACGGAGACTCGGCGGCTACTCCACCGGTTGATGCCGCCCAGCGATTCTCCGAGCGGATCTGCATACATATCCGATAACAGACCAACCATGGTCTCGGAGCACCTCTTGAGAGTCCAACTGCAAAGTTTGGGAACGGCCGGTACAAGATGAGCAAGACTACTACCGTGGACAATCTACAGGAGCTGGTGGGCGTGTTCTACCGGACGTACCCGACAAGTAGGCACAGGTAAATGGTGAGGTTGGGAGAAATCATCGTCGGACGCCGGCTCGGTATAGGTTACAGGTAGGTAGAGTGGCTGAGCATTAGGCCCAGCCAACCGCCCAGCGACCTACGTGCACCCACAATGCGGTCGCCGTCGTCGTCCTTGTCGCCGTCGCCGTCGCCTCCGCTATCATCCGACCTATCCTGTTCATCTTTTAAGAAGGAACAAGATGAACGGATACGTCACTCATACGTGATCGTGAACACTCTTCGTCACCATCTCTGAGGTCTCGTGAGTGTTGGATTGAGATCAGATTATCTGCGTTACCGTCTGCGTTCACCTCCGAGGTCGTCGTCCTCATCCGTGCAGTCAAGCAAGAAGGCTACTTAAACCAAATCTGTATCGACGCAGTCCATGGCAAATTTTGGGGGCAGTTGGCCGACTTGGAACTTTTCATAAACTCAGTCGGTCGCAGATTGCCCCGCCTCCGCCAGGGCCAGGTCGTAAGTTTATAAAGCTACAATGCTTCCCACAATAGTGTGGATAGCAAGGTACCCGAAACGCTCGCCTTCACCTGTTCCAACGCCGGACAGGGCCCCTCTTCGAGCAGGCCCGTAACCAGGGGGGGTTCGAGGGGTTCAATCGAACCCCCCTTTTCAAACGAAAACCCCTTTTTGTCAAACGAACCCCCCCCCCCCCAAGTAGTATTGTGAAACTTATTTCAAGCCAGCCATCTAGTACACAGGTGCAGTGAATGTTGATCACTGGCGCCCTTTTAATATCGCCGCTTTGCCTCATAGATATTTATCATTTAAAACGTCATATTCTTCAAAATGAAATATACTCACAATTGTGGAGCTCGTTTCTCATGTTTTAAATAATTTCTGAGCTTTCGCTTGAAGCTACGCTGTCCTTTTGAATGGTAAAACGTTTAACTCCTTCAGGTTCATCCCCGTATTCAAGACTGAGTCAACAGCTATATAGTGCACTTTGCATGACACAAACTTGAAAACTGTTGATCCAGTCTCGTTGTGCATTACATGATTAAAAGCCCTGCGAAAAGCTGTTGACTTAGCCTATATTATTTTTCAAAAATTAAATCTAGACATAGGTCTAGCATAGTATACATATATCAAATTAAAGAGTACTAGCTCTATGAACGATTTGATATATGTGCCTATTTAATATGTTGGTCTTATATAGCCATTAGATATACATGATGGATCTCATTGAAATGCTCAAATATCACTGGATGTATTCGTTGGAAAGGTCTTTTCACGAGGAATACAAATATGAAATTGTTATATTGATATTGTATCATCACTGAGGGTCCGTATATATACGGACTCAGACTGCAAAGTGTTAACTTGATTCTTCATGATGAAAGGCATAGCCTCTTTTCTTTATGATGGAAGCCATAACTCATTTCTTCATGGTGGAAGCCACAACTACTGTGTTAATTTGAGAAAAACTTAGGAAAAAATTCTCTTCAAAAGCTGTCCTTGGTACATGTGACAGCAATGTGATTGTCACTGAGTGTGAAATGTATCTCAAAATTCACAAGGCAGTCTAGGACACACAAAAGTACATATTCATATTGATAATATATATAGTATTATACTTTATTAATCTAAAGGGATAGTCTATCTCATCAGAATTATAATGAACTAGCCGTATACCCGTGAAAATCACGGGTTTTTTGAAAGAAAGATCAACCGTTTTGATAACATTCATTGTAATGTAGGCTGATTCACTGGGAAATAAAGACAAAAAATAAAATCTTTGATAGTAGTAGGGGTAATCATTATTAAAGCGTTCAAACAAATACAAAATTACATGTGGGCCTACAGGTAGATCTATGTTAAGAATCACTCATTTCAAGATTTCATGGAAGACTGTATTTCAAAGTTGTGCAACCAAATAATATTGATTTTGATTATTTTTAATATTAAGTCCTTGTAATCGCTCCCACTGTAGGCCTACATGGAAAATGGAAAGCTGAAAGTTGTGTTTTCCCGCATTTTTTTCCAAAGTCAGATTGCGTGGGGGGGGGGGGTGGTCTTTCTGTTATGTCGGGCTAAGACCTGCACGTCAGACGGCTAAAAATGCGTTTTCGGCTAGTGTTCACGTTTACTGTTTTCAAGTGGAATTTCAAAAATTATTTAGAAGCATAGGCCTATATATAACATAGACCTGCATGTAGGCCCTACAACTGACCTTTACATAGGTCCTACATTTTCATCAAACAAAATGCAAATAAATTGAATTTGTCAATGAAACCAAGTAATGAAAGATAGTTATTAATGTTGCACTTATAAAAACTAACTTTAAAAACTAACTTTATGCAAGAAAATGTATATTACGTGGACAATGATCGGCTATGCACGCAAATTCAGTAGACTTGTAGAGCTCCAGGGCCTGGCGCCTATGTAGGCCTAGGCTTACATGTAGAACTAGAAGTCAGAAACAACTCGCAGCGATGAACGCTAGGTGGCTCTCTATCTACGTCGCTTGTCCTTATATAATGACGTCATTCAAAATACAAAAGATTTGCCCTAAAAATCGATTAATTGCCGATATTTATCGATTGGCCCAACGAAATGAAAAACGGTGAGAAAACCACGCTCAGGGGGGCCCAGTGTAACACGTGGCCTGAATTTCAAGGCATTTCAACCAGTAGTTTTAAAGTTTTTCTACACAAAGCTGTGTATTATATATAGATATCGCTGAAGTAAATCACTTCAATATTTTTTGCCGTGAAATAAGCATATATGAAAGACAGAAAGTAAGGGCAAAACCCCCTCAGATTGCAGGAAATGCTGTTTCTCGGGGTTCTTTTTTGAAAAATTTCCCGGGGGAGCATGCCCCCGGACCCCCCTAGCAGAGCTTCGCGCCTTCGGCGCTCGCCAATGTCACTTTATCATTGCAAAACGAACCCCCCTTTTCGAAAGGCTGGTTACGGGCCTGTCGAGTGGATACTGTGCAACTGATTCCCACACTTGATTGGCAGACTGTTCTGGTGGCTCCATCAGGCAGGGGTCGGCCTGGTGAATCCACCGCAACAAATGCACGCTGACGTGTGGGAACAGGCGCCACACATCCAAGAGGAGCTTTGGCCACATCCCAGGCCAGTGGAGGCAGCTCTGGCGCTCCGAAGCCTAAGCCTGGCTGTTCTTACTGGCCAGACAAGTAGTCCATGGCTCCAGTATACTACTGTCCCTTACATTTGATCGGCTGTTAGAAGATTTTATTGAAAATTGTTTGGTCAATGCATTGTGAAGTTTGTATCACTGGCTGCAATTGTAGAACTTGTCGCACTGCGACCGCCCGCCAAAAAGTAATTCTTTTCATTGGTGTTTAAAATTAGTTTGGCTGGACATCTATTTTTGGACAAACTGGAACTGCTTTGTTCAATCCTTTTGTAATTGTATCATATGCTGGGGTGTGAACAGTGGTATACAGCGACTTTTTCAGTGTGAACAGCGGTCACCAGTCTGACTTTAGTTGTGCTGATCAGTTCGTCAGCAGAGCTCATGGAACCGTGAGTGTCCGTCGTCAGTATGTTATATTTGCATATATCTTGGTCACGGTGGAACCTAGGCCTATGGTTGCTTTAAACATCAATAAATTACCTCTTAAGTTTTCTATTGCTGTGAATTTTGACATTGAATTGTCAACTTACATATTTGCTTATTTCTTGGTAATGTCGCAAATTGGCGTATTTCTTGGATGTCGCACTTACGGTCTTTTGGGTCGACCGTTTGAAAGCACGCAAACAGATGAAGTACATGTACATGTATAATGTACAATAAAATAAAAATTGCAGAAGCAGTCTATCGGAATAACACAGGACCATCACGACCTTGAATTTTGCGTGTGGAATGTGCAGTTTGTGGCCAAATATTTATTAATCGGATGGAAATCACAATGGCCGGTGGCTCTGGATGTTCAGTTGGGACAGGTGCAGCCGACGTTTGGGGTTTTCATGTGCACCACTGTGTGCATTTAGTTGGGTAGGGATTACAAACTTTCGTTGTGGCTAAGCACCATTGAATAAGTACCTTGAGTCTTTCCATTTTTAAGATCAGCCGCGTCTTTTATAACTGATGAGCAGCTGTCGTCCATTCATATTAAAAGATCCCGGAATGAAGATCTGTGTGTTTTAATCCTATAAGGATGCATGAAATAAGAATTTGCATCACAAACTCGTGGGTTTAATTTAAATCTTAGTGTGGGACTGTCCAGACAGGAACCAGGCGTCTTGTATCGTGTGAGGAGATGAAAGTCTGTGTTCAGTGATTGTTTACATATCATAATAGTCTGTATTCAGTGATTGTTTACATAGCATAATAAAACAGAAAGCAAGAATTTATTGTGTCCCTGAAGAGGCTTTCTATCACTGCTCTTTTTGGAATTTTGTTCTCATTTAGTTTGAAATATTAATGTTTTACATGGGACATGTTGTGCACAATTGAGGGGCCATTTCTATATTAAAACAACCAGTTTCTATTGCACCAAGCACAACTGAAAATAGGTGGTTGAATGATCTGTTCTGCATGTCCATATGCACCCTCCAAATGGGTAAAATGAGGCATAAGAAGAGACACAGTATTCTGGTTAACGTCGTTTGTGGGATGTTGACGTCTGCTGCACAGTCTTTCACCACACATTTAATTTTTGGGACTTGCCACCTGCAAGTTCACAATATCCAGGGAAAAGGCTTGCAGCTTCTGACCTATGTAAATTGAGCGTTACCATGAGCGATAAGCTTACTTCTCTGTTCTGATTGGCTGCTTGTGAGATCTTACTGTCATGTTGCGACTTGTAACAGCAGTCCTCCAAAAAATCACATTTTCACATTGACCCAGGTGTTAGAATTGGCAAGGCAGAAGCAGAAGAAAGTTTTCATGATTTCTTAGAAGTGAGGAAAGCTTATGATAGGGTATGGTGAGATGCCCTGTGGGATAAACTAAGTGGACTTGGATTTGGTGGGAAATTTCTAGAAATTCTGAAAGCATTGTATAAAGATGTCGACTGTAAACTTTCATTAGGAAAGGTAGAAGCAGAGAATGCAAGCCTGGATATAGGTCTTAAGCAGGGATGTGTGCTGTCCCCGATTTTGTTTGCCCTGTATATTAAGGAGCTGGGGGACCAGTTAATGGAGAGTAACAAGGGAATAAAGGTAGGTGACCTGAAAATCCCAGGTCTATTTTTTGCAGATGACATTGTGCTTATGACAGAGTCCCAGAAAGAACTGCAAGAAATGCTGAACATAACAGGGGAGTACGGGAATAAATGGAGGCTAGAATTCAGTAAAGATAAGAGTAAAGTGATGACTCTTGGGAAGAACCCAGATGAGAATAAAAAATGGAAAATTTGGCGGTTCCAAATTCCAGAAGGTAGGGAACAGTAAATTGAAATAGGGGAGGTTGACGAGTATGAATACCTAGGTATTAAGATAAAAACAACAGGTAAAGGCATGTTCAGGTATCAGGTGGAAAAGATTAAAAAGAAAGTGAACCGTACAAAAGGAATGATTAAAGCTACTACACTGAACAGTTTCAACAGAGCATACACAGCAAGGGTATTATGGGATAGAGTTACAATACCAGGGATGATATATGGCTTAGGTGTGATTTCAATAAGTGAGGGCGATATCCAGGTAATGGAGAAAGTACAGAATGAGATGGGCAAATGGATACTGGGAGCACCAACATGTGCAGCAACAAAAGCAGTCCTAGGAGAGTTAGGGTGGAATAAAATCACAGACAGAATTGCCAAAGCAAAGCTTAAGTACTGGGGTTATTTACAATCAGTAAATGAATACAGGTGGTGAAGGAAGGTTTACAATGAAGTAGTCAAGGAACAAACAAGATGGGTCAAAGATATAAATAAGTTGTCAGAGAGATTCGAATTGAAAGGATATGATGAGGTTGAAAACTGGAAAGTGAAAATAGGTAGGACTGTCACAGAGGGCTGGAAGGAAGACTGGAAAAGAGGAGTCAGGGAAAAGAGTACATTAAAAGCGTACAGGGTACTAGAAAAACCAAAGAAAAGTGTGTGTTGGGATGGAGGGAAGGGATCCAGGCTTCTTTTTCAAAGTACGGCAGGAGTGATCATTCTAGAAAAGAAAAAATAGAAGTGGACACTAGGTAGTAATGGTAAATGCAAGGTATGTAGACAAGAGGCAGATGACATAGTGGATCACTGGCGTGGTGTGATGCATATAGAGAGATAAGAGATAATTTTTCAGAAAGTGGCACAGGGAAAACTAAACTAGGCAAAATTAATAATCCTCCGCTTAAATAATTTAATGGTGTACCCATACTTTTTTAGGTAATTTAAAGATACGCACATGTATGTGTAGCATAATCCTTTGATTACATCATGTGTGAAGATGAGCAGAGTTGGAGCCAATGCTTGACTGCACATGGGCTGAATGTGACACAAAGTCAGAAAGTGCACTTTGCAGAGAGGATCATGTGTGGTCTTCCTGTCCCTGTTAGGACCCTCCTGACCATTGAATTTTCTCACCATACCTGTGTAATGTGGCCAGAAACTGTGCCAATCATGGGTATAAAGGCATGGGTTTTTTTCTGTCAGTTATGGATTCGCCATCACTGGTCAAACTGTGAAAATCACCATGCCAAGGCTATCCAAAATGGATAGGGCAAGAGCCATAGGTCGCATGGGCAATGGGTGTGAACCACAAATCCATCAATGAGTTGTTGAGAAAATACCGAAACACAAATGATGTTGCAGATTTACCACGCCCGGGAAGGCCAAAGCTGACTACCAGGCAACAAGACCGTTTCATCGTCAATGCAGCACTGAGGAGTAGGAGCCACACAGGTCTGGATATTCAGACCCAGCTGGAGAGAGCCAATCCTCACCAAAGACGCATGTCCACCCAGACTGTTCGTAACAGGCTGCATGCTGCTGGTTTAAGGTCCTGGAGCATGGTGAAAAAGCCGCTTCTTACCCCACGTCACCAGGTTGCTCGGTTGCAGTGGACAAGAGAACATGTCCGTACAACACATGCAGGATGGAGCAATATTCTCTTCACTGATGAGTGTTGCTTTTCCCTCCACAGAAGTGATGGACGTGTTCGTGCATGGAGACGGCAAGGGGAGAGAAACGCTGCTTGTTGTGTTCAGCACACAGTTGCATACGGAGGGGGCAGCATCCGGAGGTGGGCAGGCATCTCTGCTAATGGCAAGACAGACCTCATCATCATGAAGGAACAATGACAAGCAGACGGTACATAAAGGATGTCCTGGAACCCCATGTTATTCTATATGCGGGTGCCATTGGAGACAACTTCATGCTGATGCACGACAATGCCAGGCCACATGTTTCAGCTGTGGTTCGTGACTACCTGGATAGTGAGAGTGTTGAGGTGATGGAATGGCCAGCATGCTCACCTGACCTCAACCCGATTGAGCACCTGTGGAGCCATATGAAAAGAAATGTGTACCAGAAGATGGGTCTCAACTCACACTTCGCAGATCTACGGCGTTATCTTCTGGAGGAGTGGGACAGTATACCTCAGGCACTTGCGAGAAAGCTCGTCTGCAGCATGCGAAAACGCTGCCAACAGTGCATTGACAACCATGGTGGCTACACATCCTATTGAATGGACATTTAAAGGTGCTTTATGTGACACAGTGATGAGTCAATTTCTGCTCTATTGAACTCAGAAAATGCCTTAACTTTAAGTACAGTTTGTGATAACTTTTGATGTAACCAAGCACCATCTGTGATAACTTCTGATGGGACTCTGCACTCAGTTCATATGCATGTTTGAGCGCTCTACAGGTACTCTTGCGAACTTGTGATTCAGACTTTGTCTGCTTATTGACACTGTGCAATGAAGCGTAACTTCATTTGATCAGAATTTCCTCTACAGATCTACTCTAAAGTGTATACAGAATAAAAGAAACATTGAATATATTCAAAATATATGTGTGGGTGTGTTTTTATATAAGAATTGCTTTTAGTGGAGGGTTATTAATTTTGCCTAGTTTATAATAACAAGGGCCTAGAAGAGGTTCAGTGTTTAGAGGAAGAGGAACGTGTAGCATGGGTTTTAGGTTGAAGGGTGGCTTTCTGGGAGACAGGAAAGGCACAAGTGTACAGGACTACCTGGTAGGGTGCTGGGAGAAAAGAAATGAATTGATAGGGCTTGATAGCAACAGGATGAATTAGAATCTTACAATGCAGGGAGAAGAAGGAATGGTGGTAGCCCTTATAAGGGCTCCCATGGGATCCTCCATGGGAAATGCCTGAGCCTTAGAGGCGGGGATAGGGTGTATGAGGGAAGGTTTTTCTGTCTTTATATGGAGGGGAAGGGGGACTACAAGCGATGAGTGTTGGGGATATATCCAGGGCCAGGGGCCCACCACAGCTGTGAGGGAGTGTTTGGTGGACTCTTTGCCTCGGCTCTGGTCCTGGTAAACATGCCAGCATGAGCTGATTAGGATAACTATGGTTTCCTCCATCTCATCTTTTTTTTCCTAGGCCACCTGTGTCGCACAGGACCGCGGCGCATAAGCGGAGAGCCACAGTAATATTATTAATATTATTAAAGCCCTCGTCTGGTGGCCATGTCAGTGGTGAAAGACTTGTAAGCAGCACGTCCCTGGTTACGTGCACCTTGTTTAGCTTTCACTGGAGCAACGTGCCCGGGGGACGGTTGCGTTGGTAGAGTCGACCGGTTTCGGTTCATGCACTAATCATGGGTATGGTTACCTTATCAGGTTTCGGTTGCAGAAAAATCACGAGCAGCTTAAATGTCTAGTGAATGTCTGATTAGAAAGCTGTGCCGAGTGAGAAACCACTGACATGTCAGATACCATGGACAGGTCAGACACCATCACACGTCCATGATCATTTCGAATGGCTGAAGGGTTAATATCGTGACCAGTAAGGTGGAGCCGAAGTTGTTTTCACTAATTAAACTTTCCCACCCATAAGGTATTTCATTTTCTATGCAACTCAATACGCATTAAGTCTGAAATTATTTCCATCGCTATGTGGCGGTTTACGACCAAGTACGGTTTGTTTAGTGACAAAAGAATGAAGCGGTTGTAAGAACTGCGATTGGTTTCGCTATCCACCTCTCCATAAAACATCAAGAACACTATCTAATTCTGTGCTCATTTTAGCCTCTCATTCAGATCTGAATACTTTAAAAAAGTCAATTATTATCTGCTTAACATTTTAAATGTTTTAAAGAGACTACGTTAAGAACTAGTGTCCATCACCAACAATTTAAATTCTACAAATTGTGTTTGAGGCACATACAGCATAAACGTATGGAAGTTGGAAATGCACCTCTATGTTTATTTTTCGTTACGTTAATTGTCATGTAATTCGTTTTTGTTCCGAGTTCATATGCCTCGTATTGTATTTTTTTCTTTCTTACATATATATGTGTATTTAAGACAGATAGTATTGTATTTGGTTGTACACGAGGAGAGGACACTACATTAGCTATATTTAGCTACACGTCCGATCCTCTTTAAAGAAATAAAGTATACTGAACCCCAATGAAAAGTATCCACATAAAAAAATTAACACATTAATTTTGTAAGTTACTAAGTACTGTGTGTGCATATATGCATGGTTTGGAGCCTACATCAGGGTCATTCAGGACAACTTTTTAACTTTTGCTGGGTTGTTACATAATGCATGTGACTTTTGTGCACCGAATATGGCTTCTGACCACCACTCCTATTGGATGGCTAAAATGACCTGATGTTTTCAGTGGCTTTAAAAAGGGATGTTCAGCCAAGAAAAAAGCCAGTGGTCTCAGGTGTGTTGAGGCGATCATGGCGCGTCTGAGCCAAGGTCAAAGACACCATGCTTTGGGGCTTGCAGAGGGTTGAGTCCCAATCACTCAAATCGCACAAAGAATGGGGTGTACTCGGCGCACCATCCAACGACTAATTGAACGGCAACAAGAAACTGGATCCGTAGATGATCGGCCTAGGCCTGGCCGAGAAAGACTGACAACACCTGGCCAAGACCGTCACATCCGGCTGATGCACCTGCGAGACCGTTTCCGTACAGCAGCCCAAACAGCCCGTGAGACTCAAGGGGTGAATCACCGTCCTGTCAGTAGTTCTACTGTGGAGAGGCGACTGAGGAGCAGTGGCCTAACAGCCAGAAGACCTTACAGGGGTAACCTGCTGACCCAACCCAGAAGAGAAAGACTACTGAAGTGGTGTAGAGCACACTCCAGGTGGACTCGCCAGCAGTGGAATACCGTCCTTTTTACTGACGAGTCCCGTTTTTGTGTCAGCAGAGCACATGGCAGAGAACGTGTGTGGCGCCGGACTGGGGAGAGATATGCAGATGCCTGTGTCCGTCAGGCAGATCGATGGGGTGGACCCTCTGTCATGGTGTGGGCAGGCATCAGCAACCGCTACCGGACACCCCTAGTGGTCATTCAAGGGATCCTCAATGCTAGGCGGTACATTGATGAGGTGCTGGAGCCGCACATGGTCCCATTTATGGAGCAGCATCAAGATCTGGCGATCTTTCAGCAGGGCAATGCACGTGCACACTCTGCAAGATTAACAATGAACTTTCTCAATGAGAACAACATCAATGTCATGGAATGGCCAGCGTTCTCACCCGATCTGAGCCCTATTGAACATTTGTGGGATCAGTTAGGCCAAGGTATTCAACGGAGGACACCTAGGCCTACTACCCGAAACCAGCTGATCCAAGCTCTGCAGGAAGAATGGAATAATGTTCCCCAACACAGAATTCAAACCCTGGTCAGCAGTATGCGCCGCAGATGTATAGCATGTGTTGATGCTCGAGGTGGCCACATCCCATATTGAACAGAAAAATTTGTGTGACTTTCAATTAGGGCAGTTAATGACATTTTTTGCCTGTAAGTGACGTTAATGTCGGTAGAGCGTGACATTATTTTTACGCCAGAAAAGTGAATGCTTTGTTAAGTTCTAAGCACGTCTAGGTATGAAATGTTTCAAGTATAACCAATAAAATACTTCAAAATTGGCATGTGGATACTTTTCATTGGGGTTCAGTATATATTACTACTACTACTACTACTACTACTACTACTACTACTACTACTACCTCTATGTACCATAGAACTGAAGACATTCATTCTAAGAAATAAAAGTGTCCCTTCTTTAGTCTCGCATCTCTGTCTAGGGGTGCTCAGAAATGTTCCTATTGAATTTTAAAGCAATCCTTTAAGTGGTCTAAGATCCCCCCCCCCCGAAAACATCATTTAGAGCGATCATTTAATGATACCGAGACAATTACTGAAGACAAATCCCAACAAGTTTAAAGTGAATCTAGCAGGACGGTTTTGGAAACAAAATAAATTACCATTACGATGGCCATTGATGTAACATTGTAATGCAACAGAAACGTATGCGTTAACGTCAGAAAACAAAGCAATTGTTAGTCAGAAATGTGCTGCATCACCACCATCACCACCTTATAACTTTTCAACATTTTACAAAGAATATTTCCACCAAGTTTCAGCACAGTCTTCCAAATAGTTTTTAGAGAAATCGAAAAATGCTAAAACAATACAAAAAAGCGTTACGAAATTGAAATTCAGCGCTCCTTGTTCATAAATTAAGATCTAGGGCCCATCAGACATGTCCATATGCAATTCTGAAGCATTGGTCAAGATGTTTTGGAGAACCATTTTTAAAGAGAATTCGTAAAAAAATAAAAATAAAAAATCGGGCAGTGTCACTTGTTTGACAATTTAAGGACCAGAGGTCCCCAGGAATGTGTGGTCAGAAAGCTCTGCCAAGTGGCCCTGACCCTATAAAATTTGAACGCAATTTACAGAGCGGTTTAAGAGAATTCAGATTTTGTCACCAATGAACAAAAAAAGTCAAAATCTAAAAATCACTGGAACGTGACCTTTTGAACAAGCTTCGTACATAATCGCCTAAGGTACACGATACCCACCTTTCTTACGATAATATGGCTGGCGGTTTTAAAGTTAATAATAAAGTGAACAGTTGACGGACAAAAAAAACAAGTGCAGAGCCTGACCCAACAAAATATGCTAACTTGGACTAGTACATGCATGTTTATGTAGAATAGTGCTATAAAGGAGCTGTACAATTTTTGGCACAAAAAGGCGAGACAAAATGGGGATGTGCTTAATCATGTTAAGGATTCCTCCCCTCGAAAGGAGGGATCCACATAAACGTCTTTATGACAAATCAAGTTCACGACGTTTGTGACAAATCAGGTTCACATGCACGATGTCGTTCCTTGTGAAATAAAGAAAACCTTTTTTGACACTGGTGCTTTCATTTTAAGTTCAGTTAACTTCGATAAAGGCTTGAATATAATCTGCGTTGCAAGGCTACTTTCAAACTGACAGAAAGGGTGAATATTGTATCAGAAATAATCCTGTGCCCCACCCCTAATTTGCCACAGTCCAGTATCATACATGACGGGAACCCCATTTTGATGGAATTTACATATTTTTGAAACTGTACGCTAAGTTTGTGAGTCTTCGGTGTCGGTTGGGAAGAGAAACGCAGGACGAAAGCTGAACTTGCCAGTTATCCTATTTTAATCGAAGGTATTTATTAGTGCAAGCTTATCAAATACTTGACTAATTTACTCAACTTACTTGTATATAAAAGTATAATGCAAATTCACATAGTTTTAGATGGGAATTAATTATTGGAAGAATGTCGGCCCATTCAAGACACATTACGGTGTACAGGAAATCGGGAAGGCTGAAATTTTCCCCAAAATACTATTTGCAAACAGACATTGTACGATCTTAAATAAAACTGGGAATGTGTTGATTATTTTTGCTGGTACTATTCACACAAGTTGCGTCTAACTGTAAGGAAGGGATCAGTTTTTAAACGTACCAGAAATATCCTTATTAATCTCAAAATTTTACTGATTTGAGGATTAGCGCACCTGCATTAGCAGTTGAATCTGGCCCAGTAAAACCACCAAAAAAGAACATTTGTATATAATTGGAGCTATCGAGGCTAGATTCAATGTGTGTTTGAAGCAATGACAAATGTCAGAAGTTGTTATTAGAATGCAAACCAATCTAGATTAAGTATCTGCACAATCTATTTGCTTGTAAAGGTCTCCAAGATCTAAAAGCAAAATGTGTTCTGAGCCTGGAAACCTATATTAAATCAGTATGCCTTTCTACTTGGGTGAGCTATGTGAACGCATTCCCCAACACCAAAGCACATATGCTTCTAAGTGACGAAAACATGGATGGTGTGTGGCGGGTATTTTTAAAGGAAGCTTGGAAATACCGACGTGAACAACTAGAAAATATGTAAATGTATTATTATTATTATTAATATTATTATTATTATTAATATTATTATTATTATTATTATTAATATTATTATTATTATCAATATTATTATTATCATTATTAATAATATTATTATCAATATTATTATCAATATTATTATCAATATTATCAATATTATCATTATTATCATTATTATTATCATTATTATTATCATTATTATTATTATTATTATTATTATCATTATTATTATTATTATTATTATTCTAAGACACGGGAAAAACGACATAACTTTGATACATTGCATTTGTACCAAACTAATGGAAAATGAAATAAGAAGTGAGACTACTTTATCCGTTTTGTTGCAGAGAGAGTCGCTGTCGCTACCATGGTGAACACACGCAGAATAGCCAGTGCCGACCCTGCTACGGTGGATGCAGATCAGCGAGCTGCGGTGACGGCGCCATACGGGCCAGCGAAGGACCTGTTCGTCAAGTATGGCGCTGTCGAGGGTGACGGGGGTAAATAGCAGCTTGTTTATAATTTTGATAGTTGAAGGCAACATATGGAAGCACCAATGAGTGTGGCTGTGGAAACTCCAATGCAATAGGAGGTATTTAATGTCAGCAGCCGATATGCTCTGGTTCCCGCAATTGCTGGGCAACAAAACTATGCTTCAGCCATGATCAGGGCACATGTGGCATGTACCAATAATGTAACTTAACGTTCAGTAATAACTTTTTCCAACAAACGGATGAAATTTGTATTTGCCGCTACGGGCGGCCAATGTTGGATCAGATGAAGGAAGTTCGGCCACGTGTGGCAATAATACATGTACATCTGCACATGTGCGCACTGCCAGAAATTGTCTTCACAGCATCCAATTTGACAACAATAGCATCACTTTTACACAAATTTGGGTTTCAAAGAGAATTTTACCCCAGGTTCATTTGAATTTATGTGTTTAACTTAACGTATGTACGTACGCATGCATTGGCAAGGTGAGCTTCAGCTACGACATTCCTCACGCGTGCAATGCGTGTCCAACAGAACACATGCGCAGAATGCCAGAAATCCTTTCTGTTCAATGTCTAAAAGTACGCAATATCTCAGAGGTGATGTTAATAACAATCACCACTGTACGGCTTTATTACGTTGGTAAATATCAAAATACCTACCTGTGAATGGAAATTTATCTTCACCTTGAGGCAAATTTCCTTTTTAAAGGAGGCTTTTTCTAAATGTGTTCGGCATCTTTTAAGTTTTGAAAATTGGTGAATGTTTTCAGCTTTTTGCTTTCTGGAGTTGTTACATTATCATGGAACAATATTTAGCCATGCTAAATACATAAATCCAGCTTGTAAACAAAGTGTTGCCCTACATTCATATGACTCCTCTCTGTGCATATTTCTGAGGTGATCTAGGTGCTAGTGTTGTGCAGTGCAGAATATGGTCTGATTAACAATTGAGAACAGTTGTCATACGGCTCATGTCACGGAACGAACTCGATTCAGGATGAAATACCCGTTTGAATTTGGCGCTGGGATGTCCGATTTTTTGCCCGAAACGGATTTTGTGGGACATTTTCGACAATCATAGGCCTGTTGCTGTGGATATATGCGGATTTCAATGGATTATCGGTGTGATATACCTGTAAAAAATAGTTTTGGAATAAACTGGCGAGTTACAGCTTGTTGGTGTATTCAGAAACGGAGAAATCATGCGAAGCGGGATGGTGGTCCAGATGTGAACGTTTTAAACCTTTCTGTGTAGGCGCTCCATGTGACGACGTTGTCGTGGTTTTAGGCGCATCCTCCACCATCTTATTAGCACAAATAATTGACAGCACAGATGAATACACAACATTTTTTTGCAGTTATGGCCGGGTTATTGAACGCATGTGGGTTATTGAACGCATAGATGTTCCAGGTCCAACCTCTTTACCCACTCCTCCTTCTCCCCCTCCCCCCGCGTATATTAGCACGGAAGCTTGACTGACTGAACGTTACGAGCGCCTGTGGTTTTTGCGCGTCCTCTTCCCTCTTTGAGCGTCGGTCGAACCCCTCGACTCCCCCCCCCCCCCGCCCGTACGTTACCTCACCAGTCAACAATGTGTTACGTATGGCACCAGAAATGCTGACCCTGTATCCAGAGTCATATTCAGTAAGGTAATTATTTGTTAACGTGTTATCTTTCACATTTACAATTTATGCATTCATGGTATGCAACCAATTTTGCAAGAAACCAAAACTCCCTATTATCGTATTGACGATTGGCAAGAAAAGCATGATATTTTGTGTACCCATTTGATGAGACTGAAGTGCTGTACGGTCTACACACTTCAATGAAAATACATTAAACATACACGAACATCTTACTATGCAACGTACCTTGAATCCCCAAGATCCACCGTGCGTCAGCTTTGGCGTACGTCAATACAAAGACAACTGGGCAATTATGAAGTAAACAGTCAGTTCAACCAGGTAGATTTTATGTCAAGAGCCCTTGTTGTCCACAAGTTTCTGGTTTTTGTGCTGTAATCTGATGTCACACCACTTCCTGTCACTGGTAACACCAGGGAGCAGTCCGTATTCTTCATCTGTACAACATTCCTCCCTGCTTTGTTTGAAAGGACTGTGCCTAAGTTTGGAGGGCCAAAAATTGTCTATTTCAAAAGGGAATGTGGAGGCCAAAAGGTGCCATGCTTATGTGCGATATCCTCGTGTGTCACCTTAGGAGAAGGTAAGAAAATATGAAAATGTTAGCACCCTTTTCACATCATACACGAGTTTATCACACAATACACATCTTATGAAAAAGGCTTTTAAATGATCCAGCTTCTCGGAATCCTGTAAATGCTCATCTAGGAAAAAGTTGGTTGTTAATGACATTCATTTTACATCCCTGTGCACTCGACATATTTCCTTCACCTCACTTTCAAACAACCAGAATAAATTCCGACTTCTTGGACATTAACAAACTGGAAGCCGATCCGTGATCGAAAGCCCCTCGGCCAGGACGGACGCGTAGGTGACGACAATACCCCTCCCGTAGGTCAAGGTTATTTCTGTTTGACATAATGACAAAGCTTTGCTGAAAATACAATAAGCATAGATATCATGGCAAGATCATTTGTCTTCAATGCAGCACTGCGACCTAAATATGGTACCCAGTGACCTAGTTTTCAATAGGCACCTCAGGCATCCTACCAACTGTCATAAGTTATTGATGAAACATCATTCTATATTTTTTTAAGATATTGTGTTACCGGCGTTTTTTTTCTTCAATGTAGCACTGTCACCTAAATATGTGACCTAGTGACCTATTTTTCGATAGGCACCTAAAACACTTCAATGGCCCTCTGTGATAAAAATCTGGTCTCTGTAAATTGAGTTTTTATTAGATATGGCGTGGCAAGGCCATTTTTCTTCAATGCAGCACTGCGACCTAAATGTGACCTAGTTTCCATTAGGTGTCTGAGTCATCCTTAGGACCAACTGTCAAATAATTGATGCAGCTGCAATGAGTAATTCAATATTTGAAGATATTATGGTATGGCCATTTTTCTTCAATGCAGTACTGTGAACTAAATATGTTACCCAGTGATTCAGTTTTCAATAGGCGTCTGGGGCCTTCTTAGGACCAACTGTCGTAAATAATTGATTAAGCTAAATTCAATATTTTTTATATATTGTGATAACGCCATTTTTTCTGCAGTGTAGTACTATGACCTAAAAATGAGACTTAGTGACCTATTTTTCAATAGATAAAAAATTGATCTATTTTTGGAGGCATGGCGTTAACAAGGCACGGACGGACGGAGGGTGACGACAATACCCCCTCCCCTCGCCTTATGGGCCTAGGAGTAAAAACTTGTATAACCAATCTGTAGAGTGGTGCAGATCCATCCTACTGATAATTTTTAAAAAAGCCATGCACGTCAGACAGACAAGAACATTCATAACCAATTTATAGAGTGGAGCACATCCATCTTACAAATTTTCAAAATAAACATGCATATGACCAGACACAGACAAACAGTCTAACCAACTATATTCAGTTATCTTAATATATACATATTGGGTTAGATCATATCCCACCCAATTCTTAATATTGCCACATTTATATTTTGTAAAGCGGCTTTGTAAACATGCGTGTTACAATGCAAATCACTGATAGTGGTACATTCTTAGCATTGACCACAAGGTTGGCCACATCCAAGATCAGGCCTGGCTGTGAGAATTGTCATCGAAGAACCCTTGGAATGCCAACTCCATAAGGGGAATCTGTCTCCAGGACCACTTTTGTTAACGGGATCTGCCTTATTACCCTCTCCCTCCCTTCAACTGCCGAAGCCGCCATAATGCCAAAGGTAGTGTTTGGAAAGATCCTCAAGCGGTCAGCCACATCCCTGACGTCACCATGGAAACAGTGCATATTTACTGGCTCTGTGGATGGCAGAAAATGGGGGCACATTGTGGTCAATTGCAAGTTTGGGGTGTTGGGTGTCATGGTTGGCTGTGATGGAGGTGCACCAATTGGCGCCCCATAAAGGTAAGGTTGGGTTGTAAGGGTAACCTGCCCATTGGCCGACTCTGTTTGACTTTGGCACATCAGATCTGGAAACACTGCCAGACCTCAATTCGAAGTTGTTGAATTGGTGTATTCCAGTTGACCCTGAACTTGGCCTGCTAAAGCCTGAAACCCAGGCAGGGGTACATTGAACCACTGGGGTGGTACAGCAACACCAGGGGGCACTGGTGGCATGGTAAGATACTGTGTTTCCACTGTAGATGGTGCTTGGGAAGTTGCCAAGGTATAAGCTGGTAAGCTGGTCGTTGTCAAGGGTATTTAAGCTGCTTGCCATCTAGCAAAAATCAGATTCTTACAGCATCGAGCGGTGGCCACACCTGTGGATTGACAGCTTGACTGTCCAGTACTCACCATCACATGGTTCCCTTAATCTTGGGTCATGATGATTATTAAATTTGTAATCTCCTACCTGTGGTACGGCCAGACTCCTCCAGCCACACTGTGGACGGGAGTAGATGTATGTACAACTGTCAAAAATGGTGGCTGGATAAGACTCTCCACCTCATTCATCCTTCGAGTCGCCCGACTCGGGGACTGCAAATTTGCTGATAAAACTGTTTGTTGTTGACAAAGCTGCTGTTGCTGTTGTGTGAACTGCTGAAACATCTGCATCATGGCTTGCATTAAGAACGAGCCACTATCTTGGCATTGTAGTACCCCCCCGCCCTCCCCGTTTAAACCAGGTGCCGCCCGTATCTAACATCCTCTGCCACTTGTCAGCTGGCAAAATCTTAGCAGCAGCCAGATGATCCAGAGAAAATACATCGCCTTGAGCAACCATTTTCCCCATAATTGCATAATCGCATCAGCCTTGGATTCACCAACCCCAAGTAATGTAACTAACTTCTTCACTGAAGCTGTGCACAAGTTAAAAATGGAGCCATAATAAGAACTTGTAATTTGAAATCCAAATTTTGACAAAAATGAACTTAACTTGAATATAGCTCTCAAACTGAATAAATGTTTTCAGAACCTATATTGAAATTCTATGTAATTTCAGAATGGAATATCCAAGCAGGAAAGAATTTCCAAGTAACTGATTTGTGAATTATAATCACTCTGAATAATGGCAATTAGCCTTGGCTCCAAAAGAAAATGATAATCCGCCTTCAATAATAGAAGTTGAGCAGATTTGAATATTATTTCTAAGTGCACATACGTATATCCCTATGTATATTTCCCAGCAAAATATCAGACCAGGCAAACAATGAAACTAAGGGCAAACCACAGGTGTATGAAAATATTCTGAGTCCAAGAGCACCGATGCTGCTTGTCCAGTAATACCACAAGGCCAGTATCCCATGACCAATGTTACTAACAAAAATTCAACGCAAGAAAATGAGGAGTCCTGAAGATTAGAGAAGGAATCAATTATTTATATAGTATGGATGGTGAAATTGTTACTCAGGTCTCTGAACAAAGGGATTTGGGAGTGATTATTACTGATAATCTTACTTCCAAATCCCTTTGTTACCATTGTCAACAAAGCTAATCAACGAATTGGTATGATTAAAAGATGATTTACTGGCATGACCATTGATAAGATCTCTACCTTGTACAAGTCTATCATAAGGCCAATTTTAGAATACGGGTCTCTGGTATGGAGCCCGCTTCAAAAACACAGATTTACTAGAAAAAGTTCAACGGAGGTGTCTCAATTTATGCACGCACATTATTGATTTAGAAACATTGCAAGAGAGGAGACAGCACACATATTTGTGTGAGACTTACAAGTACTTAAACAATTACTATAAGACTGATTCAGGTACTTTCTTCCAACATCCAAATGGACAGTTGAGGAGCCACTATGAAATTAGCAAAACAATATGCCAGAACTGATGTCCATAAGAATTTCTTCAACAGAGTGGTGACCGCATGTAACAGTCTACCTGAAAACGCTGTCTCCGTTTATAGTTTCAAGACGAAATTGACAGCCCCACCTGACAGTTGAGGGGTTCATCCAACCAAGTAACCAAGTAGGCAGATATCAAAATGTATTAAAAAATAGGTCCAAATTACAGACGCGAAATCATCAAAAAATGTTCAAGTTTTTTAGATAAAAAATCATCAGATTTCATCAGCAAAGATACAAATCCTACCAACAAAAACACGAGATACCAAACCAAAATGCCGTTTAGAACAAATCCGAACTGATTTCCAGTTAAAAGTCGCGTGATCAAGGACGGTGCAATCTTTAAAGAGAATTTCCCCGCATGCGACTTATTCTGGTACAAAATGAAGTGCTGTACGTGTACAGACTTCAGGGAAATTAAATTAGGCATCCATATACATCTTAATATATAAAGTACCTTGAATGTCAAAGGTTCATCGTGCGTCAGCTTTGACACACGTCAATAGAAAGGCATGTGGGCAAGTATGAAGTACACAATTGTGAGTTCAACCAGGTAGGTTTCGTGTCAAGAGCCTTTGTTGTCCACAGCGGCTGGTTTTTATGCTGTAACCTGATGTCACACCACTTCCGGCCACTGGTAACATCAGGGAGCAGTCCGTATTCCTGATCTGTGCAACAAGACTAATATAATATCAGTGTTTTGCATTCAGAGCAAAAACTGCTCTTCCTTCATTTTCTGCATGCATTTTAGTGAACATGTGCGCAACTCCGTTGACTGTGGTGCGTTCCTTTGATTTGGCATCTCCTGCTCCCCCCCCCCCCCCCAGCGTGGTTGGATTGGCAAAATTTATGTCTTTTACAGACAAACAACGACGCACTCTCCGTCAATAATCAAACAGACATGACATGTTATGGTTTTGATGCTACCAAAAGCATTCCCACTTCTGGTATTTCTGTGAATATTTGAATTTACGATACCTGAAGTATTTTTTAAACAAACGGCCGAGCTTCCTGTGCACTTTATTTTGATAAACTTTCTCTGGGCTTTTTATAAGACACTGTATTGTTTTGCCACCGTTACAAAGGCCTTACCCCTCTGAGTGGCGAAGCGAGGGCTTCAGTACAATCTTTAGGTTGCACAAGAGCGCTCCATTTACACGTGGCTTCATTAATTAACCTCTCATAATTCTGACAGAAGACTGCCCATTTCTGTTTGCATTTTACAGACTTGCGTTTTTAAACTGTTTGGGAAGTACAAAACACTAGAACAGATTTTTCGTCAAAGGCAAATCTGTGCATGTTTTATAAGCCTAGTTGGATGCTGCTGTAGAGCAAACCTTAGAATTTAAGGAATGACACCTACTTCATTTTATTTTGTTCAAAGTGTCGCTAATCAGATAAGTCTACAACTGTCTACATACTCACTATTGCAAACTAGGTGCTTAATATCACAGACAGTTAAACAGACAAATCCTGTAACGTCAGGGCTACAGCCAAAGAGTCTTCAGGCGAGCTTCTTTACCAAACCGTACTCTGGTTTCCTGGGCGATGAAGCCCTACCACATATTTGTAGGAGCTCCCTTTAAAATCAGATCCCCGAAATTTCCTTCATCATAACGTGAAGCCTGGAAGCTTGCGCGCGAAGCGGGCTTTATCAGGATGAGCGAAAAGGTCGCCGACCAGTCACGACAGAACTCGCCTGCAAAAATTTAAGATTTTTTTTAAACCAGAACAGTCGCCTTGCCTTAATTTCGCTACTTCTTTCAATTGGCTCCGTTGAAAACTTGGGGAAACTGTATTATACGGGCACAGTGAAAATGTGGCCACACGCATAGTACAATATTATAAATACATCATCAAACATACTTAAGAGACCGGTCCAAGATTGTGGCCACAAGTCAGGCCACAAATGTGGCCACTGTGGCCACATTTTAACACCATAAACACAATGCAACATTACTTTAGTTTGACGAAGTTTCCCTATCATGTATGTCCTCTGTGCCGCGCTATCTCTGGGGTTCGCTGCGTGGTATATTCACATTTATTGCGTATTGAGGCGCCTCTTAACATATTGCAGGGTATCCACACATTTTGCGATGGTGATCCCCCAAATTTCTGGCCGTTTCAACTCCTTACCTTCCATTAAACGGCCAGAGACCGCATTTTACTTCAGCAACATTGGCGTCGCGGCCGCCATTTTGCATTATCTGCAGACTCCCTCAATGGGACTCTTCACCGTGCATGAATATATATTACATCCATGCACGTTTTATTATAATGAACCATGATATATAGCGAAGTGTGATTGGTTGATTCGTGGGTATTGTCGCACGTCTTGTTTACGGAAGTGTGGTGCCCACGTGCACAACTTTCAGACAAGTCCCAGTGTACTGTTCACCTTGTCCTGGTCCCTGGTCATTGCCACGTAGCACCACGTGTGGAGCGACTTCAAAGCGGAATCCATTGCTTAGGTCTACCATTGAAAGTCAACTT
Source organism: Hermodice carunculata (assembly GCA_964020975.1). Classification (NCBI taxonomy): domain Eukaryota; kingdom Metazoa; phylum Annelida; class Polychaeta; order Eunicida; family Amphinomidae; genus Hermodice; species Hermodice carunculata. Next base: position 3,835,867 of record OZ026623.1, on the reverse strand, counting down.
GACACTTCTATTGTTCCACTACAGCAAAGGTATGGCTTCTCCCCAGTATTTGTTATGGCAGGACATATAAAATATCATTGGAAATGCGAGCTTGTGGCCATTCAATATAAGAAGACTCTTTTGGACGAAAAATGTGAAGCATTGGGAAAGAATTCTTTTGGCAACTTTTGTATATGTCAATGGTCTCAATCCTGAGGTATTTATGGAATGGGCCTCCATGGTTGGAATGTGTCGGGATAGAGCTGCACATAATCATTTCACTGCATTGTTTCGAATATTTGAGAGGGGCACAGCTAATTATAGACTTTATGCATACAACATTGCAATGAATCAGTATCAATACCTGGATGGGACACCCAGATTTTATACACATGCTTCAAAGAGGAAATAGACTAATGAGAAACCACTCATAACAATTATGCTTACAGTTTGGTGATTTGACAGACAGTAATAAATGCAATTACGGAATAAATATCAATAATTACCACAGATATGTTGTGGTATTTCTCAACCATGCCAACTACTTCACTGAAACCCGCATAACTTATAGGAGTGTATAATGGCTCTGGGGACAACAGTTTACTTACTTGCAAATGTTACTACGTTCTGACTTATACATACATATATATATATATATATATATATAATGTGTGTGTGTGTGTGTGTACATACATATATATGTCAATATTAAGATAATTAAACATTATTTCCAGGTTTAATATGGCCGCGGAAATATTTGGTGTCCCTTATGTTTTTGAAACACACAACCCACTTTATCCGGCAGCAGCCATCATGGAGGGGCCAGACAGAAGCACACTCACACCATTCTGGCCAAGGGGAGTTTATTCAGATTTAAATGAAACGTGCTGTCCCGACTTCTTGTGCATTTCAAACCTCCAAGATCTTCCACGTCACCTCTGTCAATCCCCTCTAATGGAATTTGTGGCCGATTCGGAGCGTGTACAGCTACCTGGGTTTTGTAGGGGCTGTCATTCCCCATACCCGTCCTTGGCTGCATACAAATGTCTGGCCATCGACCATGTGGCCAAAGTGGAACAGTTTCTACATGGGGAAGACAGACAATGGATCCAACTTCAGCATACAAGTCCCACCACCAAGATTTATTACGTCTGGGCATTGAGATACCACAGACGAATGAGCGGTACATTTGTGCGAAGAAACTTTTTGAACATTCTCATCATTCATCCCTATCACAATTCACATCGCTTTCATCACCAAACTTTCAGGTATGTGCCTCAAAATATTGGCACTGGCGCCCTGCTTATTCACATTCTAAATGAAGCAGTTGGCATGCTGGACCAGCACATTATCACCACAACACCCCATCACTGCGACTGTGTGCCATCCACTCCCCCACGACCACCACCTCTCCCCAGGACAACTCAATTCCGAAATGCCTCCACCCAGACAACAAACGCCGTCATATCAAATGAAGATATAAGCTGCAGTCCTCCAGTGACACACTACACCCCAGAGCACAATACCAATGACACCACATCCGATGAAGATTTTGAGGTAGCATTTTACATGCATAGTACCCATTCACCCATCACTCCAGCACAACAGACCCCCACCAGAATTGATTCATACACGGCAGAAGTCGATGATGATGATGATGATGATGATGATGATGATGATGATGATGATGATGATGATGATGATGATGATGATGATGATGATGATGATGATGATGATGATGATGATGATGATGATGATGATGATGATGATGATGATGATGATGATGATGATGATGATGATGATGATGATGATGATGATGATGATGATGATGATGATGATCATCATCATCATCATCATCATCATATGGACTGGTACTCAACATCACCCAGGTCCATTCAACTTTTCAGCCCCACACATCTTATTCCAACTCCGCCATGCATGTACGATACAGATTACATTAACAGCGATTCTCCGCCATCATCACCGTCATTTTGAAAATGGACACTGAAAGTGCCAGTGCTTTTGTAAATATGTATATATGTATATAAGGTATGTGCATGAAGAGACTTCCATATGACAGGAAGAAGTGTGTGGCTGTAATTCCAGATGTCCCACAATTCATGTGCTCGTGGCATTCAATGAAAGGTAAGACATACAATTTTAAATTTATACGTATTGTTAGTCTAACATTTATTCCGTTCATTTAATATATGTAAATATGAAGCTATTCGCCCAAACACATGTATGCTGCATGGACATTACCAGACAGTGCTGGTATTGGAATGAATAGGCGATATGCCAGTGAAACAGGTAAAATATAAATTGGTACTTACACTGTTTAGCATAGTGTTCATCCCCTGGTTCCCATACTATTGTCAACTTCCCAAATTAGTCCATATAATGTCCACATGAAACAAGTATATATATGATAATTAACAATGTTCACATTTAACATATTTACATTGGCATGGCAGTAACATCACTTAATACTCCACGGGTGGCTTCAGTGGCAAGAACATTAGTGGAACATCATCGTCTTCCACCGGATAGAACATATTTATCAGTGATATTAACTTGTCAAAAATGTTTTCACCCTTGTTATTCCACCGCCACACAATTTCATCCAGGTGTGCTGCTCTTTGCTGTGGATGCATGCCATGCATGTTTTTCAAGGTTCCCTTTGCTTTCCCCCAAAATCCCTCTGTGTGTGAGCACCAGTGGTGGGATCCACAAAGTTCTCGCTGTGGTTGACCACAAGATGGCGATACTGGTTTGGATGGTTGGAAAGTCCTCGGTATGACGCCCAATCGTCACTCAGAATGGTAGAGTGGGGTGCAATGTATTGTTGTATACTGGCCATAAGTTCCTGCCTGGTTCTGTTGGGAACCTCAAATACAGCCACTTTGCCAGATTCCCGCTCAATAGCACCAAAGACCCATGGCGTATTTGGTAAACGTCTCCCCCTGTTGTATTTCCTCTTGCCTCTGAAGACACTTTCATCTATTTCCACATGTTTTCCATGGCCACCAAGCATAATTGGGTTTTCAACCAGGTCCCTAGACATGAGGTCCCTGAACATGTTGAACCAGTCAATCACCGACCTGTCACATACTGTATTGGATAACATGCTGACGGCTTGGGTTACGGAAATATGGTGGGAGAAGAAGTACATAATCCACATTAGTGCCTGGAAGGGAAGTCTCTGTCCAGAAAAGAAACTGTCACTCCTGATGGACTTTTTCTTGTGGCAAGATGGACACCTCCAAATGTACCCATCAGCTTTCCTTTCACCATACACTTTATGTTGTTTCCAAAGGCGGCAAGCATAACAAAACACACCATCACCGAGAAGTTGTTTTTCCCTCATGAACTGTAATGCCGACTGTGTATCATGTACACGTGTGGAAAAATGTACAACGTCCATGTTGTTCAGTCGGCATGCCACGCGTCAAGAAGGAGCACATGGCAGGTAAAGTACTCGAGCGTAACAAAGCAGACACACCCGAGACACCAACCAATCATATGAGTGGGAAAATTATACCATTCCTCACAATGAGCAATGTTTTCAAGTGGGCACCTTGTTAGCATATATATATATAAACAAACTGATCGAGTGTTTAATGGTGGACGGAATAAATTATAACGAATGTATAGGAACTGATAATGTTCTACTGTTTATTCATATACATACAATTTATTCCGTTAAACATATTACAACGAATGGGATCCATATCATTCAGGGGAACTATACTCTGACAAGTGCAGTAATTATTAGTAGGAGGTGTAATTTGGTTCCCATGCGCATGCGCGCAGTGACCGTAATGGCGTCCGGGATCCTTGAAATCACCGTGTTACCTTCAACAAGCTTGGATTTCATGCATGCCGGCCGTTTACATAAGGGGAAAGGTAACGGAATAAATGTAATAAATAGGAGGAATGACACATATTCCAACGTTGCTATAGGGTTAATGGGGTTAATTAAGGGCGAGAAACTGTGGTCGTTCCGGGCGAATCAGACGGCATACATGAAGGCATAGACATGAAGCACAGGGCTACATAATTTAAGTTTCGGAAAATTCGTTTAAGTACAGTCATGGACTGATTTGTTTATATTTTTAAAATGTGGCCACAGTGGCCACATAATGTGGCCAGACTTGTGGCCACAAACTTGGACCGGTCTGTAAATATGTTTCATAATGTATTCAAAATGTTATACTATGCGTGTGGCCACATTTAAACTGTGCCAGTATACTGTGCCCGTATAATACAGTTTCCCCGAAAACTTTTGCGCTAATTTATCGTGAATGAATGAAGTACGACTGGACCCGTCAGTGTAGTTCAATGTCAGGACAGTACTGTTCTTCAGAGTCTTTTTGTAACTCTGAACATGCAGTCGGCTAAACGTAGTCTCTGTACATTGTGCACTTTGTCGTTCGGCACTTCAACACAGCTCCGTCTGCTAACTGTGGCAATTCTTTGGTTAATAAATAAATAAAGTACGACTGCACCCGCTGTGTGGTTCAATTTCGAAACAGTTCTTGAGAATCGAGAGCCGGGTCATTTAGAAGTTCCAGAAATGTCCGGCCCGACATTCTGAAAAAAAACTCCAATTTCAGAACTATGGAGACAACGCGACCACACTAATGTACACGCTAATTAAAACCAAAGTACGTTCATCTAAGGCGCGGCTTCGACAGGTTTTTAAAACCTTCTGTCCGTAATTAATTCAATTCATAGCTGAATAGAAATAAAGGTCCTTTACAATGTCTGTGTTGAAATACTTTTTAAAACGGCATAAAAATGATTTTGCATGATATATTGGCCTTCTGACCCGCTTCTTACTCAGTTCTTGTTTCGGTTACTTTCCCGAGTATTGAAACGGTGCTTCCCCGTGTCATTCCCTGATACAGCAGATTAGCCAGGACACAAGAATACAGAAAAGACCACTCACCTTCTCCTCCTTGGCTGCAATCATTGTAGCAAAGAACCTCCTCCCTTTATTTTGAAACCCTTCGCGCACGATTGGCCAGACCGTATTACGTGACCGGTCGCGACTTAGTTCATGTGCGAAGAAGGGGGTAAGGGTTGCCCGTTTCGCGTAGTGCTCCCACCCCCACCCGCACCTTTTTTCATTATTATTATTATTTGGTTAACGCGTGCTGCATTCAGTTAATATCTATGCCCTGAATATGTAATTGCATCAATAAATTTCATATAATGGACAAATATAACCATTTTGTTTTTTTATGAGTTATATGATGTTGAAACCCTTTGATTTTCAAAGGTATTATATGTACCTGATTTTCTGCGATGTGCTCTACAGGTATATGTATTTCCCTTTTCTGCAATGTGCTCCAGAGGTTATGTGTTTCCCATACTCTGAAATGAAGCAGTTTTTATTTCAAGTACCAGTACACCAGGACCTGACAACCCTTGCCCCCTCTGCCAAAACCGCTTGCCTTGATCCCTGCCCTTCTACTCTTGTCACAGAAATACACTCACGTGCTGTCAAATGTCTATTTGACTGACCGACCTGACCATCCCATTATATTGTTGACGACTCTGCGCTCGCTGCATTATACCATGCACGAGGCCTTCCCATACAAGCAAGTTGCGGTCAGTCTGAGTCACGGTACAGATGAGGAAATAGAGCAAGCAGATTCACATATAATCCAAAATTATTAGCTCAACTGACTTGTATGTCAACGGAGCTTAGACTGTTGTGTTGTGCGTTGTCCCTCCACAGATTTGCGACTTCTGTACCACAAACGTCGGCCAGATACTCTTCAAACTGAGTGGGGATCTACCTTGTGTCGGTCTATACCACGTTTATTCACATGGTCACCTCCCAGTGTTTTTTAGGATTTTCATTTAATGAAAAATGGGGGGGGGGGGCAAAAGTTTTAAAAGTCGACTCTGAAACCGCATGGTCAATTGCTTCGGAACTGCTTAAAGACACTTCTGGAGGCCTCTAGACGTTAATTTTTGCTCAACACGCAGACCTGCATTTTTCTTCCCTTTTAACGAAATTTTGTGTTTTACTTTCGGTATTTCAAAAAGCGTCACTCAAAATATGCTCAGAATATGGTGGAATTGTACATTTTGGGAGTGTCAAATAAACTTGTTTGTTGTCCGTCCATTCGCATTTCACAGTTTTGACTTCTTCGGTCTTAATCACTTCTAACTAGGTGGGCATCAAATTTGTCGAAATGGCCACGCTCCAGTGATTTACGGAATTACTGTGAATTTCTTTTGTTCATTTTTCGACCAAATCTTTAAAAATCAACGGCAAAACCACTTGGCAAATTAAATTTAAATTGCATACGGACACTTCTGGGCATCCCTAGACTTTTTTGTGCAACAAGTGGTTCTACGATTTTTTTAACGAATTTTTGTTTCTGGTTTTGATATTTACAACTTCTCCGAAACTGTCACTTAGATTGTTCTGATATTTGGAGGAATAGTAGCTTGCTGGAGGGTTAAACAAAGTTTTTCACTTGGTAGAGATACTCTGGATCCCTGATTTTTAACAATTTTTTTTCAATCCGGGTACTTGTCGGTTCATGAATGCTTTCCTACTGATGATATTTTATGCCAATGGGGGTTGGAATAGTATTATTCACATTTTTGACTTCTTCAAAAACCGTCAACCAGATTCACTTCAAACTTGTTGGGGACGTACTTTGGGCGGGTCTGTGCACAGTTTGTTCACATGGGTACCCCTCCCCCCCCCCCCCTCCAGTGATTTTAATTTTTTTTTGTGTGTGAATTTTTAGCGAGTACACGATTCCCACGAGTATGCGAAGAAGTGACTATCTAGCGGCTGCTATAAATCGATAGGTCGAACCTCCGGAGCCGGCAGCAAGTGACATTACATTTGAATGGCAGCGCAGAAAAGTAAGCAAAGCACCCGTGTTTTTGCACAACATGGTATTGTTTACCACACGTATTCACCCAGATCTTTAATTTTGCGTATGTTTCTTGCCTAAATTCAATTCGATGTTACAAAAAAGTCAATAGTTTGCATTTAAAGAAAAAATCACTCAATGAATCTACACTATGTTTACGGCATGCAGCCATAGCGTGCAGACGACGCAACCCAGATGAGCGTATCCAGTTAGCATTCAAATATAGGAACACCTTTTATCGGAAAAATTTTGATATATCAAAGGATACTTAATTAGTATCATATTTAGCTGACCTTCCGTGCTGACAAAGTGTAAATTTAATTATAACGCATGTTGAAACTTGGCTCATCATCTGTCGCTTGACTGCCTTCCTTCGTGGGCTTTCACATGCCGTCATAGATGCAGGGAGCGTTCATTTTTCATCTTTCGATGTATGATATAATGTGGTATGTCTTTATTTCAGGCAGGCTGGCAATGACAATCACGGTTTAGAGTAATCACAATTGGTGTATTTGTCACATTTTCTTATGTTTCTATTATTTGATATGGAGATTTCTTTTCGAATATTTTTTCTCAAGGTTCATTTCTACAAATTTACACAATGCAAGGCCTAAGGAGGTTCAATGTCTTTGTCACAGTCCAGACAGCTGTGAGACCCAGTGTATGATTAATGCAAATATCAAGAAACGTCTGTATTGATGGACACCCCTTTAAATAATTAGATAGATAGATAGATAGATAGATAGATAGATAGATAGATAGATAGATAGATAGATAGATAGATAGATAGA